>VZTZ01049102.1:17500-341393 GCA_013400955.1 Drymodes brunneopygia
TCCCATATTTTAATCTGCTGATAACCCCCCCCCAGCTAATGTGACTATATAGGAGATGCACATGTGCATACTTAAATAAATGCAAACAAGAAATAAAACTCTTCACCTTTCCATTTGAGGTCACCAGTGACCACTGCAACATAGTAAAAATCAGAACCTTAATCAAAAACTAACATGGGATGTAATTTCCTCATGTAGGGTCTTTGTCATTTTTCTTCTCTGCCCATTACACAGTATGTCTTTGCTCACATAATTACATAATTAACATCCTCAGCACCTATTTCATCCCTTGTTAATTCTGCTAAATATAAAAACAGACATGCTCAAGGAAACAAACTTGGCAAGTGAAGAAGCATAAACAATTTAAAAGGAAAAAAATAAATCTATTTGTATCCTGATAATTAGTATGTATCACTGAGCACTACTAAATGCTTGTAATCCACATGATGGCCTTCTGACTAGAAGTGCACATGCAAGAACAGCTTTTGCTGGACTGACAGAGATCACCTCAAAGTTTGGGTACAAGGAGGTCTTGGTTTTGTTTATCTGTAAGCAGTGTTGAGGCTTGTAGCACCAAAGGGCAGGAGTGGCACTTGATTAACCACACTGGTCTCACAACACCGTTGGTCCCCAAATATTTTTTCTGAAAATCAAAAGGATTGGGGATGGGGTGGGTAGGTGGAGAGAGGGCAGCTAAAGGCCCTTAAGATTTTTGCAGTTAATTCCACAGGCCAAATTCACATTTAGCTCCCATCACTGCATGACTGTGATCATAACTCAATTGAAGATACGAGTTTGAAGATTAGGGGCCAGCAGAGGGTTCCTCCTTCATACTTCTGCCATGAAAGAAGAGAGCAAGTAGCAAAAACCCTATAGTAAACTAAGAACTGGTAAATTTCCCAAAATTTTAATCAATTCACCCTTGGCAAGCAAATTGGCGGTTTTATTTCCTCCTCCAGAAAGTAATTTTGTTCATCCTTGTGAAAAAAGGAAAATTTCAGATGGGTTCCATTTAGTAGGGTGGCAGAGACCAGATCTTTACTCATCCTAACATATGGATCTTCACATATAGAATCAGATTTTAAAACAGTTACTCACAACAAGGATTACTTTGTTCCCTGAATGATACCTCCAGGTCATGGAGGGTGGGGTTATTAAATGAAAGGAAGAGAGCAAACAACTAACTGTTGTTTGCATCACAAACATACTTTTAAACTTACTGCTTCCATAGAGGATACTGTCTATGCACATGCATAATGTCATTTGATACAGCAGCGTGCAAACAGAACTCAAAAGTCCTTCTCATTAAGAGCTAGCATTAAACTTGTTTTGTTGCATTCACCAGCCACTACAATCCTAAATGATACCAAGCTTTGTCCCCCAGTATCCTGTGCTGACCTGCTTATCCCTAGACTTCTGTTTAATGATCCAAAAGTGCACAAGAAAGCGGAGAGTCCAGTTTGAACCCCAATGATGTCTCAGCAATTTCTCCTCCCAGCACATACTATTTCAACAGCCAGTGATCACTGGAGTTAAAGTGCACACGAGGAGCTGAATAGGATGCAATTCTTATTCTTATGATGAATATCAGGGTCAGAGGTGAGTGCCAGATAACACATAGCAGATGTGGAGGGAGTAGAAGGAATTCTGTTTACTTTGGGTGACCACCTACGTTTCAAGGGGGGTGGGGGAAAGCTAAAACTGCAAGATAAAGACTGTTTAAAGGACGGTGTTGTGCAATATTTTGCAGGATAAAGGTACATACTTGCATATTAGCACAAACTATTGTTGAAATATAAAACACAATGTGGCCCAAATTAACCACCCATGGAATGTGACTCTTCATCAAACAAATAAGAGAAATCTTTTCAAAACATACCTCATACCATATGATCACTTCAGCTGATATTGAAAAGTTCCATTTCTTTTTGTGTTGCCTGTATTTCTTTCCATTTCAGAATTTTTTTCAGATATTAGAAGAAATGCAGCCCTACAACGGGGAAATGGAGAAAGTCTGATCGCAGCCTGAGGGTAGTTCTAGATAGCCAGAGAAGTCTGCAAAATGCAGATGACAGCACATTTGCAATCTCTCATTATGGGACAAGAAAGTACTGCAAGTTATTGCTAGTGGCTTGGGCTTAGATCATCAGTGCAGACTGTGCAGAAGGGACATGAAACCACTCCAAACAGACAGGAGGCGATTCTTACAAAGATGACGCATGGAGCTGGAGATCTACAAAAAATCTTCAAGTAGTTAAAACTATCAGCAGCCATTTAGCTGCTCAGCTTTCCACAGCCCATGGCAAGGGATGAGGAATCTTTCTCCTCAGTGCCATCAGCTGTTAGCTCCCAAGCAGCAAGGAGGCAGCTACCATGAGAGACAGGTGAGAAGACTGATCAGTTATACCAATGAATTTACTGTGCCATCAATGACCTTTGTTTTCCCTGCTCCCTCTTCCTCTCCCAAAGAAATCATGGAAGTCATTAAGAATCCTGATGTTTTCCATATGCATGTTTCTACAATTTATAAGGTCAAAGTGGACCAGTTAGGAGAACTTAAAATCATCAGAAAAGGCTGAAGAGGAGAAAGGGGGCAGGGAAAGCAGCATTTTTAAAAGAAAAAAAAAACCAAAACCAAACAAAAAACCCCAACCAAAACCCCACCCTCAAACTAAATTACCCAGGAACAAGTTGCATTTTCCAACATTCTACGGGCATCCATTTCCTAGACTACTGAAAGCCTTTGTGAAGGCTGTCTCAATAAAGTCTCAGCAAACAAATGGATAGGTTTGGTTAAAAATCTTGTCTCAAATCATTACATATAATTTTTTAAAATAGGCCTAGTGGTTACATTCACATAATATGATCCAAAATGGAATTTATTCTCAAAATGGAATAATGGAACTGTCATTGTAATTTTTAACTAGTACTTATAGAAAAACTAATAGAGACTAGTCATCTGTGGAAGAACAGATCCAAGGAGTAAAATACAAACCAAAGTAAGCCCACCACACAGATGTCCACCCGTTAGCCTGCTAACTTTCTCAATTAATGGTTACATTTATTTCCTTATAAGCTTTAGTCTGGATGTTGAGTATTCTATCTTTTTTTTTTACGGGTGAAGTTCACAGCAATGAAGTAAGTTTGGCAAATGGCCTGTGAGCTACTCTGAACTCTGAAGATATAGTAGTACAGCATTTTTAAAGATATACATGGCCTCACTTAGAAGATGGATTGAAGTGGAATATGGAGGGCAATTGAAGCAGAAAATATAATAGTTTTCTGTTTTAAGTCTTTGATGCAATATACATCTCTTCTCAGGTAATATTAAAGATAATTTTAAAAGACCCCAAGTCTTTAAAGCTGAAATGTATTTGCAGCATGAAACAGTCATTCTTTTTCAAAATCAAAACAATCTGCAGAAACAGTTCTGATATTGCTAAAGTTTGGCTAAAACAAATGAGCAAAATGATAATTATTTCTCAGAAAGTGTAAAGGAATGAATCCCTACCCCTCCATGTTAACTTTTGGTCTGCTGCCACACTTCCACTTTGGCAACCAAAGGAATGCTGTGGGCACCATATAAAGGCATGTGTGGTAGCCTGAGGGTTAAAGTAAATATTCCTTATCTTTGACAGATGGTTAATTCATTGTCATTATTGCTAAATTCAATTGCCCAATAATTTAGATATGACAAACGTGTGTAGAAATACATGCTAGCACACCCTTCTAAGAATCCCAAAATGCAGTATTTCCTCCATGCTTTCACCATACATCCTCATGTTGAGTGTGACAGTTTGAAACAAATGTAGACTTTCTGAGCACTTCAACTCCCTCCCGCCGCTCTTGCTACATTGCAGTGGGATTCTAGAGAGTTACTGTGTCTCCATGTCCAGGACGGATGAATCGGCTTGGCTAAAACAACTGTTTTGTCGGTATGTGTAATTTTTTTTTTTAGGCCTAAATTTTCCAGTTCTGTGGTGCAAGTATGACCACTTAAGCAATCACAAGGAACTAACTTGCAGACATGGTCACAGTTTGACCGGCACTGAGTGCTAGTAGGTCTACTTAAAAGTTGTCTGGAATGGCTTTAAAACAGACCATATCTAACGTAACATTTATATAAATGGTGAGCTGTGCACCCACTTCTATCACACAAATAAAGATTCACAAAGTGAGGTCACTCAACAAACTGCCATTTTCTCTCCATTACCATCACCTATTCCAAACCCAGTCCACTTTCTTACGTGGTGACAGGCACAAACATATTTCAGCAAATGTTTCTTAAAAATAATAACAATAAGAAAAGAATTCCTTTTATCTTCCTTGAGTTGATACAGGAAACTGAACTTCTCCCCTTCTCTGTTCCCAATGACATTTCTAAATTGGCTAGCACAAGAAACCACCTCAAAACACCTCCGCAGTTCACTCACTGAAGTTGAAAGTCTTCCACTGACTTCAAAGGCGTTTGGATCAGGCCCAAAGTCAGCATCCTAACATGTGAGCACAGACTACCAAGCCACAGCACTGGCTGGAACCTGTTTTATTTATATGCTATTGCTAAAGCAGTGCAGGAAGCTTACAGAACTTCAGGTCTCCAAAAGCATGTTCTGTTCTTTCCTTATTAGTTTGCAGAACATACTGTGAAGTGTCACCAATTCCTGTGCTGATATAGGTTAATTTACAGGTTTCTTACCTGAACCACAAAATACAGGTATTACAGACTGGCTTTGCCTTTGACATCCTATGTGCACAAGTCTTCTGTTCCCTCCCTGCCCAGAGATTTCATTGTCTTCATGCCTCTCTGCAAAGCCCTGAGATGTAATATTTTTAGTTAGAATATGAACCTTCTAGAGCAGAGACCTTGCCTTTACTTGTTAGTAACTCACTTGGTACACTATTGGCATTACAAAATATGAAACAATTTGAACTATTAAGTAGGAAAAACCTCTGTGCTATTTTTCCACCACAGCCATTAATCTTACTCAGAGTACTTGCATGGCAAAAAACTCCAGGCAAACATGTGCAACCTTAACCTTACCTGCAAGTTTGCAAAATATCTCAAGCCAGAGAGGGAACTGATTCTAACCTTTTGTATACTCAAGGCAAGTGAATCCTTTAAACCAGTTCAGATAAAATATTCAGTGTCTCTTTCAAAGACCTGCATTAGCACCTGCATCAATGTCATCCTATTTGTGTGTCTTTCACATCATTCTAAACTACAGCTGCTTCAAACCATAGCCACAGTGGATCTGAGAGGTGCTAAGATGTCTCAGCTCCTAAAGCCAAGGAGAGCTAAAGAACATGATATCTCATAGGTCTTTCTCAAACACAACCTACCCTTTGGCAATCAACTGCTCTGACCCACGGTGGTGTTTAACTGTCTCTCATTTTCTTGCTCTCTAATTGAGTTTGTAAACTCTGCTTATAAGAAGTTTGTAGAACTGAAATAAAACTAACAGAAGAGTTCCACAATCTCAGCAGTCTGGTGCTATATGGGGCACCACAGAGTGCTGAAGGTAAGCAAACTGGAAGTGAAGATGTGCAAATTCCTCTTGCCTTTTGCATCCACACAAAAAATTTCTGGTAAGCAATCAAATTATTATAAGTTACAAAAGTGCAACAGAACATCACAACTCATCTCTTCTTCTCAAAAGATAAAGCTTTCTTTTGTCCCTAATTAAAAAGATTAATAAAGTAAGAGAACACATCAGGTTTGCATCAATCATTGCCCATGTGGTTCTTATTACTGTAATTAAAAGTTATCTCTTCAAAATTGTTGGATGGAAGTGCCATGATCTGCAATTGAAAACACATTTAAGGGAGTTACCCACCTTATTTGACTCTTTTAAGACAGTCAAATTTAAGAACACTCTGAAGGTAATATTCAAAAGAGTCCTTAAAGGCAATTTGTCAGTAAAAGTGTCCTATGAACCCTCTGTTGAAGAGTATGAATAATGCTAAGGCCTTCGTTAAAAAAAATAAAGAATGAAGATTTTTCTAAAATAAGTAATTTAAAACTTAGACACTGAAATTCAAGTTTTTATATTTAGAACTCTTAGATCCTGTATATATTAGGAGTGTTCATTTCCTCTAGGGTTGAATCTTTTAATGTGTTTAGATTTTCACACTGAGTGGGCCAAATATCAAATAATCCTGAACAAACCTGATTCTTTTGCTGACATGTCACCCCATATTTCACATAAAATAATGCTCAGTCTTGACACCCATCTTGCACATTATATGAGATTTGGAAAATGGGGTGATCTAAACAGAGATTTTTTGCATGTGCAGGACTGTAAACTTACAAATCTGTGAAACAGAAATGCACTGCAAATAGAATGTATAATTTAATTACAGTACCTTTCATTCAGACATTAGTGCACCACAGTTTTAACATCAAGCTAATTACATCAAAGCTAGTAGCTTGCTTAAAACCAGTGCTTTTTAAAGCTTTCTTTGTGTAATGTAACTTAAAAGGGTTTTTTCCCCACTCTCTTCTTTATCTTCACTGAATGAAAGCTTTATATTTTGGCACAGCAGACAGTGACTTCATGGAGTTCTTTTCAAAACTGCTCAGGGTGTAAAACCACTCACTACCTTTGAGAAAGTTTTACTGGATACCATTAAAAAATTATTTAATGGGCAGAAAGGTGTCTCCTGTAACATAAAGAAGAAGCCTTTTATTTAATAAATCACAGGAAAACACCAAAGGGTGTTACAGAAGGACTTGTTTGGGTTTTATTGTGAAAGAGAAAAAAACATTTTCCTGCCATCTTTATTTACATTTGAACTCTGTACCCATTTCTTTCTGTAGCTTGTGAAATCCAGTGGTCTCTTGCATCTTCTTTCCCGTTACCAACAGACACCTTGACCCATGCTTGTTGGATTTATATGACAGTGCATTTACATGACAAGAGAAGAACAGTCTGTCTTTAAAGGTATTTAGAAAACTAAGAGAAACCGTGCAATTTGCCCAACAATTCTCAGCTAAAAAACCAACTTTGATTTAAATTTTTGCTCAGATGGAATTATCCAGCTCTTGGGGAAAAATGAGAGAAGTGCAGACTTCTTAAGCAAGACTATGGGAGGAAAGTGGCATAACATATTCACTGCATGTCTCTAAAATTTCCTATAGAAAAATTACCCTGTATCAAAGAAAGTGTGGAGAAAAGGGAACAGCAATGCTGAATATGACAAAAAGCTTGTTTGTGTTTAATACATGGGAGAAATTGTTCAAGGACAGTTAAATGTGACCCATTTAATACACCAAGGTCTCACATACCCATGGTACTCTGCTGAGTAAGTGCTGATCATCCAAATTAAGGCTGCCTGGGGACACACAGTGCTTTTCAGTTGCAGTTTGAATTTTCCAAGTTCTCAAAAAACTTTCAGAGAAATGGATACATGTTACTGGGTCACTAGGGCTACTTCCATTTCTACAGCTGTTGGCTCATTTTGAAAATTCATTTGTCTGACATTCTTTAGTCTTCTGGCACACAAATCCATTTTCAGTAATGTAAAAATCTAATTATTGCTACTAGCTGTGTAATTTAAAGTGTGGATAGGCAAGTCAATATGAAAAGGTGTCCCAAGACAAATATTTGTGCTTCAAGAGAAAAGAGTAATAAAAATCTAGTGGTCATTGTGACTCTAATTAACTCAAAAGTTCAGCAGACTCTAGGAGTCATCAAAGTTAGAGTAGAACGTGCCCTCAGTACTCACTGCATTCATGGTGTGATACCTTCTGGACTGCCCTACTCTTACTGGCTTAGATTCTTTCCCAGTTTGCAATATGCTTACAGATCCCACTAGCCATAATTTGGGTTCACTATATCTGAGCAAATGCAAGGAAATCCAAACACACCACCTCTGAAACTGGCATCAAAAACCCAATCAAAATTTTACAAGGCAGGTAAAGATTAGTGTATGAAACAAAAGGGCTAAGAAAAATATACAAGTTAGAAACAGTCCACTTAGCAAGGGTACAATGTGCCACAGTCTGAATACAAATGAGCACAAGGCAGACAATCCTTTTTCATAATTTTACTGTAATTATATAAATTTTATCCTTGAGGGAAATAATGCTCTAAAACAAGTTGCCCTAACCCCCATTCCCCAAACATTTCTCTAAAAGATTAAACTGTGTTTTTCCTATTGCTATTTTTAGTAATTAAACATTCCATGGTCTGGGGCCCCAAAGAAAACATCACTCTGGGTTCTGGATGCGGTCCATGATATCTTGAAACAATCTTAAAAAATGTATGCAGCCAGTGTTTTGATCCCCACTGGATCTGCAGGGACCCATTAGGATCATCAAGAGAAGCATGTGGCTGTGACAATGCAAGCAATTTAGCATTACTCACTGGAGCTGAAGCACAACACAGTGTGAAGCCGCTATTGTTCTCCTTGGTTTCTGAAGACACTCAAGTTCAAACCTACTCACACCCTAATACACACTGAAATCAGAACCAGAGCCTGAAGCCTCTCAAGGGAAAAAGATTAACAGGGGAATCAAGCTGGGAGTTTCCCCCCAACTCCCCAAAAAATGGCCATGAAATATTAAAGATCGCTAGAAGCCATTTCATTACAAATCTCTTTTGAACTGTTGGTGTAACTGAAAAAATGGATTATCTTATATTATCTTTGTGTTCACAAAAATACAAGCTGCTGTATACTAACAGAAATGCACATGAATGCCTGCTTCTATAGCTCACTTAGTATGATCTCCTTCCCTTTGCAGAAACAAATCTACCTATAAGGTAATTGTTGCAAGACACTTTCAAATGACTGTCTGAAAAACCACCTCAGCTCTTAATGCTAAAGCAGTGGCACAGTCAGTGAACACAATGGAGTTCAGGCTAGACCCTGGAACAGCTAACATGATGAGACACAACACTTTCTTCCAAAAATGTCATTTCATTAGTTACCAAGTGAAAAAGGAATGTGAGTGCTTGAGGACACTTAGGGTAGACCAACTGCGTGTGCATGTGTCTATGTATACCTGGTACTTCCGTGCAAGTAAACACAGGCACTGTCAGAAGAAGGATACTCTACTACACAGGGCACTGAGACAGTCCCTGCTAGCAATATTCTCTTTATGTTTGTGTACTTATAAAAATGGCCCAAGATACAAATAGTTCAGAGTGACAAGCTCAAAATAAAAAAAGAAGATCAAACACACTAAGAGACAGTACACTTAAACCCCCACTTATTAGTATTAACAGTTATGGTGTGAGAATGACAGAAAGTCGACCTTGGTTAGTTAGTGTTTTTAAGCCACAGAGACAAAGTGGGTTTCCTATAGACACTATAAAAAACTGCACTGTGGAAGCATTTATGGGGTATGACTTTCAAAGTGCATAGTGAGGTTTTATAGCTATCTCAGACCCACTGGGCTAAATCCTGAGCCACTGAAATCAACACAGTTCCACTTAGTCTAGCAGCACTACACCAATTTACATCATCTGAGGATCTTGCCCAAAAAGTGTAATGGGACTCCTGTGGCCTCAGCTTTCACAGAACAGTCTGATACTATATAACATAATCTGACAAACTCAAGAAATTTGAAATTAAGACTTCTGCTCTCCCCATATTTCACCCACTTGTGTTTAAGTGCACTGCTACAGAGGCCTTGATATTACACAGTCAGTGCACCAAAAGAGAGCCACAAGAAAAATACTATTGACTTCAGCATGACTCATATTTATTTCAGTGAGATCTTATTTAAGCAAAGAGTGAGTCTGGGCTAGGTTCAGTGACCACTGTGATATTAAAATGTAATAGGCTTTTCACAGTGTGGTTTCAGATGATACCGTCCTCTGTGTTATGGCCCTGGAGCGGGTGCCAAGCTTTGTTTCCTTGGGATTTCAAATGTAAACATTTAGATCTGGATACCAACTTTCTCTTCTATTGCAAATGATGTCCCCAAAATTCAGAACCAGAATGTTATTCTTGGCTGACTAAAGTCAAATAGAGGGATATTCTACAATTACAGCAATTTTAAAAGAATCTAACTACCCAAGCACGTTTTATCAGCTGGCACAAAACTAACATTGCCGCATTTACTTCAGTGAGCCTAAAAATCTCACCTGAGTTGAAGGATTGACCCTTACATATCTACAATCTCCATTAAATTACTTGGTATCAGTGACATGAAGTACTAGGCTCTGGCTGAAATTTCATGAAAGATGGATACAAGGCCATCACTGGACAGAGACCATAGGGCAAAAACATATTTCAGAAAAGAAAATTTCATGTTTCAAGTTCTCTTCACAATGAAAGGTGACCTTTGATATCATTCTTGCCTTGCTCTTTGTATAAACTCCTTCTGCTTTCAGCACAACTCAAACACAGATGAGCACAGTCTCCATTCTTTCCTTAGCATCCCCATTTCAATATTCCAGACTCAGCCATCATTTACCCCAGCAGTCCCCTACTGTGCATCTGTCCCTCAAATCTTAAATACCTGTCCTCCCAATCTGTTCTGAGGCCAAATCCAAATGAGTCTTGTGCATGTAAATTCTATTATCTACAAGCATAAATGACAGAATCTACTGCCTATGCATGCAAATGTTGGCTATCCAGACCAACCAATGTGCCATTGTCTATTAAGGGGCAAAGGTTTTTTGTACAGAAAGAGAAGTCTATCAAATGTACCTTTGAAACTGTGGCCCTAAAATTATGGACAAGAAAAAGAAGCACTCCTGCCTGTAAAGAGTAGGAATTTCCAACAAGTATAATTTTCATGTAGCTTTAATCTCTGGATAACCTTTAGAGGTTGAGTTACCCTTGCCCACAGCTCTTCAGGATTCACCTGGCCTTTGGTAATACTACAGTGTATGTGCAATCTGTCCAGTTAAAGTGTTCAGACAAAGAAACATCAGCCCACTAATACAGATTATCTGCAGCATACAAAAGATTTCAAGTAATAAAAACATAAAAGGAAGTTTAACAACTTGTTCATGAGGAAGACACTGTGATAGGTAAGTGAGAACTCAAAAAGCCAGATGATATTTCTGGTTTGTGGTTGTTTTTATTTTTAACTAAGCCATGTTTTCTTTTAAATGCTGCAAATGGCAAAATTTTTATGTCTATTCACCCACAGGTAAAATTAGATGATAGACCCCCTTTTTCCCCTTCTTTTTTAAATCCAGGAATATTAATTTCCAGGACTGAGTACTTCTAACACACTAAGTTTTGCCTTAGGCCAATTTACCCACTATCACAATCCCCTCCTGAGGAGGTCTGAAAATGGAACATATTATTTACCATTCATTAAGGAAGCACATGGTTCATCCTCTACATTTTCTGTATCTGTGTACGAAGTCAGGGTTTGGGCTCTATCAACTCAGTTCTGTTGCCAAGCTGTAATGAAGAACTGAATTCAGTTCAGCCTTTGTCTGTGTTATCCACACGTTTATATACACCATTATACAGACTCCAGTTACCACTCAGTGTATGAATCAATCCCTTAGCAATTTATGATTTATGCAGCTTGCTAGAAGAGAAGTAGGCCATGCCAGCCTTGAAAGCACTTTAGCTTAGTTGTTTTTACTCATGAAGGACATGTTGTCCTGTAATTATTCTGTCATTTCTTAAAAGGTGAAATCTTTAACAGGTTCATGCTTTCTGTGCTGCTATGTGTATGTGTGAGTTTATGTCTGAGCACGTCTCACCAAGTAGGAATCATCATTCCAAATTACTTTACAAGGAGCTACATAGAGCTGGACAGCTTAAAATGTGTTAAATATCCTTAGAGTTTATATGGATGGTTGCAGGGGGAGCAGGGGTGGAGCAGGATAAGGGGGAGTCAAGGAAATCGTTAATATGTTCCAATTACCGGCCTGATTCACAAAACACACAACTGCATAAAAGTGTCACTTTCTGTTTTGATCCTGGCAGTAATGTAATGTAATGCTGTGCTTTCTTGTATCATTTAGTACCGGCAGTATCAGCAAAATGTGCAACTTTAAACAATTATGCAAATTTTCAAGCAATGTGTTCAGAGAAAGACTGAAAGGAGATTCTGACATTAATCAAAGATTGCAGGCTCTACTTGCAAGAGTTCTGTAAAATATGGGCTAACCTTAATGTTAGTGGCTGAAAGGCAAAGGTTTTTCCTGCCTCAAATCAACTGTATTTTTAGTTTATTTGGAAAACAAGGACCAAGAACACTAACTTCCCTTTTCTACACAAAAATCTGCCATTCAGCTTCAAGAAATAGCACTAAGACCCTTTCTTAGATATGTCAGAATATTTGGAAAATTTTAATAAACTTCTAGAATGATGTATGAATTCCATGAATCATGGGAGCTCTACAATAGATTCTCCCTAAGAAGTCCTGCTGTGCCTAACTAAATGTTTATCTGATATACTGGCAATATGAAGCTAATGAAGTGTGTAAACACAGCATACTGAACTGTTTGCAGTGGAAAAAAGGTGAAACTGGACCTCAAATGAAAACAGGGGGGAATCCAGATTCTTCTGATACTTCTGGCTAGTTAAGGTCTCTTTTAAGTGGAGATTGGAGAGAAAGCAAGTCTGGGATTAGGACCCTTCAGGCTTCAGAGTAGAATTTCAGTTCTCTATTTGTTGGAAACTGCTTGTGTGCTACTCAGCCCTTGCTGTTAACCAGCGAATGAAGCATAAACTGGCCAGAGAAAAATTATGTTCAGTATGACCATGAAAAGGAAATGCCATATCTCTCATGAGAAAGAATGATCTTGAAAGACATCTATCCTGCTCGCCCGACTACTGGGGCTCAGGCAATATCCAGACTCTTAAGATTATTATCTGAACTGCTCTCTGAGCCTCTGCTTCCGCACTGTCAGCTGCAATACATGAGGGCAGTTTACAACAGAGTGTTAGTTACTCACTTCGAATTTCCCAGCTTTAGTTGGTTTAAATGAGACCCTTAATGTCACTTAAACATAGTGTTTTTGTGTTATATTTTAATTTTGAAAGGATTATCAAGAAAATCTACCCTTTCCGTTAACTTTCTTTGAAAAATGATTAGGAGTTTTAGAAAGGATCTCCAAATATCCTCACCGTGCCTGATAAGTTATCCAGAATGAAACATGTATTACACATGAAAATTAAGAAAATGCAGAGGCAAAATATAAAGTTCTCAATCTGCAACTGCAAACAGTGTGCTGCTTGGGAATGAAACATGAGCAAACATTTTAAATCATACTGAAATTCTCTTTGTGTTGGTATTTGGCTCTGTATAGCTTTATTGATAAAACGAGCAATTTAGTTTTCTTTTTATGGGGCTAACAATTACACACCACTCAAAAGAATTTGATTGCTATTAGCTGACTACAGCACTTATAAGGAAAAAAATTCCATTCCCTTACACAAATGTTACCAGTAAGATTCCACCCAAGAAAGGCTTTGGAGAACTGCTAATGACCCTTCTTTAGTAACTCCTTCCTAAAATACCACATTTTGTAATCTTGAGCTGCAACTAATTTTCCTGGTATTACATGTGGAAGTCACTGTGAAAACTAAACAGACATAGGATGTAACGAAAACCTCACTTGTAAATATGGTTCCTCAAACATAAAAATCTGGCAAAGCTCAAAGAGCAGAGCAGGAGGTAAGACAGATTTCATATGCTGCTGTCTTTAGTGCTTTTAATGTACACTGGATAACTATGTACTTCATTTCTTCCAAACGGAGTTATTTTGGTTTGAATCTATTTGTAGAGTATCTGGCTATGTGTCTCTCTTAATTTAGTATAGTATTCTCTGGTCTAAAGCAAGCGGTTCCAAATTAAACAAACGAGCATACCTATTGCACAAAGCAACCGACTGCATTCCAGTGAAGCCCCTTTGAAAGCTATGTCAAATCTCTGCTGACTCAGGGAGGAAAGTACCTCATTCCCTTTGCATTAGTCACCCTGCTAGAGATTAATCCTAATGAGCTTTTTTCACAGGCTTGGCTGGCACACCCAGGATTTGCATAACATACCTGTGATTTCTCAATATTTAGCCCAAAATGCATTCGTTCAAATGCAGATAGATATCAGCCTTTTCAGAAACCATTAACTACAGCATTACTGCAGTTTATCCAGCCTAGAATGAGGCGGCCACAGGGTGCTGCCGCAGCTTTGGGAAGCAGCCATCACACAACTAAGGACTGTAAAATCAGCATGGGCCAACACTCACACAAACACCCGTGTAAACGACACATCTCACAAAAGGTCACAGCATTAAAGAACAACAGTGTTCTCTTCTTCTTTATTTCATTATCCTCATTATCTCCTACATTAGCTCCCTCATTATCTCCCCATTTCACTGATTTTTGCCAAACAGTGGGCATCTATTTGATGTGACTAGATTGTTTGCAGTCTCTGTGATGGAGTTTCAAGCCTCCTCCCAGCTGTATCCTGCCCTCATTAGGCAAACAACCAAGCCTTGGCCTTTTCCACCTACCAGCATGAGAAAAGACTAACAAAATTTCAGTTCACAGAGAAAACAGGAGTTGCACACCTTTGATCACTCGAGTTATTATACTCTGTAAATACAATGCCCAAACAATTTTTACTGAGAGAATACTAAACTACTAATCCATATCTACAATACCATCAAACCATCACAAAAAAGATCTGTCATGTAAAAAAATGTTTACATGCAACTTGGCTCAGTTCTTTTATACATAAAGAAATGAAATAGCCATTATTAGATGCATGGGCTATAGCAAGAAGCCTGGTCAACTCTGAACCAAAGGGCTGGAAAATAATTTTCAGATCTGAAGAATTTTAAAAGAAGACAGTTACAAGCTCTTTCCCAGTTAAATGAGGGTACTGCTAGCTTGGTTACTGCAGCCAGCCTAAATCACTGCAGCATCCCATGGAGTGAAGCTGTGCCTTTAAGGTAGCCAAGGACCAAATTGCTTTCCTTGGAAGTTAAAAAAAGGTCATCACAGCTCACAGTCTAATATACTCCACAAAGGACACAGTCTGAAACCTGTCAGTTTACTGAGCACTAGGTTCATAGTCCCAACACTCTCCAGCTATAGTCTGGCAATGGCAGCATAAGAACACAATAAATAGCTCAGTCTCTATTAACAAGAAATAAAGTAGCACAGCTGTGTTTCACCATGACAGACCACAATCACAATGATCATTCACTGTAACTTCCTCAAGTATTGGCCTGGCAGCCTATACTCAGATTTCTACCACCCTTAAGGATTCCTGAGGTGCATACCATCCTAGGAGCTAAGGGCTGTGTAAATGAAGCACTACAAGCTGTGTGTTGGTACACCTGACTTTTGGACATCCAGCCACTGAAGTGTACAACACAACTCATGTTAATGCCTAAGTTTCCTAAGCAAAGAGTGAGTTCACTTCACTTTAGGAAGTGCTGGCAGTAATGCTTTGGCACGGGGCTCTCGGGAGGAGTCATCAGTACTGGCTGGGAAGAGGCATGAATGCTGGCAGGATCTAAGTCTCTACCTTCCTGAATGAAAGATGCTCAGGCATCTGAATAGACCAAGAAAAGGTGTTTCCAGCTATCCTGGAGCTACATCACAGAATTGTCTGCACCACATTATTTCAATGAAAACAGCAGGCCTACTCTTTTATTTTAAATGGAGTTTTATAGCAGTGCCCTTTCTTTTAAAATCTAACAAGATTGGATTTGAAATGTTCCTACAAATGCCCAAATTAGTATCTCCTGTACATGTTTCCTAACCACCAGGCCATCAGACAGTCAGCACAGGGGGACAGGGACTCACCATGTCTCCTGACAGTCCACTTCATCAGCAGCTGTGCGCGATTCATGAATGTTGTGAATAGTGCTCAGGCCCTGGTGACCTCAACCAGAGCAGAAGTCTGTGGAAAAATGAAGCCTAAAATCCTTTAGGACTCTTCCAGTCTCTGGACACCAAAGACACTATCTGGAAACTGAAACGTGATGTTGTTCTGTTACTGCATACCTATGACGATCTTTTCATGAAGGAGAGCTAAACCAATTCTGCCAGCTCCATGAAGCAGGAATTCCCTTTCTCCTGTGTCCCACGGGCAGGCTCTGACAGAGACATTGCCAGCTGTCTCTGTTCACACAGGCCTCGCTGTGAAAAAGCCAAACAACAACATGACTTTCATGCTGTACCATTTAGCTTTGGCTGAAAGTGTAATCGTGTGTCTGTGGTTTTCCTGTTTGGGTGCCTAATTTAATTGGCTGAGTCCACTCCTTCAAGTGTGGAATGGACTCTGAGGGTATGAGGAATTAGCATGTTTCTGCCAGAGACATTCCACCCGGATCCCATGTTTGTTTAACATGTACAAACAGCTAAAATAAAATACTTGCTGGCCTCAGTAATAAACAGAATATAAAATAGTGTGAAATTAAGCAAGACCAGCTGGGCTCCAGGGGAAATGAAAGGAACAGTTAACTTACACTACACAATGATCTGGAATGCAGACACACTAAGATGGACTGCTATTGATGTCTGGTTTTGATGCATTTTATATACAAAGTGCTGATTAGATCTAGCTACCAAATTAAATCCTTTCGTATCCATATGTCAGTGATAAACAAAATTTAGAGGGCCAAAACAATTGCTCTGCAAGCCAAGTTTAAAATGTTGCATCATTGGCTGTAGAAGTGTGAAGTCATCACAGCAGTGAAAATGATTCCATTGTTCCAGATGCAAAGGAAAGGGAAAAAAAAAAAACCATTAAAAAAATCTTCCGATCTAAGGCAGGGTTTGTCCAGCCCTCAAGGACTCACAAGAATTTAAGGATATGCATCTATATAGAATCTGTGTAGGAGCATTTGGGCCTCCATATATATATATTGAAACCATAAACCAAGCAACTGCTATCGCAGAGTTTTTTGGAGAACTTTAGGAAGCTGTTTCCTATAACACAAGACAGGCTGGAGGTGCTCCCTCTGATGGGATTTTTCCTCCTCAATTGGGAACTAAGTCGGGGACTCTGTGATACAGAGGGCACGATCCTATCTCATTGCATTATGCAATTTTGAACAAATAACTCAAGCAGAAAAGTGACTTAAGCTGCAATTCCTGTGAAGGATGCTCTGCTACACTGCCCAGATCACCCTTGTGTCTTTCTCTGGCTAGTCGCTGTGCTCCAAACCTTCCCCATTTACCTTCCCTTGGGATTATACACGTGGCTTTGGGGCTAATTGCCCTTCCAGCAAACTTTTTCTGGCAGTTGGACATTTTGGATCTTTCCCAATTTGTTACAAACAATGTATCAAATACACTTATGTTTCCAATATCTCTTTTAAGAATAAGAGGCTAAATGAAGAAATAAAGTCCAGCCCTTGGAAAAGCTGCATGGGAAATAAGTCTGTCAGGGCTAAATCACCGACAAAATAAAATGTCTGGGGGAACAGATTTAGAAGTCTGTCAGACAAAATACTACTTATATTTTATTTCATTGGCTGCTGGGCTGTTTTGATCTTTCATTTTCTTTTAAAAAGAATAACAAATAATACTGGGAACAGTAAACAGGATCTATTTCTTCCTCCCCAGTGTGAACTCACTGTTGAATTGTGAAACCAACAGAATGGATTTTCTTTCAGTCACAGTGTAGGTACCTGCTTCTCATCACCTAAGGGCAAGATTCCTCAAATAATCCATAGTGAAGCCTAAGCCCGAAGATGCAGCTCCCTGTAAAAAATCCTGTCTGTACAGTCCAGTGCCACTATGCCTCTGAAGGCACTGGAACACCAGGTAGGCCACAGACAACAGCAGCTTTTATCTTACTCTGGTGATCATTTAAAAACACCAGCTCCAACCACTGCTTATTCTCCCACAGTTCTTCTGTCATAAAAGATCAAGATGACTCACTTGCCAGGTAAGCCAACATGAGGGGAATTTACTCATAAGCAAAATGAAAAGAGTAAAGAATTTCACAGCACCTGATACTGCCTGTACCGATGGCAGAACACACCACAGCATCACCAGTCAGAATATCTGAATCACTAGTTATAATCGGGATGAGAAATGATTGTCACTTGAATGTCTCTTCCACCCTTTATTATTTTCCTTTATCTAGAAACAGTTGGAGTAAAGCAAAACAAACTGAATTTTCATTCTCACCCCAGGAAAACAACTTGGGGACTTTATAGCCACCCTGGAAGCCCATTCTTCTGGGGATGCAGACCCAGACTGCTCTCTCCAGACCTGAGCTTGATGGACACATGAAGGCATGCTCCAGTGGCCAATAACATACACACAATCAGGTCCTCTTGCCTCAAGGTAATGCTCTGGAATACAGAGCCTCATAGATTGTGAAGGTTTGAGAATGAACGAGTAATGGGGATTGGTCACACAGTCATGGTAGAGTGGATAAATCACTAAATCATTCATTTATATAGTACAATACATTTAGAGTAATAATACTGTACATATGGTGAGGGGGCCAACTGGGGAAAAATGTTCTTCAGCACCCTGCACAGTCATTCAAGAGCTGTTTTAACTTCTTCTATCACTTACTAAAGCTACACAATACATAATTACATCAGCTTTCCACTTTCAGGAACCTGACTCCAACACCTTCTTTTCACCCTGCTGCCTGGAACTTAACGCTTTCAGCATCGGTTAGCATCATCCAGCAGCAGCTTCTAGGAAGTCTGCTTTTAAAGGGGCTCCAGAACTAAGGCTGGGGATTAAGATACTTCATCCAGAGGCTGGGGCTAACTGGACTAAAGGTAGCAAAGACATGGGCTGTCCATGAAGAAATGCAAAAGGACTTTACGAGACTAATCGCTGGGTGACAAATTGATCAATGAAATGTAATGTAAGCAAATGTAAAGAGAACTATACGGAATCAACAATTTTGACTTTATGTTTAAAATCATGGTCTCCAAGCTCATTACTGCACCAAGAGGAACATCTTAATTGCACAGTGTAGGTAACAAACTAGCCAGATAAGTAACACAAATAATATAACAGATAAAGAAAGCCTCAGCTCAAAGAACACTTGTCAGAAGAAAACAGCAAATTAAATGTTAGAAATCACTGTGAAAGTAGAGAGCATGACTGCATCAGTGCATAAATCCACAGAGCCCTTATACCTGGTTCTGATCCCACTTCTCAAATGGATATACAAATAGAAAAGGCATGGAGAAGAGTGGCAAGGATAATAAAAGCTGCAGAATGACTGCTGGACAGGAAACAGTCAAATGTGCTGGCATGGTCCAGTATGGAAGACAGGTCACAGGGAGGACACGATAGACACCTATCCAGCTGGAAGTGGCACGGCAACAGTAACGGGATCCATTCACTGCTTCTTCCTATACAAGAGCTCAGAAGCACCAAACATGAAGAGAACCCACACTCCCACACTCAAACCACTGCAATGTACAGTCAAGCTGTGGAACACCTTGAAGAAGGATGTCATGGCGCATGCAAAGGTTTAAACAAGTTCCATGACTGCATTCTTGAGGAAAAAATTGTGAAGGTCTACCAAGGAGGAAAACCTCTCTTCTGGCTCAACAGGGCTAGAACAGTGTGTTTGTATTCAGAACAGTATTTCAGAGGGTAATAGCTACATTCTTCAACTTCTGATGATACCTGAGACAAGGATGGGGCTAGATGAGCTTTAGGGTCTGATATGGCTCATCTCATGTCCTCTCTCAATCATCTGCCTTTCAGTGTGGACCAAGACAATTGTGTAAACAGATCCTCACAGCTCTGCAGGCTGAAAAGGCTTCTATCCTCAGCAGCTTGTCATTGCCTCATTGCTGGGGGTCATAGCAAATCTATTAACTAGGGCTGCTTCTTTGTGGTCCCACCTGTTTTAGTGAAAACAAACCCTACTTACAGTGACAGTATTATTTAAATCAATTAGGACAGTCCAGTTCACTTTTTGAGGAATCCAGGTTAAAGGTTCTCATCTGAACAGCTCAGTCACCATACTGGAGTAGGGAGGCAACAACCATCTGGAAAGGCAGAACAGACTACAGATCTGTCTTTCCACATTCGTTCTTACAAAAATGAGGAGTATCAAATCTCTCTGGCTCAGGAACTCACTGTTTATGAATGAAGACAGTTGACAATTTTTCAAAATGTTTTTTTAATGATCCTGTTGGTTTTCATTTTCACTGTTTCCTTGTTGGAACCTTTTTCTCCACAGGAAGTTCAGGTTTGAAAAAAAACTAAAGAAAATCTCCACATCCAGTGTGAGATGTCTGCCACTCCGTAATTCATTTAAATACTTTACTGAAAACATTATCAAAAGGGTTCTAAAAAGTCATTAAGTCTTAAAAGAGTGAACTCTTTCCAGTAATATTTTTAGTATCTCAAATTTATTTCAGAGTGTACACTATTATTCAAGAAGAGAAGCTCTTCTATATGCTTCAAAATGAACAATTTGAAGTTAAGAATTTTCACTGAAATCATACTCACTCTTAGTTCAACTCAATGCAAGTAAGGAAATACCCTGATCTGACTGCAAAATAATTGTCTGTGTTTTTTATCTTTATAAGATGTGTATACTACTATCAGTGAAATATTAAAAGTAAATGATGATGCTTTCCATATTTATTTTGACTTTTTTTATTTGTAATCATCATATAGGGGAGATTTTTACAAAAGCCTCCCTTGGTAGTTTCTTGTTTAACTATCTGCATCAAATTGCAGCAATCCTCACCCAGTCTATCTAGAAAAGCATTTCTGCCCTTCAGAGTTCAACAAAGGACCCAACACCTTACAGCCTCTGCCTCCCTCTGTGGAAGGAAGCAGCACAGCCCTCAAAGAACACCCTTGGGGATAAACATAAAGAAGGAAACTAAGTGATTGCCTTTATACCCTATTTAATCAATCCACACCCTCCTTCATCAATCCAGCTAGCGTCAATAAGAAACTAAGGATGAAGATCAGGGCTGTCTGCTAATGACCAAAGCTGAAAACATATCCCAGTTCATTAAACATTTTCACTGTTTCTGTCTTCAGAGTTGATAATATGTTTTCATAAGCAGGCAGGTTATTAAAACTCAAACTTCCTGGTGAGAGCTGGGACATTATCCATTTACTTGTTTCTGAAGAGAACTGTCCACAGACAGCAGATGAAATAGAGAATCTTTACACCACTAACAGATCATAAAAAAAGGCAAAAAGTGCTCCTCAAAAGACAGGCCTTCACAAAAACACTGAAGTTTCAATTTAAATCTTGATGAAATCACAAGTAAGTAAGAACAATCACAAATAAGTAAGAATAAGTAAGGCCAATTACATGCAAAGGCAGCATAACCACACATCTTTGTTGCACTATACGACAATTAAAGAAAACAAGCACTTTAAAGAAACAGGGAAAAAAATTGAAAATTTTAATAATTTTCTCTGTATTTAGAACTTCTAGGTGAATGTTCTTTTCTCAGGGTCTGAATCTGTAAAAGCAGGAAAACTTTCTGGCATGGGGAAAAAAAAAAGAAGACTGACAGAAGTACGGTTCTCAGTGATTCATTTGAAAGTGCTGAACTCATATTCAGAACCTGAAATCTAAGAACCACCAGCTGGGCTGGGATTCAAAATTACATTGAAGGAATGATTTTTTGAGTTGGGAGGCATTAAGTAGTGAAGGCGATTGCTTTTCTCACCTATCCCACAAGAAAACTAGGAAAAGAAACATATAAGAATTAAGAAAAGAAGACTTAGTATTGTTGGACTACAGCATCTTGCTCTGCTGAACCAGAGGTTGCTTTGAAAAGGAACTTCAAAAATTTAAATAGATCTTTGACAGTGAATAATTTCAAGATGGAGCTGGAAGAAAGACAAAATAAATAAGATAAAATTGTGCATAGTAAATTAGTTAAAAAGAATCTGCTTATGTACTGGGAGTTCACTTATAACAAGAGGGGCAAGAAAAGGTCCTGCCAAGTATCAGCATTACTGCCAAGGGAAGGAAGAGGGAGTCCCTGGAATAAGTATATGAGGGAATATCTATAGGTCACGTATGCCAAGCATGGAGAAAGCCTGCAACCAAAGGAACTACACGGACACATACTTCTGTACACTGCATAAGGAATGCAGAGGGTCACAGACCTCTTCTTTTTCAGCTCAGGAGTGATTAAAAATGCTGTCAGCTATCCACAGCCAGCTGGGGAGAGGCCTGGTGGGCAGGATTCTCTCTAAGTCCATTAGTAGCACTGGTCTATGCAATATACATTAATTTAACCTGTACTGCAGAATGTGCTACCTGAAACCAAGGGGTGGCAAACCAGGCAGTGCTTCCCAAGAGCCAAGCACTGCTAAAGGCCAGCAGCTGCAGCCAGCGTGCAGGAGGGAAAGGAACAGGGCTCTTATGGGTGTAAGTGGCAAGAGAAATGTGTGCAAGTTAGCAACCCAACAACACAAATGGACTTCAGGATCAGGCAGAATTTTCAGCAAAACAGACAACAGGAGTGTGTAAAATAAAGCAGGCCTCATCTGCTTTAACTCAGCCTTCACCCTTCTCAGCACACATGGGCACAAATGAGCCTCCCTCCTGGAGCCAATGACAGCACAGGGCTGCATTCATTCCAGAGTAAATTACTCCCTCTCTTTGCATAATTTACACTAGTCTACCTTACAGTCACAAATTATAGCAACTTGCATCTTACAGGTATTTACAACCATGAAGTACTGGAGTTGGGTAAGAAAATTGTGATGAAAAGAAAAAAAGCTACAGAAAGCTCAAACAAAAGATCAAAAGGACTCTGCCAATGTAATAAGTGTAACAGTAAACACTCTAACTTCTTCATCGTATTACTGGAAGTGGCGTTGCTATGGTAAACAAATTAATATTTTTAATTCAATTTACTTAGAACTACCTATGACCTCCATTTACTTTTGCTGTTTCTCCCAGTTTGAACAATGAAAAGCAATAAAGCAAGTTCCACTTTTGCTTCCAGCCAGTTTCACTTTCAGAAAAGACTATTTATTTGTTAAAAAACCCCCACAGGTCGATTTCATTGGAATCAAAAGCTGCACACATTACTGTTGACCTCTGATTCAATAAAAGGTTTATGGAACACTAGGTCTAGGTTAAATTAAGTTGACAGAGTTTTGATAAAAAATACTCAATTGATTTACAGAGAAATTAATTTAGTCCAAAGTGTTAGTACAGCTATTTGTTAAAATTGCAAATGATAGAATTTCACAGAATCACAAAATTATTGAGGCTGGAAGGCACCTTTGGAGACTGCTCAGTTCAAACCTCTGTTCAAAGTAGGGTCAACAAGAACACATTGCTCATGGCTGTATCTAGTCCAGTTTTGAATATCTCCAAGGACAGAGACACCCCAACATTTCATGACAATCTGTTTCAGCCCTCATTCACCCTTATAATTAAAAATATTTTTCTTTAAGTGGAACTTTCTGTATTTCAGTTTGTACCTTTTGTCACTTGCTTTTTTGCCTGCATGGTTCTGAGAAGAAACCCTCTTTACCCTTCATACCCTTCTGAGCAACGGGCCCACATTTTCCTCTGCCTTCTTTGTGCTGACAAGGGACCTGCAAGAGCCTTTCTTGCCACTCTTTACCAGACCCAAGTCTCCAAAGGGCTTTAGCTTTCCTCACTCCATCCTTGTACCTCTGAAGTCCTCCTGGGTGACTCCTTTCACCTCTTGTAGGCTTTGTTTCTTTTTTAACAGAAATTTAAGGGATACAGAAAGCTACGGCTGAGTTCGCGGCACAGCGCCCCCTGCAGGCGCGGGGGAACCATCGCACCCGCCCTGCCCAGCCGGGAGCCACCAGCGCCCCTGCCGGCTGTGAGCGGAACTGCACCCAAGGGAAGGTGCCTGCGGCCCAGAAGGCTCGGACTGGGGTCCTGCTTCATCAGATGTTTGTGAAACTGTAAGTTTCTTGATCTTGATTATTTCTGAGAAAAGAAACCCACCACACACACACACACATACAGCCAAAATGGCATAGTTGGTTTCTATTTCCCATTACCGTTCCTACTTTAACTCCTTATACAAATATAGGTTTAGAGTAAGCACCTTCACCAGGTCTGTCATTAGGAATGTATACAAGGGGTAGAGATTAGAAAGATTTTTAAGAATTCAGAGCTGTTATCACTCATCTAGTTCTTTGACCATTTGAAAATGTCTTTTATGATTAAAACCCTCCCCTCTACCCAAATATATGTCCTTGAAAATTGAACAAATCTTATTTTTATTGTGTTTTCTTCCAGATTTTACCACAGCAATCTGGGCACCTGCCCAAAATGTATAAATGAAAATCTCATGCAGCATAGCATCAGCATCACAAAGAAGCAGCTAAGATATTTGGTCTTTGTATCTGTCCTGAATCCAAACTTTGGCACACCCCACATCACATATCTGCTCCTACCCAGCTGGTGCAGCAGAGGTGGCTGTGTTTGTGTCGGAAGTCAGAGCCGCTCGCACCAAGGAGCGCTCGCACAGCTGGCTTGGCCCCAGGAAGGGAACACTCCCCCTTGGAAGAGGAACTGAAACTATGCCTAGGGAAGCCTGCTTTGCCTCTGACCAAACTAGCTGTCTTAAGGAAATGCCAGACCTTACTGCACTGGGGTCAAATGCAGAATTATGTGGCAGTTTGATAAGCTACAGTACACTAATTTATTGGCTATTTTAAAAAATGTAGAGGAAATTTTATTACGGATTACTTTGCTTTCCTGAAAACTTTTTATAATTAAGAACATCTGGAAGACATTTCAATATATCATAAACAAGAGGAAATCCAAAGCACGTGACTTCTAAGAAAATGATGCAAATACCCTTCTATGCCAAAATTTACAGTAATCTGTTTTTCTTATTTTGCTAGGGGGGCGGGGGAGGGAGAATGAATGAAGGACACGTCAACAAGGAGAAAACTACTAGTGTAAAGAAATATTAGGTACCACTCTTTCATGAAACATACTATTTTTTATAAAACCCAAAATTGCTAAAATAAATTTGGCTTCTTGTTGCCACTCTCCCCCTCCCACCAATTAGTTTCCAGGGAATAGCATTCTGGAGTGGATAAATGATGACATCAATCCTGACAATATTAGGAGGCTATGAGTGAGAAAGAAGGAAAGGAATAAGAATATGTTTTGGATGATTGTAGGTAAAGGAAACCACTGGTTTGACCTGATGAGTACTATGCTTTTTAATTAATATCACTAAATATCTATAATTTCTATGACAGTTCTTCAGGAAATAAAACAAAACACCAACACAGTTCAACATACTTATTAATATCTTAGTTTGAGTAATCTGCTGTCTCATAAAGCACAGTAGGATTTATTGGCTCTAAAAACAAACACAGCCAAAAAGCTTTACAAGAAACCTCCAACAGATTTACTAAAACCCCCAAGAATTACTAAGTCCATAGAAAATGATATAATGCACAAGAAAAATGGTGAAAATGTTCATAACCAAATCTAAAATTCATGAGAAACTTAAAACTAGTGTTGGGTTCACTGGGGAGACGCAGGAAAACTGTCTCAGAGTTCAAGGGGGCCTATATTTAGAATTTCAGTTGAGCGCACGGGCAACTATCATCAAGTTTATATGGCCCCTAGCTGCAACTTCACCCAAAATTACTATTTGAATCCAGAACCTTCATTCTGTCCTAGGATTGGGTTTGTCCAGATCTGTTGCTCTTTGAGAATGAAGTTGGTGTGATAAGGAAATTATTTTCCTTTCACTTTGTAGAGCAGAATGTGAGAGAAATGGGTTTGATGTCTCCTCCCTGCAAACTAACAGGAGAGTGGCCATGGCAAATCTGGGCTGAGAGCAATGACCAGCCCACAGTCACCCATAAACTGTGGGCTTGCTAGAGCTGTTCTGTGTTGATCCAGCAGCTCTTTCCCAGAGGAGGCTGCAGAGAAAATGGAATGATGTGCACTGATTGCTTGCTGCTGGTCTTGCCCACCTTCCTTCTATGACAGCTCATGGCTGCTCAGTCAGAGGAGCACAAGAACATCCTTAACTGGGGAGGTCTTAACATGGGCCAGAGGGAGTGAAGTCACATCCCTGGTGTATGTGGAGAGCAGCTCCATGGCTAAATCCTAGAACTTGGGATAAGCCACCTCCCTGCTTACTGAAATCAGATTTTATTATTAAAGCCACCTTGTGTGAGACCACTGATACTTTACTATCCCTTTCTTTTCTAATCAGTTTTAGCAGTAATAAAATAATTACAAAATCGGTCATTTACATTTTTCAGATTATGATCATGGGGCATCTAAACTATTCTTACATGTTAGAACAAATTTTACAAATCCTACGTTTCAATGGTACTGTTTCAGGTTTTTTACAGACTCAGGTATAGCTTACTCACACTCACATCACATTTTAGAAGTTTTTCCCCCATTACTCAAACCTTTCTTTAAAAAACAAAGTAAAATTATTTTTGAAAAATGTGGTAAGAATTTTAAAAAAACAACAGCAATTCCTCCAGCCTAAAATAAGCACTAATTACGAAATTATAACATGTCAAATTTTAATAGAGAATGCAGCACTTGCTGGTGAACTGTACTCTGTAATTTAGGCAAGAGTTGATGAACTATGTTCTCACAATTTCAAAGGTATTTATTTTGTTGAAATAACTTTAGGTTATGTACTTTGTGAAATTAACGTCTTTTACTAGCACTGTGTACAAAGAAGGCCCAATTCTGACTGAGCACTCTGATTACCACTGTAATGTTGCCATTGCATCAAAATAGGATAAATACTAAGGTCTTTCTATTTCCCTGTATTTTGAAAATAAAACATTTTGGAGTGAGAAAAAAAACTATGTTCTTAAACAATACATAGTGTTTAATTAATTGCAAGGAAGGAATTGTGATAATGTTCTGAATTTTTTTCCCTTTAATGAGCATTTGTGGACCAAGTCAGAGATCTGGCAATATATTTAATAATCACATTTATCAATGCAAACAGGCATTGATACTCTTCCTGCAGATGAATAATACCTAAATTATGCTTTGCATAATATCAAGTATGTTCGCATTTTTTATGAACAATTTTGATCTTAAAGGTTGCTTGCAAAGTAAAACATTTATTACTAGCAATGAAGATTGTGCTTGGCCATTTAATGACCTGATACTGTATCTGTTCTTTGTTTTTGAATGAACTGATAATTTTTAGGGAATCAGCCAACCTTTACCTAAACAAAAACTGTTCATGTAAATGTTGGCAAATAGTACAATGGGATATGAATTTTCTTGAACGAAGCACAATTCTGACAAATGTTCAAAAACATTGTCTGGGCACTATTCAACCAGCTCTTGTACATGGTATTTTTAGTGTAATGGAAAAGACTCATTAACATTTTCCTATGAGAAATCTGAGTTTGTAAGGAAATTATATTTCCATGGCATTATCACAAATTGAATCCCTTTATCCAAAATAAATTAAACATTTGTTTCCTGGAGTACAATACTGGAATGAAAGAACAAGTCAAATGGCTTAATCAATAACTTTTTAATTTTAGGACTTGTCAGCTTTCCCTCCCTATTTCAGGTTTTTCCCTTCTAGCATCAATGATGACAGATTGAAGGGATATGAAAATGGGTGAAATGTCTCAAATTTGCAATACAGTTGGAAAATCGAATTTCATTTGGGAAATTTCACCCCCGCAGAAAAGTGTAAAAAAGTTCTAAGGTGTAATTGCAACAGGTGAAACAATCCCCTGTCCTAATAGCACCTGTTAAGGACATACTGGCACTGGCATTTAGTTCATACTGGCACAGAAACCATCACTGAGGAAAGGAGGAGAGAGCTGATGCCACAGTACCAGCAAGGCCTGGCACTTCCAACCCGCACTTCAGATCCCTCTGACAAGGCAAGGCTGGCCGTGGTGGGGTTTTTTACTGACATGATTGACTATTTGCAATGACAGCCACTGCCTTTGGGCAGCACTAACATGATTCTTCCCATGGAGAGTAACGCTGTCTGGTGGGCACCAACAAGAGGGACCTGCAAAATTCTATACTACCATGGCTAATTTTGGAAGAGGTCATTCCTGCCTGTGACCTCTCGTTGACATCCGGGTGGTTCTGAGGCAGCAAGTGTAATTTTTGCACATGTTGCTATTTTTAATACAGCACTTTTATTTTGGGGTGAAGTTGCAGTAAAAAGAGAACCTGAGCAAGTGCTTCCCTGAGCTGGATCTTGGGTGTCCGGACAATACAATGAATTGATTTAGGTTTTGATCAGTATAAATAACAAGTGCATAGATGAAAAGACTCCATATGATTACAGAAAAAATAGCATGGTTGTTTCTAACACTGAAATGACAGATGATCTATAGGAAACACATTTAGAAATCGAGTGCTAAAAATAACAGTGCAATGCTGTGCAGTAAGAAGAAAATAGTTGCTCTTCTCCCTTAATCACAGAAGAGCAACATTCCTACCCAGGGAGGTTGGACTAGAATCGAATCACCCCCCTCTTGTGTGGTTTCCTGACAGATGATCAGTTCATTTTTAACTCTTCAGGAGTGCAGTCAGGTTATGGTACTTTAACATTCTGTCTTCTGTTTATTTCTTTCACCCTGCTTTCTGTACTCCCACTGTGCTGCGTCTGATCTGCCCTCGCCATACTGCCTCTTCATTTAATCACGCATCAGAAGTCTCCTTCTACCCTCCCATCTCACCACACTGAGTCTAATTTTCTCATTCACCGAGGAGGCTGTCCTCTCCTCCCTGCTTTAATTATGACTCTGCATTAAAAATAAAAATAATAAAAGCTCATTTTCCTGAGACATAAGTTATTGATGCTCTGGCCCTGGAGAAATATACACACTTTTATTTGAAGTAATTTTAACATTTTGTTTTTACCAAAAAAGTGTATTTAAGTAAATGAGAGCTGGGAATGTACCTTCTGTTTTGGCTGCCTGGCCTCCTTGGAGCTTTGCCTTGGGTGTGTAACTGAGAGACGGCCATTCATGCATGAAGAATAGAGGCTTAATTAATTGGATTGGAATAGTAAAATGGTGTACTTGATGTGGGTAAGGCACATTCCACACTTTTCCCCCATAAAGATTGTGACATTTTTGTGGAAGTGTTGAAGAGTGGGTCCAGGAGCCATCAGATGGATGAGACTTCATTAAATAGGTACAGCAGGGAACCCCTAGTCCTGTATCTCACACAGATTTTTCCCCACGCATTCATTTAATTAACTCTCAATCTGTATCTATGGTTCCAGAACAATTCTATTTAATTTTTATGTTACATGTTATATGTAATTTATAGGACATAATAAATTGTCTGTGAGAGGTGGAGCCAGGAATGGTTTGAAACAGGTTTTCCACGTCCAAATGAAGCTGACACAAATAATTTTTCATTCTGCCAAAATTAAGGCTCCATTTTTTTCTTTTCAACCCTGAAAAATGTTGTTAAAAAATCCCAAATCATCCAGGAAAGTTTATCAGGTTTCAATAAAATAGTGACTTCATTGTTAGTAACTGCTTATTTCAATCGTTCATGAAATGGCTCCTTTCTACAATATAAGCATTGCATACAAAATAAAAATATATGGCTTCAAAATTCTGTTTAATGATATTTATTATACAAATAAATTAAAAGGCATTTTGGGCCCTCTCTCATTTCCTCATAAAGTGAACTTTGCCTCTTTTTAAAATATACTAGTTCTATGGTGGGGAAATCAGTCTCAGGAACGTCTCTTGTACTCTGCTACATTTTAGAATGGGAAGGAATAGGTACTTAGAGGCAACTTCATCCACCTGGAATGAGAAATTATTGTTTTGTGGTCAGCAAGTATTTTAGGAAACAATGGTAATTGATTTTTCTTTAAAAATGTGTCCTGTAAGCTCACTGGTTATTTTCTTTTGGTTTTCCAAGACCTGTATCTTCCAAAGTTTCATTAAGCACCCTGTCATATGTGGCAGTCCCTAAGTTTTTTCCATCTTGAGGTATTTTAAGATTGGAATACACATTGTTGCTCTTGGAGTGTGCAATCCACAGTCAATGAGTGTTTTTAAATCACCTTTCTTGCAAGATCAAAGTGTAAACAACATGCTTATCACGCCTATCTCCTTGTGGACAGTGGGCCTGGGAAAATTTTTTTTCTCTCTCATCCAAGATATTTCAGTGTGCAGACCTTAAGCAGTGGTATCCTTTTTCTCTGAAGCTATTGAGCTTTACAAAGCTGTTCCTCATGTTCAGAACAGTCTGAATTAGAAAAATAGAAGGACATATGATAAGCCATAAATGCTTAACAGCAGAGGAACTTTTGGTAGCATTCATCAAAGTCTCCTTTATTTTCTGTCAGTGATATGGTTTACACACTAGTGGGACCAGAATTCCATCATTCCTTATGAAGGTGAGGGGTAGGTTTTTATTCCTGCATCACACCTATAAATGTCATATTAGTTACTCCAACAGGCTGATGTGAATACTTGAGTACTTCCTGAAGTTAACTACTGCAAGCTGTTTTGAAGCCTTGAATTGCTACCACCTAGAGATGTTAGGTTGTAATAATTATGATATGCAATGACACTTGTGGTCTAAAACAAAGACTGGTTTGAACCCTTTAAAAGGGCAGTAAAAAACTCACTTTCTCCTTCTCACAGTTATGTGGGACCAAGGATTTCATCACCATTCTGTAGGGGTCTGAAGCCCAAATGCTGCATGTGCTGAGCAACTTTGAAAATTTAGCTATTATTGTAGCTAACCACCTAATGTACATATAGCCCCACCTCATATAAATTATGTAAACATCTTGGTTCTACAAGTTTGAGCTGGAATTCTGTAAGCTGTCTCATGAGACTTTCAGTTGCTACTTGAGCTGGAAAAGTATTGTGATGCCTAGGCTTTCTTGTGGTAGTCTGGCATTTCATATTCAGGCCTGGACAAAACTGGGATGAGCATAGATTTGCAACAAATAAGAAAAAAAGAATGAAAACCAATTCCTCTGTAAATCTTATAAACATCAAGGAAATGTTCAGGTATGAGGCACTGTAAATTATTTGTTCTTTCATTATCTGCCAAACCCTACAAAGAAAACATCCAAGGTTTCCTTGCCTGCTTCTTAGAGATGCCTTGTTCAAAAATGCCTATTTCTTACATGAGTTCTATGCATTTGCATATAAGCTGAATATAGCAAGTACAGCTACAATAAAAAAATTAATTAAAAAATACAATAAAAAATTAGTGCAAATGGATCCTCACTGCTGGGAGGCACACTCTCATCGACCAATAGCCTTTAGTTAATAGTGTACTGCTTTCCATTAGAAGAAACAACATGGAGAAAAATGTACAATTTATTATTTTTTTATTCTAAAGCCACTTTAAGTCGAAGTTCCATGGCTCCAAAAGTGTCCTATCTTTTTATGGATTTGGAATAGGCCACGTTCTCATTTCTTTCAATAGATGAATAGACAAATGAGAGGTAAGAAAAAGCCACCAAAGAAACTGTGTTTATAATAAATCAGAGTAAAAGGAGATTGATATGATTCCAAGATAGTGATATAGCAGTCCATGCTGAGTTTACAGTGCTTGTGGTTTATAGCATTTGCCATAATTACTTCAGCTTAGAGCTGAATTGACTTTGAAAATCCTGAAAGAGTTAGTGAGACTACAAGAAGCGATACCTTGACTTTAGTGAATTTTTTCCAAGAGGGAGAAGTTGAATTTAAAAATGGAATTTCAACTTGCAGTGCTGCTTTCTGAGGCAGGTCCAGGAAAAATATGTTTGGTTCAGCCACCTATTTTGATAAATCTTAGCTCAGATGTGTACAGAGAAAGTTATGGCACATAGAAAAGACAGACATGAGCAGCTTCCACAGCAAACTGAAAAGGCATTTTCTATTGAAAAAGATAATTTATGCAATTAGTAGTTGATTTACTGGCTTTATGTAAGGACAGTGTTACAAGACAAATCTGCTAAGCTCACTTGAAGTACAAACATTGAACCAGTCGTGGTAGATGCATAGAAATTATGGGACAATTTTCAGTCAAAGGAAAGTTGGGAAAAGGGGAACACAGTATCCAAACATTTCCAAGTTCAACCCCCTTCAGTTAAAAAAAAATTACACCAAAATAAAAAGAGCAGAATCACAATATTCCCCAAATCAGTTTTTTTTTTTTTTTCTAGAGCAAGATGACCTCATTTGGAATCTAAGCTGGAAAAAAATGGCCATCTCCTGCCTTGGTTTCCCTAACAAGCCACAGATAGCTATTTGCACATCACAGTAATGCAGCTGAACTCCTTCCATTAAAGCTTTCCCAGAAAGTTTTCAGCTACAGACACAAATAGCAGCAGTTCAGAAAACTGGTGAACTCTGATTATTACCAGTCCATTGGAAAAAAAACTTGGAGCAAGAACATTCAATAAAAAAGGAAAGGTTCCTGCGGTATACAATACCACAAGAGGGGTACATGAGCTCTCTAGTTTGAGTACAATAAGTCAGTCATGAACCTACTACATATAGTATTTCATGGCTCTTTCTGAGATGCATTTGCACTACATCTTGCTATTGTTGCCAAACTGAGCCACCATTCTGAAAGGTTCTGCAGAATGTTACAGATAAGTTTGTTTCTCAGTGTGATTCGTATTTAACCAACCTTCTCTAATCTCATGACATTTTTGCCTGCTGTGCAAGTGAACATTTTTATTATCAGTAGTAGCTGTTCTTGGCCTGCCTGCTTCCCAGGTAATAGATATCCATAATGAATACTTAATTTGAGAATAAAACCTATATAAATGGTACAAAAATTTGACGTAAATAAGTACAGGGAGAAGTTACCGTGGCTTGATGGACCAAAGGAATCTTTCTTTCACACACTGGGAGCAGATCAGCTGTGTGTGTGTAAGAAAGCTGTTTCTGTAGATTTTGGAGTCCTCAGTCCATACGGGTTGAAAGGGTCAGAGTGTTTTACTGAGAATTGGTCATGAAAAAGCTTGGCCAAAAGCCCCATCTTTTATACATTTCTGTTGCTAAACTGCTTTTGAGCAGCAGTAGCACTGATGCAGGATGAATGTCTGGGCTCAGGCAGAACTGGTCACATCAAGAGTTAGCAGTGCATGAAGAGACCAAGCTCTCCAGGCCAACATGTACCAGCAGTCAATGCCACCCTTTCTCAGGTCCAGAGTCTCTCCATCCAGGACTATGCTGCCTCATACTAATTCTCTTTCCTTATACGTAATTTCAGCTTTTTGTGATCCCTCGAGACACACGCATCCCTTGCCTCCTTGGAAGAGCTGCCCAACTAATTCACTTCCAACTTTTTGTTCTTTTTCTTCCAGGTCCTTAATTTAACAAGATGGGCAAATATCTCTATCAGGCAATTTACAGGCTCACTCAAGACTGAGTAATACTAACTTAGCTCAGTTTTCCCCAGAAGCATTAAAGACTTGCTAGAGTTCATTACAGCCCCTTAAGAAACCTGAGAAAAAATATCTGAGGGAACAACTCTTGTGAATAAAACCTAACTCTTAAATGGTCAATGCAGTTGAACAATTACACATCTCACTTAGCAAATAACTTCCAATAAAGTAAATGTTAACAACATTAAATTTATTTATGGAACGCTCAACTTTTTTGAGCAATACTTCTTTCCTTTTCCTGTTAAGGGCCACATATCCAAGAAGAAACGACATCTTTCACTGTCAAAGCCTATCATATGAATAATGGGATCGCAGCATTGGAGATAATTTATATAAAATTTAAATTTTAAAAAAATTCTATAAAATTATATTTGTAGTTCGCACAAAGTTCCATACTTTATTAATCTACTTGTATCTGTATATTCTAACAAAAAAGCTTTCATAGTACAATGCGTGCAGATTTGTGGAAATTTGGATTTGTTCACATGCAATCACAAGTATATTATTCTTACTAACTTAAACTGAAAGAAAGCTTTCACTTAAGTGACTTAATCATACCCAGAAAGCATGTAATGAAATAATGACCTCTATTACAGATCATAAGCATCAATCAAATCTCTACAAAATAATGATCAAATGAGATAATAGGTCTGTTTGCTTTCAAAATCATGTGCTTCTACCCTGTTTTATTTCCAGAGTGTGAAATAGAAATTGACTTATGAGAAGATGCTGGGCCAACAACTGAGTGGAGTCTAAGTACATTGAAGAATGCCAGTTAAGTCTGGAGGAAGTCTAAGTTGGGGTAGCTTACTTCTTCTTCCAGATCCCTCACTGTGCATATCATACCACTTTAAACCGCCTTATGACTCACTCAGACACGTTCACTGAGATTTAGTTACTTAAGTGAACTAAGTAAGGTGAAACTTCCACATTGCCTCTAAATATGATGATGCAATATCCAAATTCCTATAGCTCATATTCCAAGAGGCTGAAAGAGAACAGCAAATGAAGAAAAAGTAAAGTAAATAAAGAAAGGCAGAGAACTGGAAAGAGAAAGAAATTAGAGCAAAAAGCCACCTTTCCAGTGATATTGTTCTGGTTTGGCAGCCTGTGAGGTCTGCCAGTAGAGCCCACAGTGCAAGTAGCCAGTGGAATTTAACAGATTCTAATGTTTCAAAAGCTGGTTCCACCAGGGCCTCTTAAGCCCATGTCTCCCAAACTTTTGGGATGTGCTAAAAACTCTCTGACCTGCAATCACGTATCTGACAAATCGGCATGTCAGGATCTTTTTTTAGTTATGGTTTTGTTCCTTCTGTTTTCTTTCCAACAGAAGCATGAAGTATTGACATGCTAACCTCTCTCAGCCTTCCATAAGAGAAATATAAGATTCATTCCTCTGTATTTCTGCAGTTACCATGCAACAACTCTGGTTTCATAATTTATATGTCAAAGTCTTTACATTTTCAGGGCAACACTTACTATCCCAATTGCAAAAGTCTAGTCTCCCTTGAAATATTAAATCCTAGATACTTAAGATAAAAGGCTTATCCATGTGAACATAGAGATACAAGCCTCTCTTTTTGGTCCAATCTGGCTGAAAACAGCTAGCTCTGGGGCAGATGTGTCACCCTGGTTTTACAGGGTCCCGTAAGTTGTGACACTGTAACTGTAGTTTCCGATGCTTTTTCTGAAAACAAGGACCATGTTTACAGAAAAAGCATCGGAAACTACAGTTACAGTGTCACAACTTATGGGGCCCTGTAAAACCAGGGCGACACAGATGTAATTTAAAACTACAGGAACTGATACCAAGCAGTGTATTAGGGTATATGAAGACTCCTCTTTCCAAAGGGTTCTCAGTAAGATCCAAACACCCCACATTTGCAATTAGATTAGGATGCAATTTCTACCCTTTTTTTTACTAATAGAGCCCTACCCAGGTTTTCTCCCAACTCCCTCAGGAGATACTGAGATTGCCTTATACTCTTATACATCTTTCCTGTAATCACCATGCTACAATTTGTGCTGAAGGGGAGGAAACTCCCTTGTTCACTTTGTTCTGGAATCCGTTCTTATGGAATCCACTCTGCAAAGCCTGATCAGCAGGACAGGGAACAAAGCATGACTACAGCTTAGTCGTCAAAGGACAGGGACTGTGTGCACACTTTTCAGAGATACACTTCTATCCACAGAATTTGAGAGCCCTCCCATACTACCCTACGATACCGTGTCTGTGTCTGGGAATAGTCACCCCCTGAAAGGATTATCAGTGGCCTTTGCAAACTTTTCATTTCACTATCTTCATTCAGTATAAAAAAGCCTGGGTTTGTTCATTCAGTAGCTGTACAGATCCTACAGTAATAACAACCGAAAGATACCTTAGACACTGCATTGGTGATTTGTGATGATATGAACAGGTTGTTCTAAATTCCTAACCTGTTAAAAAGAGAATTAAAAGCTTCTTATTTTGCTAACAGAAATGTTTTGTTTGCTCATTTGCTTCACCTCAGTACAGTCTCAAAGAATAGCCTGAAGCCATTCAAACAGCCCTCAACAAACCTGAATATCTGTTTTGATCCCCACATTTGCAAACTAGAAATCTAACTGAAAGTCAAGTGATGATTAATAGTGACATCAAAGCCAAGGCTTTAAGAATATGTTTCATCAGTAGAATGAGGTTTGTGTGGGCTAGACACATAATTCCAATCCACTGCTATAATACATAAAACTACAGAAATTACTAAGGTTTGCAGGTTACAAAGAGCCCAGAAAGAATGTACAGAAAAGGAAGAGTGAGCACAGAAAGCCATCACATCATAAGTTAATAGAAGCAGCTTTAAGAACTTATTAACAGCATTGTTGAAAATGAAATAGGAGAGAAGGTTCTTTACAAATGTCAAGCAACTGCTCCATCTGCAATCCACCCTCTAGGCAGACAAGAACAAAACCTGGTGAGACTCAAAGCCCAAGAGAGGGAGATGGTACAGCATCTTTTCTATCCACTTACCATCAGCTTAAATAGCATCTTAATTGCTGTAGATATATAAACATCACATATTACAGCATGTGCAGGCCAAACTAGTTCAACAGTTTTCTGCATAGGAACTTGGCCTCCCTGACCCCAGGCAGGGGCAAGAGAACCTCCCTGAGTGCAGGTTTGGTTGCATCTTGCTTCAATCTGAGGCAGCAACTCCCATTACCCTCTGCCAGAAAGCAATCAGCTGCCCAGAACAGTGGGCACAGGAGTAGTTTTCAAAGTCAAAATGGTGCTGTGAGATGCTGTCACCCCACTACGAGTACTGTGGGCATGGTCACATCAGAATGGCACTACACTAATGCCTGCACCATAAACACAGCCCTGCTCTAGTACAATTGCCAGAAAACACGCTAAGAGCGAGCTTTGAAAATACCCCCTTGGGAAAGCTCAAAATACCATAACCAGGTTTTGAACATCATAATAATGCTTTGGGAAGGTATTATTAGTACCTAGAAAGGGCTCCGGGCAATGAGAGCTTGTGTGCTAGACACAATGAATCCACAGATATTCACGTAATCAGTTGCTTGTGGGGAGAGCTGACGTGAGCTAATTCTCTGAAAAGAGCTTATGGATAACTATGGGGAACCATAATTGCACATTGCTCCTATCTAATACAGCATTTTAGCAATAAAGTTCCAATTGTACATGATAATTGAGAGTTGTTTAATAATTGAATAAATACTAAGTAATAATTTAATAGCATACTTTGTTTACAAATAGTATTTATTTTCTTGTCAATACTGTTCTTTAGGAAAGTCATGTGGCAGTGTAGTATCTGCTACAAAGCAGTTGCAGCCTTATGAACTCAGCCTGAAACATACTACTATACATATTGATTCTGAGTATAAATATTGTCACATTGCATAATTTTATCAATTTAATTTCTAAAACTTTGTCAAAATAAATTTGGCAATTGAAGTTTAAAAAAATTGGTCTAGATGCCTTATTAACTACATGTTTACTATTTTTTTTAACTACATTAACTACTACTTCGTTTATCTAAAATGAAAAGAAAATTGGATTCCTCACATTCTACAGTAACTGTTTCTGTATTACACTGCCAGTATCTCAGGGCAGAGATTGTCTTATGTTACATGCATGCAACACAACATACATACTTATCCCTCATATAGTATTCATAATAAAATAGTAACAGAAACAGAAAACCTTAACAGCAGCTCAGAAAAAAATGTCTAGAAGGAGAAAAAGGCAGATAAATCAGATGTCAAACAAACAGAGTCGTTTTGTAAAACAAAATTAGTCTTTATGAGTCAAGAACTGAGGCTCAAGGCTGAGCTAGGTTTTCTCCCAAACCTGTAAGATACGGTATCCTTCCCTCTGTGAATGAGATACAAATATTAGGCATTATAGCAAAGATCCAACAGAAATGGTTCACACTCCTGAACAATTTTTCAAAACCTCTTTCACATCTAGAGTGGATCTGTTTCTCCTCATGCTTTGAGGCATGGGAAAACATGGGGCATGCTTATCCTCAGAGAGTTGGCCCTATCCCCAACTATGCAGCGTTAACATGATGATCTTCTCTATAGAGCTATGAGGGTGAAAGGCTCCTCTCTGCTTTCTCTCTAGCCTCTATAAGTCAACACAGTAAATTGAAGGTACCTTCTGAGATGGCTTTTATGTGCCTCACAGAAACAGAGCAATTAGGGAATCTGTCAATAAGCATACACTACAGGCAACAACCACAGTGGGGAAATTCAGCTTGATACACCTCCTAGGAATATACTTGAAGAAAGCCCTGCAACTGAGGCAGTTATCAAAAGCTACCCCGGAGTGAATCAATAGAGAAGGGCTAAAAATAAATGGCCAGACCGAAAAAATGCTGAATGCAGACCCAGAGGGACTGTTGATAAAATTCGTCTGCAAGTCTCCACCCAGACAGTAGAGGGCCATATCATTCCTGCAGCATGGGAAAGGCTCAACGTGACAAAAGGCACAACTGAGCCTGTGCCTGATCCTCCGGAGGGGCACAGCTCAGCTCCAGGCTAGAAAATAGCCTATCTCAGATACAACAGGGCACCAGTGGTCAAGCAGGAGCCATTTGATGGGAAATGAGTGATGTGGACAGGCCTTGAGCACATCAAGTGAGTGTCTGAGCCTTGGGTGCTTGCAGGGCAGGTTTGGCTTGCCCAATGCCCCTTGCTTTGACCAAATACAAGGCAGGGGAAATGGAGCCAAATTCACACCTGGGCTGATTATCCCTTCAGGCGTCAGGCAGGTTTAGATCTTGTTTACAATTGAGAGTATGCCTGATTAAGATGACTACAACACATTCCTGGTTCCCTGTTTTCTACAGTGTCCCCTCATGACTGCTCTTGGCAGAAACCCTGTTCACATTGCTGCCTTCATGATGAGGGCTCACAGCTTTTATGAGTGCTGGAAACATCAAACCCAAACCATAGGCTAGCATATGGTCACTTTTGGACCTCCCCTCAAAAAATCAGTCACGATTTTTTGCCATTTTGCCTTCAAGGAAGACAAGGTAGGAGATACTGGGGTCCTCAGGCCAATTCTCTCTCCCCAAAGTCACTCCAAAGCAGCTCCAGCCTGTTCGGGGCAGCCTCATTTTATATCTGCTCTACTCATGGGCTTTACTCCCAAAAGCAGCAGTAATTAGTCCCACCCTTACATCACCTTTTGCTCTTGCCTGGGTTCTACATTTGCCATTTATCTGTCTCCCTGAGTGATTCCGCTCCTGTTACTTGGGGAGGGACAGTGATAGTGCTTGCTCTGAAGGTGTAGCACAGACCCTGCTCTATCAAATGCCTGAGCATTGATACACTACAGAGCTCATGGCAATCCTTGGCAGGGGGATCATTCACTATAAATACTCAACAGAGAAGTGCTTGGAGAACAGTGATACTGAGATATTGAAGGGTGATAGTTCTGGAGAAACAAATCACCCCCCCAACGTCTGTATGATTTCCTGCCTCATACACTGAGGCATCAAGACACAGAATAGCCTTACTAATTGTGAGGGAGATTTGGGGCTTTGGGGGTTATTTTGCTCAGAGACACCAAGTGTCTTGAGAGAGATAATACGCATTATCAGGCCATACAAGAGAACTGGAAAAAGGAGATACATTTTCCAGAACACAGGACCTGTATGAGGTCATTTAGTGTTTTGATCCTTTGAACATCATCACTCTTGGCTCAGTTTGAGCACTGCATCTTTCCAAAGGCACTAATTGATTTGGCTCTGTGCAAGATGAATAAGAATATGGCAACTGAAAATTTATTCTTGTCTAGAATGCTGAGGAATGAGTAATATACCTCTTTTCCACTAATTTCTAATTAAATATGGCAAAGAAAAAGATAGGTAGGTTGTCTTATTAAGGAACAAGTAGGTCATCCAAGCAACAAATTTGTGGTGTGGCTGTTTGGCATTTACCTCTAGCCTAGAAATTTGTACCGATTATCTTACCATTACTGGAACATGGTACATCACAGATTGCATACTTCAGGCATATAATTTCAAGGGTAGGAAAGGCATATCAAAAACATCATTTTATAATTCTGTAGATGAGGGTTTGTTTACACAGTCTTATACCATTTCAGATGATTGGAGGCAAGATCAGTAGAAAAAATTAGCTTTACTATAGATGTGAGCCTCGCCAGGCCTATTTCTTAAGGCTTATATTAATGTCAATACAAGTTTCAAGGGACTACCCAAAGGATACTCTTGAAAATAAGATGTCACATTTCAATGAATTTAACCCAAGGCACAATTTTTTAAGTGCACACTGTAAATATTAAATAAATTTGTCTACTCCCTTGTAGCTGCTGCTTATTGTTTGAGAAATATTTCAACTTAAAAACTAAAAACTGTGAAAATTTTGGCATGTGCCAAAAGAATTTTAGAATTTTGACATAAACTGTGATCTAATTAAACAATAAGACCTGACAAAACAGTCACCACTGTCTGATAATGACCTCCCGGGGCAGTTAAACATACCAAAGCAAAGCAGAACAGACTGAGAAGGTCAGCGGCAGCACTAAGAAACCTTTTACAAGATGTCTAATCATTCTTGTAGCTCTCACTCTGTTTTATATTTCTTGTATTTAAAAAAAATAAAATACACACACGGAAATATAGGAAAGATGTTGCTCTGATTTATCTGCATATACAAAAACTCCAAACTATAAGTATGTGGGCTATGTAAACAATCCTAGTCTGACAGGCACATTATTTTGCAAACTTTATTGAAATGTAATTATTGTTCTCATGTTGCGTAATGAATACCAACATACTGGGGCTAAAAAGACTGTAATGGAGACAGACTGTACACGGTACTTACAATACTGCTGGCATAGGTATCCATCTAAAATGGAGACTAGAATATGTACAGTTCTGCATCCTCTGTCACATATAAGAAAACGGTTCAAGTTCACAGTGTGGACAGAGTCTCTTTACGTGGGCTGCCCTGAGCTAAGCTATTCACATATGGTGTAGGATTTTCAGGCATCTTACTAAGATGGGTTGAGAGTACCTAACTTCAGTGAGTTAAGCTGTGCTCCTATAATAACTCAAATTGATGGATGCAATCACAGGTTAGTTCATTCAAGGTTCTTGTGCGCTATTCCTAAGTTTACACTGTAAAACATACTTCCATGGGCAGCTTCCTGTTCATCTATGACAAAGTAGAGCAGTGTTCATGGTACAGAACTAATCTGTGGAGATGTTTATACAGCTTATTTTTTATAATGCAGTTAAGTAACTGGAAACACAGCACATGTATCTCCTCATAGTTGAGAGAAATACAGCATCTCTCTTTACAGACCAGCAGTAGGGACCATTCCTTGTTATCTGCTGGTTCTTCTAAAGACCACTGGTTAAGAAGTGCTGCATTCAACATACCTCAACAAAATACACTATATATCTGATTTCTGAAGCCAATTAAAAGTACACAAATAATACCAAAAGGTAATTCCTTGCAGAAAGGTAGGGACCATGTCCTGGTGTAAAGACTCTTCCTAATTTGGAGAAAAAGTCCACGTAAATACATGTGTGTGCTTATACTGCATGTAACTTGCTGCTCTGTAACATCCCAGCAGTATGGCAATTATTACAGTAACCTTATTACATTTACTCCAAGTATAGGATTTCCTGGATTCCAGAAAATTAATCCCAATATAATAGTTTTTTTCTAAGTAAGAGTATCAGAGTACCTGATATGCAAAACTTGATCCTATTTGCTTCTGTATACATAAAAAGGATTCAGTCACCCCCATTGTCCTCTACAACATTTTGGTTTGTTTTTTAGTTTTTAAGAGCTGATGCTGTGCTCACCTGCTGACTTCCACTGGGTTTTCTGCATGGTTTAGTCTAAATACTCTTGATGCTGGACCTCTCATGCTATGAGCTACTTCAAAAGACAGAACTAGAAAAGGGATTGCTTTTCTAAAAAGCACAGTATCAAGGAGAAAAGATAGCATTTCGAACTCATGATATCATGGACAAATCAGAGAGAAAATCTATTAGAATGATAGATGGCATAAATTTTAATATAAAACACCAGCAGAGGTGTTTTTTTTTTTTCCTGGAGTAGCTTTGAAATTGAACAGTCTCTGTTTTGTCCAAATTTATTGCTAAAGCCTCTAGTTGAAAAGTTGCCAATGAACAGAATCAAAGTAATCAGATTTTTACATTACAAGAACTAGTAAAATCTTGGTTCACAGCTATGAGTTCCTAACGAAGCACCAGTACCTATAAATGAATATAATTTCCTGCCTCAAGGCTCCCCAGTGTTTTAAGTACAGTGCCCATTTATCCATCAGCATTGACCAGATACTGTTGGATTATGATCTGCCCTTTGGAAGCAACATAAAGCAGGTCCATTTTTTTAAGGTTTAATGTAGCATGTAGTTTATTATAGTTTTTCTGGTCAAAGGAATTTTTCCATAAATATTCCAATATAAACCAATCAAAACACAATTTTGATTTCTAGAGCAGACTTTTTTCCTGATCTACAATTGGTTGATTATATTATTAATCTAAACAAATATATGTGTTCAAACAATGTTTTGATTAGGAGACGAACAGTGAAGTCACTCAGTAGTACTGATCAGAAGTAACAAATTTAAGCTAAAATTCTAGAACCAGTTCAAACCAAAATTATTTTAGCTTCTACCAATCTGTGCCAAAGCCCAGTGTCCTGTTCAGTGGTGGCAGTAGAGGAATGAAAGTACCACAGCTGCCCAAAATGTGTGCTAGACAGCCAAGCAGCAAATAGCCAGAGCAACAGAGGAATGCACTGATTCAGCAGCCACTAACAGCGAGGCTCATATGAAATCCCAACCACAAATTAAATTAATCTCCTTCCATCATCAGAAAACACCAAAGGAAGGCAGAGTGCAACGAGCCATGCTGAAACAAGAAAGTGTTATTTATATCTTCCAGACCCAGCACTGGTGAATTTGGCCCTTCATCTATAAATTACCCATTTATGCCTTTAATAGGTATTTCAGGGCCAATGATTTGTAAGACAAAAAAGAAGGCTGAGACTCATGCAATGGCTCAGTGCAGTTATGTGTTAACCAAAAGGTTCAGCCTTTGCCCTAAATTTTCTGGGCCAAATTATAACATTAATCAGAATGTAGTTCATTGAGTTGCACAGATATACTTGAAGGCTGAAGTTAGTTCTCCGTTTTGTGGGCTTCAGTACTTCCAATAGCACAATATATTCCCAAATAATATTTCCATGCATTTGTCAAGATTTGAGGATTTCTGGAAAGAAATGTATGCTTGGGGCCATTTGGTAGTTTATTATATCCCAGCATCTGAGGTGTTAACTTGTTTCATTGTTGGTCTGAGTGGAATTCTGGCAGACAATAGGATTTTTAAATGATCAAATAAAAATAATAAAAAGCTTTCTTACATTGTAAACCATTCTTAAGCATGCATTTTTGGCATTTTGTAAATGTGAAAATACCTGGATACAAAAAAAAAAAAAGAAATAGTTTATAATTATATGGGTAAATTCATTGTAAAGAGCAGGTTCTCTGTCCAAGTTACAACTCCTAATAAACACAGAATTATAATAAAACTAATGAAAAATGTTAACCACAGAGGTATCAGCAGGCACCACTGCAATTATTACCATGATTTGCTTATTGACAGCTATAACAAATTTTAGCAGACAGAAACTGGAATCTTAAGAATAGCAATTGGACTACATTTAAGTATTATTAGATACTAACTAGTAAGAACTGTTAGGCTTCTCTTACTTCAGAAGCTAGGGAAAATATCCCCAGAAGGAAGACTTTTTTTAGCCCATCCCTTTTCTCTATTTCTTGTAAGAACTTAAGAGGCTGCAAATATTTTCTGAGAAGCAGTCATTAGGGTGATGTAAAGGGCTGCAGCCTGCTCTCTGGTACCGTGTTCAGAGAGAACCAGCTTACAAACAAGTTACCACAGGGTATCACAGGGTGTGAACTTACAGTGCATCGCCTGCTCTCTCATAACTGCCTGTGTGCATGCTTTCATCCTGTGGTTACTTCAACACTTGTTTATCCTTTTTCATAGAGAGCTAAACTGTCTTGAATTATCTGATTAGCTGAGGGGAGAGAAGGTGCAGATGGGCCGATTCTCTGAAGCAGCTGATGTGCTGTGAGTCCTCTCCCTGACCCCACAAGAATGGGCCCTAAGCTCTTCCAGCACAAGTTACCTAACTCCAGCTGAGTGCAGTGACTCAGGATTTACATCACTGCAGCTGTGAGCAAACCCAAGCCCTTACTCTTCATCACCTAAGGCCATACTGTATCATCAATTTTTAAGTCTAAGTCCCAATTGGAATCAGTTAAGAGATCAGCCTAAAAATCAATGACACAATATGGCCCAGAGATAGCAGCAATCCTTCCTGTAGATCTCACATCTTTACTTTTAAATCTCCTCTCTTGGACAGACCTGGCTTGTTTTGTTCTGCTCCTACTATATCTGAGTAAAATCAGAGATGGGTGCAGAGTAAAACATGGCATCTGGATTCCAGTTACCTGGATATATCTGAAATTTGAACCCAGGCCCTGACTCTAATTTTGATGAGGCCCTAACATCACACAGATGTCTGAACTCTATGCTTGGTGATCCTCCTGAGAGCAGGAGAATAAAAACTCCCCACTAATCATGGCAAAGACCAATGGAAATAATTTTCAAGAGATTTCCACTACTTTGCAGGACTAAGCATTATCACTAGGAGATAAGACACTACGGCAATTCTTAAGATAGGAAGTCTCACTCTGACCTTCAGCCCTCACAGAGCTTCAGAGCAACTGAAGAACCTTCTGGACAGGACTTTCACTTTGGTTTCATACACACAAATGGCCAGAGTTCAGCTCTACATCTGTCTCTGTAGCTGGAAAGAAGAATAGCTCATCAATAGCAATCTTTCCAAGTCTATCTTCCTGAATTAAAGACTTGTAGATATCTTTCAGCAGTGCAAGGAGTTTACAAGTTCCTCATGGCCATTTGCTGCTGCTCAAAGAAGCTGGTTTGTGGATATCTTATTTGAACACAGTCAAACTGGCTGACAGGTGGAAGCTCACAAATGCAATGAAAAGTACTAAGGCAATACAGCTTTCTTCAGCTAAGTGCATTTAACTAGTTTTTAAAATAGCAGTACATTTTGAAGACAAAAATATCACTGTCGAGGCCAGCTATAACTTCTCTGAGGTGAATAAGATTAAAAAGATTTTTGGCATTCCTGCCACGGGGACCCCACCCCACAAGCATACCACAGCAATCTCCACCTGCAGACTGTGTGTGTCTGTGCATGGAGGTGTACACATGCCCACATGTGGTTTTTCAGCCAAAGTGGATTTAGAATCCCGTGGCTAAATTCTGTGCTCATTTACACCCCCTCTAATCCCAGCAAAATTAGTGGGATACCAGGCATGTGAGGCAGCACAGTGCTGGCCTCCAGACTGTGTGATTCCATTCAATAAACACACTGAGGCACTTGTGCTGAATGAATGCTTTTACCTTCTCCCTTTAAACCTGATATTTTAGATATTAAGAGAAAATAATTACATCCTCCTCCTGGGAGGTTTATTTCAAATCCTTGCTAGGGCCCCACTGTGGCCAGTGCTTACATTTTTCAAAATTGATTTTAGGCAATATAAATAGTCTGAAGCTGCACGTGACATTTCCTCACCCGAACAATGACACACTATTGCGGAAACATTTCCCAACGCAACATGTGGGTTTGTTTTTTGGCATCACTTATTCATTAACCCTTTTGTCCTCTGCCAACAAGAGATATCTCGACCACATGAACAAACTGATTACTGTTGGCAATTAGAAGAGGACCTCAGATTAATATCTTAGTAGAGAAGCTCACGCTTAGAAGGGATCGCGCCCCTGTAACTTCACAAGTTACGACTTGTCAGCTGAACAATAGAAACAGATCATGCATGTGCCTTCAGCCAGTCCTAAAGGTAGACTAAAATACATTAGCTTAAATTACCTTCCTGGTATTGCTTGTTCCTCTTGAGCTACATGCAAAAACACTCTCCACTGAGAAGCAAATCAAAATATTTTAAGCCCTATTTCACATGAAAACTGTTCATTGCAGTTCCTTGTTTAGGTGAGAGAAGAACATTTTAATTCTTAAATTTATCTAATGATTTCTATTTCTGACTATCTTCCTGGGTAGCTAATCTGGGGAAAATAAAAAAAAGAAAAAAACAACTGATTTCTCATGAAATAGGCTTTGAATACTAGAGTTTATGTTCACCTCAAAATAAAAATCAATATAAGTCTTTATTTCTAGGTTGGCACTCTAAGCCCATAAATGCAGGGTAAAAGACCTGTATATGAAGAAAAACCTATTCAGTAACTTTAATGACTGAGGTGTGTAGATCAAAGGCATTCAGCACATTATAACTTCTGAAGGTAAATGCTCCAAGTTATAATTTTTATGCTTGATATTTACACAAACCTTTTTTTGCTGCAGGTCACAGAGATTCTGTCCATCCGTTCAGCTTTTACCTTTTAATCCTGTCTCTATATATGTATTTTTAAATCCACAATGTTATGAGGTGACAAAATGCTTATGGTGATCGATGTAAATACCCAAAATGTGAAAGCAAATAGCTGCTATCCCAGCTGAGCACCATGACCACTAATAACTTGCCTAAAATCAACTTCTGAAGATGTGAGGCACTGATGAAACAGTACAAACTGTTTCATCATTCCACATCTTGAAGTCTAAATCCAGTAGAAACATCTTAACTAACCTGGCAGAATCTGCAGGGCTCTTGAGGAGCTCTAATATTAGCAGCCCTCTTGCTTCCACCACATGCAGAACTGGCTCACTACTTCAATTAAAATGTAATCTTAAAGGCAAATCCCCAAAGGCCAATTTCAGTAGAAAAACACTTCCAGAGATTTTTATTGGCTCTAGACATGGCCACTGATACTCCTAGCCGTGTCTTGATATGATTTTGGTCTGAAGAACTCTGAATGCTTTAAATCCCTGAGCTTAAAACTCCTTCCTATGAGCTGAATTTAAAGCATATTGGTGTGACTGTGCTATGCACACAAACACACATCAGTGAGAAGAGCAGAGACTGCCCTTCCCTAAAACATTTGTCTATTGATTTTGTTACAGTATTAGTTATAGCCATATCTTGAGTCTGTGCTGTAAATCTGTTGCTGTTTAAATGTTTAAATGATAGTATAAAACTCAGATCATATTGATGTTGTGGGTAAATGATGTTTTAGCTCAGTGAGTTGGTGGAACAACGCTTAGCCAAGTCTCTGAATTACTGCACTTCCTAGACATTTTGTACGTCTGGAATATGAGCACAATTTCAGCCTCTGGTTTTCTAACATTACAATTTGAAATGTTACAGTAGCAGCTTAGGAATAACTCCTTGCTTCCACAGTAAACTTTCCCAATGAGTATTTCAGTGTGTTTGTTATATTTCATCAACATTTGTGTGCACATACACACACATGCATGCACACATTTCATCACTTATTTATAAAGCACAGGGTGAGAATATGATCACACTGTATCAAAAAGAAACCAGGAGAAAGAGCAGTAAAGCATGTAGCTTGAAAACCTTCCATCAAACATCTTGAAGTTGCTTTGTTTGTTACACTGACCTACATGAGTTGTTATTGCCATTTGGCTCTGAATTATTAACAATCAGCAGAAAGATTTAGCACCCTTTCAACTCCAGCTTTGTCTATATACTCTAAGATAAAAACAGTTTACACTCTGTGCTAGTTAGAAAACATCTGTGAGCACCCCAGCACTCAGCTTCTAGTGGTAACCTTGTTAGTGCTCCACATAACTGCATGTAACCACTCAGCATGACAACCTTTTGCGCTCCTCTTTATGAATAATTTTGTTATACCACATCCATTTTTGTACGTTCTCTATTACCGCACGCGACTACATTTATTAGAGTTCCCACCAGAGAATTATTCTTCTTGTAATCCTTAATGGTGCTATGTACTGCCCTCTCTGGGCTGTAAGCTTGGCACTTTTCAAATCCCATTCACTAGGGTTTTTTTCCCTTTATTTTCTTTAAAATTCCAGCAAAGAATTTCACAGGTGGCAAAATAAATATGACATGTATATCAGAAGCAAATTTATCAGAACAAATGAAAGAATTTCAGGTGATTGTGGGATGAAAATGGAATGAAAGCTGAACTCTAACTTCGATGTAACATTTTATGTGGAAAGTTGTGATTTTTCAACCAAAATTTTAACTTTCTCTTGAATGACAAATGAGAACAAAAATGGGACATATCCACAAAATTTTATTTGTCCCAGTTACCAATTTAATTACCATGCAAATTGGAAAATTGAGAAAAAGGTAGGAAAAAAGACTCAACATACTGCTCTACTAAACTGACAAAAAGGACCAGAATTTGCTGCTTGTGGTGGATTGTCATATCTCTAAATTTGGTTTTATTAGAAAATACCATGAATTGCAGGGCATGCTTTAATGCTCCCAGGCATGTCATAGAGATTTGTAGGTGGGGACCATGATCCAAGCTCCTTCCTCTTTGCTAAGCTAATAAGGATGATATACTTTAGGAAATTGAGGTGTCGGAGAAAAGGTTCTTCAGCAAAGTCATAATTATAAAAACAATGAGTCATCAGGCACAGATGATGACATTACACCAAAGTCCAGAAGATCTCAATTATAAACTGGCTGGGCTGCTGGCAAAAGACAAACTCTTACTTGAGAAAGGTACTGTTCCAAAGGAGTCGGGCCATGGGAATATTGTCCCTTCAGTGCATAAGGGTCATCTCAGAATGATCAACGAATTAGAGCCTTGTATCATCCATCACATTTCTGACCAAGTGAATTTGGTAAACTGACTCAAACAGGAAACCAGGTCTCAGTCCCTTGAGATTCATCACATCATTGTCAGTACTCCAGCAAGGTAAGGAGGGCTGCCTGACACAAGGTAACCCCCAGCAGAGCAAGCCTGTGACAAGCTTCTTCATGAGAAGCTACTAAGGAAGCCAAGTGGTAAGGAAGAGATACTGCTGGGGTAAAAATCTGTGTAGCAGAAAGCTGAGTATGGCATTCAGGTCAATTTTCTGTATTTCTAAAGGCTAACTATTGAAATTTTCTTCTATTTCATGGCCTGTTAATGCTCTGGGAGGTCCAGGAGCAGGGAGATGGCAGCATCTGCAGGGTATGGAGGGGCATTCACGTCAGGACAAAGTAAGACAATGATGATATGCTGAGACATCACAAGCAGCTATGCAAAGGGACCCAAAATTAATTGTTGACAACAGTAATGTACATCAACATAGAAAATGTGAACCTTTTCAGCCAAGAGCAAGACCTAAAAAAATCAAACGAAACCCAGTAGAATCTACAGCTGCCAGAAGAAAGAAAAAAATAAAGTGTTGGGTGACTGAGATATCATGAATAACAATCAGACTGAATACTCTGAAAAGACTAAGATTTTTTAGTCTAGAAGGGAGATGAACAAGACAACATATTGAAAGCATCCTAATGGAATGGCAGAGAGAAAGAAAATCATGGTTTTTCTACCGTGATAAAGAGCCAAAAAATCCTTAATCAAGTTACAAGTTGGAGAATTCAAAATATTTGGTACCATTTATAGCCACTGGGCATACATAGCACAAAAAAAAACTTTCCAAGATATAAAACTCATGCAACTTCTACAGAAGCAAACAAAAAAAGCCAGTTATCAGAACTGAGTTTTAAAAGCACTGTCAAAGGAATAATAAAGTACTTTCTTCCAAATTTAAACCAATCTCAGAACATTATGTATTATCAATGCATTGAATACTGTAAGGGAGAAAAATCATCCCACACCTTCCTAATGTAGGACAAATGAAGACACTTGTTATCTCAAGTGTCTGCCATGGATCACTGTCAGAGACAAATCTGAAGTCCTTTCCAGAGTGCAGACAGCTCCATTTCTTTGTTTTTATTGTATTTTTCTCAATTTGCCAAGCAGGCAGGTCAATACAGCAGAATCAGTAACCAGATAATAGCAGGTGAATGTTAAACTATCTGCTGTCACTAAATAATTATATATTCACAATGCTCACAATGGAGAAGGTGGTTATTTTGCTATGTGGACTCAGACCCTCCCTTGCACTCTTCTGGCTGTGAGAAACAGTCCTCTCCTCCAAGTGCTGCAGATGCTGATACTTCAGCCCTTCACTGAGATTGTTTCTCACACACATGAGGACTTGCTTAGCTAGATCACACAGAAAAACTCAGTGCTTGCACTGCACTACAGACTTGATTTGATCTGGTATGAAAGCTGCTAGTCACCTTAGGACCTTAACTTCAAGAATATAAAAACGAGTGCTATAATATTTCGAAACACACTTTTCACTCTAAATTCCCAAATAATATGCTTTGATATTCATAAGAGAAAAATAGTTGCCAAAATAGTAATCTTTACTATAAAATTACAATAGAAATTCCATTTGGTTCAATGTCAGGTTTTGTACAGGAGAATCCAAAATTTGCTGCAGTCCATGTAGGGGGGACATCTGGACATTTTGTTCACACTCCAGAGCCACACATTTATTAAAAATAAATTAGTCAACAGTTTGTAGAATTTCAAAGGGAAAAAAATCATAATACAAAACAAGTGAAACAAATGCAGACAGAGTTGCTTGAGTTTGGATGGAGGATGAAAAAAATGACTCAAAATATAAACTGCCTTGGTCATCTCAAAATGGACAAACTCTGAAACCAAAGGTGATATACTCAAGGTTAGCATCTGTAACTAATTCACTAGAATATATAGCAAAGGTGAGCAACATTATTAACTAAAATCTATCGAGGATTTCCCAGACTACAGCATGCTTCCCTGGGAGAACATGTGTGAAAGCCTGGCTACAAAGGACACAGAAGGTTATGACAGGTACATCATAATCAACACACTGGGGCTGGGTTGTGGGGGCTCAAACTTTGAGCAGCTCATGAAATACAGTTGTAAGAGCACCTCAGAGTATGTTTCCACAGCAGCTTGCATTTAGACAAAGTATGCACTGTTTAGCACTACAGACAAGTTTAAATAATACCAGCAAGTTTCATGACCCAAATATAGTGGCAGTCACCAAGTATTCTAAAGAGCCATCATTTTTGTGAACTAGTTAGAAAGGGTTATAATGAACTTCTGAAAACTAATGAATAGGATGCTTAAAGCACCGCTTCCTTAGTAGAGCAGAATTCAACTTCTCAGTAAAAGTTTAAACAGAGTTTAAAGCTGGTCATCCCTAAGGCAAAAAACCGGTCTATTGCTATCAGCAAAAGAAGGAAAAATTGGAAGTCCTTCAAGAACATCACAATGCCTCTGGAAGATTATGCATGGAAGGTTTACAGATTATTTGCACAGGACCTTGTTACCTAACAGGCTACAATGAAAATCAGATGGCTCAGCTGCTACCTTCATCTTTATCCAGATTGATAAAATTAAGTTTTATACAATTTTGCTGTGAAAACTTCCATAAGAAAGGCATAGAACTTAAGTCTCTTATGGTGAGAATTCTTACTAACTTACTGTGATATATTTTTCTAAAGCTACTGAAAGGTCCTTGGATGAAAAGCTCTATCTACACATATCGTATAACTGTATGTGAAGAGCAATAAAAACCTGTTTGGGTAAAAGAATTTTTCTTGTTTTCATCTTTAATTGAGAGAACTGCAGGGCAAAGCAATGCTGACACCTTCAAAATTCCAAGAGTGAATACAGTTTGCCCCTATAATGTCTCCACGTGGTACACAGTAATATACAGATGCACACCTATTTGTAAGTTTTAAACATTTAAGTCAAGGTACAAACTGAAGTATTTTCCTTCTTTCAAATGTACAGGAATATAGCCCATTCATAAATAAACTGTTCAAAGATTGCACTGGGACTCAGATGGCACACCAGCCACCATCTCTGCAAGACAACTGGCCTACTTGGCATCCCCAGTGCTCTGCGAATGGCTCTGATACCTCTGGAAAAAGAAAAGAGAAGCATCTGAGAACATTGGGGAATAATGAGCAGTGATCTGCTTGTTATGAGATGTATTAATCATATGGCTTGGAGGAGAGGTAACAGATGACTTCATTTAACAGCATGGTTACAGTGACTCAGTGCCAGCAATGGAAGGAGGTGACCAAGCCGATGGGCTGACTTTCCACTCCAACATTCCTCACCCTATCAGAGTGTCTTGGCATCTCTGCCTCTCTGGGGCACGTCCAACAGCTGCACCCCACATACATTGTGTCCATCTTTTCCCCAGTGTACAAAGAGCAAAAAGGTCAGTATTTTCTCTTGACCCCAATCCTTGACCATGATAGGACAGAACACATGAGAAGGTGGCAATGACCAGTCCATTTTAAAGCTCTAATTTGCTTTGCTCACGATGCTCCACATTGCTGACACAGGCAAAAGCTGATGAGAGATGCAGAAAACCGTATTCCAAAGCAAACGGATCTATCCGTTGGCCTCTCAGGAGGAGTTGGCTATATATCCTGGAATGCCTAATGTTCAGAAAATTTATCTTGGTAAAGGCTCAGGAAAATGTATGTTTTTATTTTACCCAAAGTAAAAATATCGGTCAATGCGAAATTAAAAAGTGAAAATAATACTCCCCCTTGTAAAAAAATTCCAGCCTCCTACACTGACTGTATCTTGTAGACGTCTAAAACAAATAACATGAATTTTATGTGGTTTTTTTTCTACTAAAATTTTATTGGTATTTATAATGTAGTACAGAGAGACTTTTAAGAGGGAAAAAAGCAAGTTAAAATAACACACCAAAGCATTTAGAAAAGGCTGTGGTTGCAGAGGACACAGACCATGCTACCTTCCTCTTTCTTTCAAGGTGAATAACAGAAAACAGCAGGCAAGTAATCCAAATCTTTTCTGTTGCCACTGAGGCACACAGCAGCATAGAAATAACATATTTCAGATGGTCACCTTTTCACACCCCATATTCTGATTCCAGCAAAAGGACTAGGTCTACAGAACACAGAAGCAGTATGTGTAGATCATCAGTAAAATGGTAGCAAACAATCAAAAAAAGCCCCGAAACACAGCAAGCTGTGTTCAGCTCAAAAAGTAGTAATATGTAGGAGAAGGGTGAGCAGCCTGTGTGATAGTCCTATAACTTAACAGGGTTCTGAGCTTGAGCCAAGTGTCACTACCTACACTGTCTGGAAAGGTAAAACTTGTAATCATGGTTTTAAATCTCTGACCAGGTACCCAAGATATGTTTGGGATTTACAAATGCAATTGTTTGTGGCATTTGTTGAATATAGCAGATTTAATACCTGAGTGTGTGATTGATGTTAGTCAGTTAATCCTTTAGAATTCCCATAAATTAGCTCTTGAGACTTCTCTTCAGGAGAGTATTGGGTCATTTGTTATTTAGATTTTACAGTTATTGACACCTGACAACCTTTTCAGCTGCCAGTGTCATCTACTACAGTCTTAATCAGGAAAATTTAAGCAAAACCTCCTCCCAGCCTTGAAGACAGTGGTCTTGAAATGAAAGGTTTGGCTATTTCAAATCCAGTGGTTGTCCCTGTAATCTCTCAAGGAATATCTGGTCATGTGGACTTAGATTAGACATGGAGCTAAGTACATAGCTGGCTTTGTAATACTGCATACAGAAAGTGATGGGCCTACATCAAGCTAGCCTAAAGATTCAGCTGACTATCTAACAGGCCGGGGTGTGAGGAGCTCCTGTTATTCCCCTGGGTGATTGGACTGAATTCTAAATCATAGTTCCCTCATATTTGAGAAGTGGCAGTCCAGTGAAGTTCCCACTGGATGAAAAAAGGGAAACATCACCTCCATTTTTAAAAGGGGAAATAAGGAAGACCTGGGGAGCTACAGGCTAGTCAAGTCTCACCTCCATGCCCATCACAAGCATAGAGAAGATCCTCCAGAAAACTATGCTAAGGCACATGGAACATAAGGAGGCTGACTGATGACAGCCAATATAGCTTCATTAAAGGCAAATTTGCCTTATAAATTTGGAAGCATTCAATGACAGGGTTACAGCTTCAGTGGACAGGGAAGAGCAACTGATGTCATCTACCTGAACTTGTGTAAAGCATTTGACACTGCCCCACATGAGATGCTTGTCTCTAAACTGGGCAGGCATAGATTTGATGGATGGACTACCTGGTGGATAGGGAGTTGGCTGAATGGCCACACTCAAAGAGTTGAGATCAACATCTCGATGTCCAGGTGGAATGCAGTAAATGGTAACTGGTGGTGATCCTCAAGGATCAGTATTGGGACTGGCTCTGTTTCACAGCTTTGTTGGTGACATGGACAGTGGGATCAAGAGCACCCTAAGTCAGTTTGACGATGACACTGAGCTGTGTGGTGTGGCCCACACACTGGAGGGAAGGGATGCCACCCAGAAGGACACTGACAGGCTGGAGAGCTGGGCCCTTGTGAACCTAATGAAGTTCAACAAGGCCAAGAGTGAGGTCCTGCACCTGGCTTGGGGCAATCCCAAACACTAACATGGCTGGGCAGAGAATGGATTGAGAGCAGCTGTGATGAGGAGGACTTGGGGGTTTTGGCTGACAAGATGCTCAGCACGAGCCAGCAATGTGCACTCACAGCCCAGAAAGCCAACCCTATCCTGGGCTGCATCCAAAGCAGCGTGGCCAGCAGGTGACTCTGCCCCTCTGCTCTGCTCTCATGAGACAATAGACAGAGTGCTGTCTCCAGCTCTGGGGCCCCAACGTAAGAAAGACATGGACCTGTTGGAATGAGTCCTGTTGAGGGCAATGAAGATGATCAGAGGGCTGGAGCACCTCTCCTGTGAAAACCAGCTGAGAGAATTGGAGTTGTTCAGCTTGGAGAAGAGAAGGCTCTGGGGAGAGCTTAGAGCCCCTTCCAGTACCTGAAGGGGCTCCAAGAGAGATGGAGAGGGACTTTTTGTAAGGACAAGTAGTGAGAGAACAAGGGGGAATGGCTTTAAACTGAAAAAGGATAGGTTTGGATTGGATTAGGAAGAAATTCTTTACTGGTAGTATGGTGATGCACTGGAACCAGCTGTCTGGAGCAGTTGTGGATGCCCCATTCCTGGAAGTGCTCAAGGCCATGTTGGATGGGGCTTTGAGCAACCTGGAGTAGTGGGAGGCGTCCCTGCCCCTGGCAGTGGCATTGGAACTAGATGATCTTTAGGGTCCCTTCCAACCCAAACCACTCTATGATTCTGTGATATACAATGAACAATTGTTTTCCTTCCAGTACAAGACACTATAACCATTGCTTAGCTCAAGTTGTTTCAGTAAATACACGGTACTAAAGCAAGTTTAGATTGAATTAGTTATATTAATGCCCACAGCTCTCAATCAAGCATGTTTCCACCATACTGCTCTTAAAAGTTTTATGTTTGTGTATTAAGCCAGAAGTTCTTTCACAGATCTGCTTTTTTTAGAACCATAGTCAAAATAAAGACATTAAAGTAATAAAGGCCTGGAATCCAATAATAATATGTTAATTCCAATACCACAGAATGGTAAAATTCCTTCACATTTCAGCAAGCAATCCTTCTTACTTTCTTAGGCTATGATGACTAAGGCAGTCTCTGAGGGGGTGGAAAGGCACGTAGAAATGTTCTGGGTTGCAGCCTGTTAACCATTCCAATGGAAGCAGCCTACTGCCTCTAATGAGCTCACTATTTTAAAACAAAGATATTGCACCAACTATAGAGCTTGCTGGTGCCACCAATTAGTGAATATATAGGTTTGGTTATTGTTCCTTCTAAGGTAAAACTGTCATTTGAGAGCATCAAAGCCACTCTCCTCATTGCTGAAAGAACACTTCACTGTACCATCTCTGTGAAAAATTATCCAGAGGATGGAAAAATAAAAATATATATTATATTAAAAATAATGCTATGACGGCTGCTATCCACATGCAGTTGTTAGCTTTTACTCTTCTATAATGAGTCTTTTCCAACAAATGATTCTATTTCCAATAAATGATTCTATGATTCAGTTTTCTTAAGCATGAAAGCTTGTAAATGTGTGACTTTTATATTGGACTGCCTGTCTACAAGGCATAATGTCTGATTTAGTGCATTAGTTTAACATTAGATACTAGGAAAAGAAAAAGATGGGAGATTCTGATACACTGTCAGACACATCAACACCATCTTTCTCATGCAACAGTGAAAGTCAGTCTGAGACTAAGAAAGAGGTTGTTACTGGAACCAGTAGGAACATGATTACCATGCTACATCACTGCACAATTTGATGAGACACACAGAAAATGGGGAAGCCCCTGGGGAAGCAGGTCAAGGACTTAGGACAAAAAGCACCTTGAGAGCAAACCTGGATAACAGGGAAGAAACAGAAGAGACACTGAAATACTCCAAGGTACAAGCCCAAAAACAACCTAAGTGAAATAACTAGGGCAAAAATGAGTGGCAGGCTCTGTCAGAGCAACTTTTGTCCCAAAACTAAAGAGAATGAGAAGATGAATTAGAAACACATTGGGTTCTGCTCATATGACAAACTGAAATCTCCACAAGAAAAACACATATGGGCTTTGTAGCTTGTTTAGCTCCTAACGGTGCACAAGAGACAGTCCTGATTGAGAACCTGTAACTCACCATGAAATTCTTAGTTCTGTCCCCAAGGAATAAGTAGAAATGACAACACTAAGTAGCACTTTCCCTCTTTGAGGCTGCAGCTATTCACTTACCCCATGGTACACACATACACCTTCCTTTATTGTCTGATTAGCCAGGTGGCTCCATCTAGGAAGTGAAAAGGAGGCAAAATCCTAGAATGCTTGGCCTTCTGTACAGAAAATACATAGTATTTACTTAGGAATCAGCTTTCTGTAAGTAACCCATGCCCCCAAAGAGATAACTTTTACATCATAGTTTTGCATGTTAGTTGACATTTGCTTGCATTTTATAAGAAGACCTGGTTTAAACCAAACAACATCTGAACCATCTCAAACTGCTGGAAACTACAGTTCATTGAGATTTCTCCAATGACATTTGCTTGTCAAAAATGCTGGTTCAAAATCAAAATCTGTAAATTGTCCCCAGAATATTTCAGCCCACACCTGGTGACATCCTGTCTGTTGGGCAGGTCTTAACCTGTCTGGTTCTTGCCAGCTTGTCTGCTGAGCTGTTGGGAAGCCCAGTTTCCCAGACTGCTGTATGTCCTTCCACTGAAGTTCTCAGTACTGGTACTTACCAGGAAGCCTTGCCAACCTCAGTCAAACCAGAGCTTTTGGGATCAAGGACCCTTGCCTCATGCCTGAAAATGGTTTGCACTGTAGCTTGTAGGTATCTGCAGGATGACATCTGTCATCATACTGAATCCCAAAGCTTTCAGATTCCCACTTCTGAAATATCTTCAGGCTGCCTGTCTTCAATACTGCTCCAAAATCAGGGAACCAAATGGACCAGAAATTTTGTGTCCTTGCTCTCAGGACAGATAGTACAATGGACTGTGGGCCCTGGAAGCCCCAGAACCAATCAAATTCCTTCCAATTTTATTCTTCTCTGCAAACCACAGCATTTAAACTGACCAAAATTATGTCAGACACCATCAGTCAGTCCAGCATTCCCTACAGCACAGTTAATTTTGGATATATTGTGTTTCCTGTGGTTTTGGCTTTTGTCAAAAATGGGGGTAATTCTCCCCTCTTCCTTCCTCCAACCTCAAAGAAAACATTAAAATCTGTGGAAGAATGAAAATTTTTTTTCCCAGTGATCTCTACCTGCAGAAGCAACATATTTGGCTAGTTCATGGCAGTATCCAGAGATCCCTGGTATTTCCAGGTCTATTTTCTACAGCTCTTCTCTATTAAGAAGAGATTTATTTTCCTTTCACCAGGCAGAGGAGAATGCACCTTGCCCTGCAGAGGCATTTTTCAGTTTTGAAATAGCCCCTTCTATTTCCAGCATTTTCTTTGAGATTGCTTCAGTCAGTGCTTGATAAAGTAACCTGCACTGTGTCAAAGGGTTGGTGCAGAAGCCCCAGGAAATCATAATTTCCCAAAACCTTTATGCTAAGTCTCTCAACTCATGTTACAGAAGCTAATACAGTATGAAAAACACTCATCCTATTAAACCTTAGGGTTCTTGTGTCTAAAAATTAATTCCTTCAGGGTTTGTTTCTAGATATCATATGCTCTGTCCAGGATACGTAAGATTTTGTCAAGAACATGAAGAAAAAAGCAAAAGTATCTTTGAGAAGTATAACTGAAAGACTGCCAGAGAGCTCACAGAATGCCAAAATGGTGTGCAATATGCCCAGACTTGTTTACCTTTTCAGTTAACTGTATGTTAGGCATAATTGAGAGCCTGATTCAGTACAAAATACACTGTCAGTTACTCCACAGTAAAAGCTTGCACAAGGATTCTGTAATACCAAGCCTGAGTGAGTTCTTTGCTAAATCATGCCCTCAAGATTCTCAGTATGCATATGTAAGCATGGCTGGAAATGGGGAAAGAAAAGGGGACAGACTCCTTACCACTGGTAGATGTAGCAGACCAGAAGGTCACAGAGGAGGGTGGGAGGAAGCACTGTTCTGCTCCATTTGGGCAGAAGAATTTTGTGTTTGTTCAGAAGCATAAGAAACTTTGAAACACCATATAAGGGCTGGGACTCAGGCCCTGCTGGAAAAACCTGCTGGAGCTGAGCTCTGTGCATAACTCATATGAACATTAATGAGAGTTAAATGCACGTATTGAAAGAAGAATAGACCCCTTAGTGATTTGTCAAGATAAAATTCAAAATAACATTGAATGCTCAGAGGTAAATATTAGGTTTAGGAATTAAAAACAGCAGAAGTAGTGGAACAATTGCCTATAATGAGATCCAGGAACAATCTACCCACTGTACCAGGTTTTCATTAGAGTTATGGCCTGCAGCCATACCACCTTCAGCTGTGATCTTAAAAGCTAAGACTGGTTGGGCTGCTTAGCATTTGGAAGAGAGACCTCCAAGAAAGCTTACCACTGCAGGAACAGCTTAGTGATGCAACAGACAATGTTTTTCCTTCTGATTCAGTATTGGATTCAGGTGTTAGGAGATCTGAAGGTCTTTTGTGTGAGATCTAAATCTGAGGATCTGATGATCTGTGACCAGTAAAGCATGCCTGTTATTTCCCATGAGTGCACAATGTCACTTTGAAAAGGCTACTGCATTTCACTGTAGAGGTGGTTGCATGTCAGTAATAGATAAGAGCTGCCAATATAATGTAATGATCAATTTCACAGTGAAGCTGAAAAGCTAAATTTGCCAATATGGGGTAAGTAGTTTAAGTCCCAAAAGCTCCAGAGAGGTGCTAAGAAGTGTTTGCTGTATTTTTTTAAGGGTTCATGTATATCCTAAAACCATTGTCCCATCTCAGAGTTCTGCAAAGGGAGGGCACTTTTAACCCTGGGTTTACCACTGATGTTACCACATTCATAATTATGTAACTTCTGCATGCACAGCTGAGCTGCCTCCGCAGCAGCACCTCAACCATTGGAGCCCACAAAATGGGCTTCAGGAGCAGCTCCTGAGGAAGCTCAATGGTCCAGCTGACTGGGGAACAGCAGACCTGTCCTGACCCTGCTCATAAACCCTCAGGTATTAGCCCCGCAAGGAATTAGGTGCATTGAGTTGTAGACATTAAATAGTTCCCTATATCTGAATCGATGGGATCACTCACACTGCAAAACGTTAAAGATACATCTGTGTCCAAAAAATGAAAGCATAAATGAGCAGTACAGCTACATAAATTCTAATTTATGTTCTTGACTTATTAACCTCCCTGGCTGTCATACAGAACACTGTACTAACATTGTTTTGTTTGTCCATGTAGGACGTGATCCCGCATACTTCTGAGAGCCCTTGAGTCTATAGTGCTCAAAGGGCTGACTTCATCAGGAATTCACTGAAATACATCAATTTGGGTTCATTGAATTCAATGATTTGAGAGCATTTGGCATCCCTTAGGAGGCAATTAGCACCTTCCAGAAAATGGGCCTTAGACAATCAGGTCTAGGAAGTTCAGACAGGTTTTCCTCTGGGTTTTGGGGCAGTTACTATTTGTATATAATAAATACCTGCTTTAATTTTTACTTGAATTTTAAAATGCAATTTTGAACAAAGCTTGAGCTCTCTATTAACATTTGGTATCATGCTAGATAGAACAGGACACAGCAAGTCTCTGACACTTGTGAGTAACCTATTGGTGATTTGCCAGAACTGAGCTGCTAAATTGATTTAATATGGAATTTTGTCATAATATGACCCAAACCAAACATCTCGCCCTTTTAGTGTGATGCTTTTATTTGCATTATGTAGCTGAATAAAATGGTCTGCTTGAGATAGCCATACAATTTACAGTAGTTGCTCATCTCTGACTTCTTGCAGAGAAGAAAGCCATGAGTTTGTTGGCTTTTAGAGTCCAGGCTATGTCATGACTTGTGCTTGTACGCAGGCCATATTTGCTTAGTATTCCAGTATTACCATTGACTTCATGGGAACAAGCAGGGTCACATAAACCAGCTGGTGATCCATGTTTGTGGGGAGGAGGGAAAGTGTCAGCACACACTACCCGCTGTCTTATATCAAAAACTCTTCCAACTCACTGTACAAGACGTTGGAAGCTGGAGCTGTAAGAAAAGTGCTTCCTCAATTTTTATATTTTTCTTTACACTAAAACTTAGCCCTACGACTTCACTCCTCTTGCCACAGGCATTCCTCTTGAATGAGTATGCCTGATATCTGTGTCTCTTATCATAATGCTGAGAAAACACTGTGTCTGTTCAGCACAAAGAAGGCTTTACTACACAAAATGCTGGTTAGGCTCCTGTGAACTGATAAATTGCATATGAAATCAGTAGTTCAGGAACATCTTGGTGATCTTCTTTAGTGCAAAAACCTCAGAAGATTTTCTACAGAAAAAATGGTGGGCAGGGAAGAGAAATTAACAATTACTAATAACCATTTTAACTGTTGATAAAGCAAGCACCTCTCATATACGGAAATGCAACTACTTTTTCTCCAAAAGTGCCCTGTATTTGCAATAGCTCCAACTTCATTGGGGTAAATGAGACTTCCTTTCTTCCTTCCTTGACACATCATCCAAAGACCACTGAAGTCCACAGAAGTTATAAAATCAAATCAAACAGGTTATGGATTAGTCCCTTAAAAAAGACAATTTTGTAGGAAAAAGAAGCATTGTAGTTAGTACACTCTGACAACAAAGTATATCATACTCATAAATAACAGAACGCTTTAATTCTTGCACACTGTTTCTCCTTTGCTCTGCTGTTTTAGTTAACTACAATTACTATTAATAGCAGCTTTTACCACAAAAATTAAGTAAAAGTCCAGTACTCAATATAATTAGAAGAACTGAAGGAAGCATGTTCCCATTTAGTTTCCAAATGCTGTTCTAATCCCTCCTAAAATCCTAGCAGCTTCTACAGCACTGCATGGGAATCCTTCTGCTTGAGAAATACATCTTATTTATCTATGCAATAGGCAGCTCAAGGCAATAGAAAAATCCACATTAGAAAGAAGCAGAGTGTAATGCTTTTATAGCATCCTATATCAGCCTTCACACCAGAAAGATGTAAACCACCAAATGTCGAAAGAGCGTATTATCCAGGATAAACTGAGCACTGCTGCCACTGTCAACTGCTTTAAGAGATGCGCACTTGAAGCACTGACAGCAATAAGTGAAACTGCTGTTTATATTTTTTTTAAAGAAATGCACATCCACATTTTTTTCCCCAGATAATGCTGTAAAGTTCTACCAAGAGGTTACTCAAAACAACTGTGAATAAAGTGCATGTACATAAATAACTTTGTCTGACTTTTTGTTTAATGTCCAAAATGATTGGAACAGATTGTATCATGAACTACTTTCCCTTTGGCTAATTAAATAGCCGTCTCCACTTACCATAAAGCATATTCTTATTAAAACAAGTATCTATATTCGCTCTGTTGGATAAATTACTTCCAAGTAAGTGCCATAAAGCCCATTACATTCCTGCTTTAGAAATGGATCAGGTCCAAACAGACAATCAAAGGATTTCACTGGGATTATCTTAGATTAGAAAAACTATGGTAGACATGAAGCACTGACAAGATCATAAAGACATAAAGGATAAATTAGCAGTTACATACCAAAGTACTCCAGCAGTTTCTAGCATATTCAAAAAGGTAAAAAAAAAAAGAAAAAAAAAGAAAAAAGGAAAAAACCTTATTGTACTAATCTAAACATAAATGGAAATCTGTTTATGCAGAAATCAAATGTCATGACTAAATGTTATCTCCCACACAAATCAAATAGCTCTTTCAAAGCTTAAAACCCAACAATATAAAAGAAATAACCAAGTTCACTAACTAGCTGAGTAGGAACTTATTTCTTTTCACAAGTTCCTTTTTAAATTGAATTGAAAAGACCATGTTATGATCGACCATATTAATGAGTCATTATTGCATAACTGTATTTTTATTGCAGATATATTACCTGCTAAATGATGCTGTTTTTCCAGAAAAGTCACAGTACAGATTCTATGGGAACGTTTCCTGCTGACAGTTCCTAAATCTTTCAGAAGCTGTCAGCAACCTCAGAAATCAAGTCTGCAGTACCCTAGCAAGCAGAAGCATTTGCACAGGCTTTCTATTTTTAAGCTGCAATCCAAACCATTAAAGTAACACCTTAAACATGAAAGATTATTGAAAATAAGATGATCCTCTGTCACTTGTCAATCTAAAGGACACTGTCAATTACATGTAATCTAAGATGCAATTTCTATAAATATAACTTGACATTTAAAATATTCTTTTTTCCCTCCACAAACTTCTGCCCAAACTGATTATCCTCAGACCCACATTAACAAATCCTCAAAACTAAAATAAGTAACATCAAGTAAAATAAACATTTCCACAGAGAACACTGATCCATGGGGAACACCCTGTCTTTTCTGTTTACCTGTATCCAGTTTGCTTATAACACATTCTTCATCCACGCAGCTCATTAAAGGCTGGCAAGTCAGCCAGAACCTTACAAGAAATTAAGCAAAAAGGGCTATAATTGCAATCAATTACTAAAGATGACCAGCCAGAATTTTGAAGAGTCCTCATGCTTCACTGTAGGGTTCTTGTTCTACTTTACATTTTTTTTGAATGAAGACACAGAGGAACCAGACCCAACTAAGAGTAACTCTTTACTAGAAACAGGATTGTACCAATACCACTGAATATGAGCACAAACATTCCTTACCAAAGCTTACTAAAGAAAACTGATTACCATTGTTTCCATCAAACCAAGGCTACTTTCTTTTCATCATAGTGGCCATTTTCAAAGTGGTGCCTAAGAATTTACAGGCACAAACTCTGTTCTTGATTGACTGGATTTTTATGACTAACTTTCTCATTTGCTGTTATGAAGATTTGTCCACATAAACCTGGTACAAAATCTCATTACTATATTTCAGCATGTTCCTTTGTTTTGGATTTTAGCTAGAAGATAACTTTCTCAAGAGCATAATGTACTCTAACATACAGTATTTTCATGCTGCTTTTTAGTTGGCCTGAACAATACAGAGAGGCTAGGAAACTGCCACAGTGGGAAAGGGAAACTTTCTCACCACAGCCAAGAGTTTGAAGGTTTTATTACCTCTAAACCGACCTCTCCTACATTCTTCAGGGCTGTGAATCAGGACAAGGGTCGTAGTCCAGAAATCACTGGCTGGCAGAACATTTTCTGTGAAGATCATTTCACCTGCTGATCTTTGCTTAATAAGTAACAATTCAAATAGATGTGGACCACCTATTTGATAAGCAATCAATTCCACCAATCTTGCAGATGCTGCTTTGAGGCCTACTTTAGTAGTCCAGCCCATCATTTGTGGAAGCTACTGGCTACTCACAAACAAGACTAAACCAACTTATAACTGCTGCATGGAATCTCATCATAACGAACTGCAACACTTTGGAAGGGCAGACAAAATCTGCAGGTTTTTAATCTTATCATCATTGATGCTGCAGGTTCAACAGTTCCATACTCATCACATTAAATAAGTGATAGCAAGAATTGTTTCTGGATAGTACTAAGGATTTTTTTCTTTGGCTAGTCTCAATGAAGCTTTCCAAATAAACATTTAACTGCAGTTGGCACTATAGAAAGTGCCATAAACACAAAACTCACGGTCATATAAATGTTGCTTTAGAACTGAAACCTAAGAAAAGAAGGTGAGAACGTGGATTATGATTTTCTTTAATGAGAGAAAGGAAAGGATGGATCATAAAATAAAGCATGTGTATGAAGGTACATGGGTATAATTTTATACACACACTTGCATCTATGTATGCATGGATACACTTCTGGTCTAGATGTATATCGGGCATTAGAGATATTTTTCAGCAAGTAAGGAAACCCAGTGCACGATTTCAATTATGCTAGATACCCTGTATTTCGAACAGAAAGAATTTCTACAGAACTATCCATTAAAGACTTAACACAGAGGTTTGTCTTCAGTCTCAAATCTCTCTAAAGACACATGCTTATGGAAAACCATCAGCATTGTTACAGCTAAGTTTCTCTGATATATCAGACATCACTCACCTAATTGCAATACTTATGATTGGAATGGGTAGACTAAAATTTTTTTGAATTTTACAAATTATTTTCCTTTGCACATATTGAATTGAATTCAACTACTCTTTGTCCAAAATATTGTCATTGTTTCCCCGATGGATATATTAAAGGAGCTCTCAGAACCATTAGTCAGAGACTTTTATAAACATACACTGGGTTTGAACAAAGCAGGGTTACATTTTGTTCTAAGTGTGTTAAGTCTTCTGAAAAGAATTGATTGTATGTTATTCACACGAGCTCACTTACTAGAATTGTTCATTTTTCTGAGGTGACTGTTAGCTATATGCCTCAAGGCACAATTATTGGTCTGAATCCCTTTTTGAGGTAGTATATTTTGGTGAGTGTGTGGGTTACATGTAGGCAAATGCAGACTAGCAGGAGCCAAAGGAGAAGCAGCAAGATGAATGCTAATATTTATGAAGTTAGAATTCAGCTACAATTTAACAGGTGTAAATGCAAACTTCTAATAATCATACAAAAAAATGACAAAACCCAGTAAGAAGCAGCTCAGTTTAAAGTCTGCCTGTGGTTAAAAAAGCAGGCATAATACCTGCTAACTGTTACATAGCAGATTTTATGCCTTTTATCTGATTTTCTCCATATTTTTTATCTTAGCATGCATCTACTATCAGCTCTGCTGACTGACTGTGCCCTCTAGCCAGTCGTTGCAGGCATGAGCTTCTCCTTCAGACTTTCATCCTTCCAGCACATCTCGTTTGTAGCTATTACAGAATCTTTTTGTCCCTTCATGGTCCTTCTTGACTAAGACCTGGTATCTGTAAAACCCTTGAGATTCTGCTCTCCAAGGAGCTCTAATTCCCATCTTCCTCTCACTCTTGTTTCTTTCAGCTCATAGTATGCTGTGCTAGAGGCCAACTTTTTTTTCTGTCAAGGTTTAACAAGCCTTGTAAAATGTGTTACCTCAAATCTCCTCATTTTTATCATGAAGTGAATGAACTACTACTAAACACTTGGGAATTGCTAAAATGGGAAGAAAGGAGTTCCCTTCTGCTGCGGCCTCTAAGACACATTTAGTGGTGTATTTCAGTTATTTCAGCCCTTTCCAAGAACAAGTCCTCTCTCCCCTACAGCACCTTTTCTTTAAAGCCCAAAAATTAAGCCACATGGTAGTTCCTTGTGAGTTTTGATCTGTAAAATGCGTTATTCCTCAGGCCAACAAACATGATGGGAATCTATAGCTGAAGGTCATGGTAGGTATCTTCTCTCATAAGCAAGGGAACAGGAATCCATGTCTCCTTTGGACAATTCCATCTAATCGAGAGCTGCATCTAACTGATAGGATTCCCTTTTGCTCTGCCATACAGCTGTATTTAGGACTTCCTCTGAGCTGTATAGGATTAACACTTACTTCTTCTTCCCCTGCCCAGGGGTTACAGTGGATGTCCCTTAGAATTCCACCAGTACATCATGCCCAGAAGAGAATGGGATGGAGTTAAACCAGAAGTTCCCTAGATGTGCCTGAATGGCCCTGTCATTAGATGATCACACTGACTACCTTCTGCTTAGTTTTGGCAGAAAATACAATCCATCATCTAACAATAGAGGTCTAATGGCTGTCTGGCTTATGGCTGCTACTGAAATAAAGCAATGTATCCATCCATATCAGTACTACCTTTTCTATTAGGGCCTAAATACATATTATTCTGAAAGTCACATTTCTAATAGAATCATCATTTAGATTTTCCTAAAACCTTATGAATAGACACAGCCTAGCAGATTAGACAGTCTATCTTGCCTACATTCTGGTATCAACAACAATAAAGAAGTCAATAAATATTTTATTAAAATAAGGGTACTTCTTTAGGCTTCTTTCTTTTTGCAGTATTATATAGATACCAGATAAAAGATCCATCTAGTCCAGTGTTTTGACTCTGACAATGTCCATCAGACACTGAAAGCCACATGAATAAAGATAAGCATATAGTAACATTTCTCCAGAATACCTCCCCACCAGGAACACTAGCATTAGACTTGTATACAGTAATCCTTGATGCCTTCCATTCCCCCAGCTCTGATCTTTCCCTATAATTTTTGAACTTGAGCAAAGTTTTAGCACTATGTGATAAGGATTTTCACACTGATTTGCCTCTTCTGCCCTTCCTTCAATCAGGAAGCATCACTCAGAATTCCAGCTTCCTTTTAAACCATACAACTTTTACACATTCTTGAGAATAAACAAGAAAAAAATTTTTTTTTCATTTTTCAAACACTTCTCCCTTAAAAATACTACATTTATGCTATTACATAAAAGTATCCAAATAAGGCTTAATATAGCCAATAAGAAATGACAGAGCAACTAAGTAGTGTTTGTTACAGAAACAACAAAAAGCCTCAAACAATCCAGGAAAGAGACTTCTGTGTTGCTTTCTTAAAAAATATCTTCAGTTTATCTGATAGAATATAGGCTGTGAGGTGCCATTAAACACGTTCAGCCATAGCTGCCATGGTCATGCCCAGGTGTCCTCATTGCCAGCATTGCTCAGGGTCCTTTACCACCACAGGGAAACATTATCAAGAGCCCTTTTGTGCCTGCTGGCTTCAGAGGTACAGGAAGCTGAAAGCAAAGGATGATATATCCTATAAAATACATGTGACTGCCTCAGACAAACTTTCTACTGTGTTTCTGCACAGGGACTCATGGAGAGCAGTACACTGTTCCTACCATCCCACAGTAACTTCTTGTGAAATCTTTACCAGCAGGCAGCATGGCAAAGCAGTGCTGAAGACAAGAGCTTCCAAGAGCTACGAGAAGATATAATCTATAGGCTTACACAAGTGCCTTGTGCAGGTAAGCACCCCCTCCACTGGCCTTAAGATGGCATCTGCCCACCAGCCTAGGAGTGGAACCTGTACATGCATGCAGTTACACACTCCAGAGGGCACATATGCATACACTGATATATTCACAGAAATGCAGAAGACGAATGCCAAGTTGTAATACAGCAATATTTTCTGTCTAGAAGTGTATCAATATCAGTTTATTTTTAAAGTCTATAGCTGGTTTCAACTGTGGGTCATACCAGCTTCATCTAATAGCACACTCATTTATCAAATATGTTGTACTACAAGACCAAGAAAAAGTGTGAGCTGCTTTCTAAATCAGCTGTATCTGCCAAGAGTATTTTGGACAATGCCACCTGCCCAAGGAATTACTTCTGCTAAAAGCAGAAATTTCTGCTTTTATTTATTTCTGCTTAAAGCCCTCTTGGCTGTGGGGCTGCTTCCACTTTTCAGTAAAATCAATGGCTACCCTTGACTTCAATGACAACAGAGTAAAGTTTCATGCCATAAGTATAGAATGCCCACAATGTTTGTCAAAGCAACTTCATTTTGAGATCCTCTGTAACTGTGAGGAAAACCCAATTACTGGCTCACTTAAACTGAATTTAAGACAAAGTGCTAAATCAAATTCAGTCATACATGGCCTAAGATTTAAATATGTATTTTAAAGGAACAGTTAAATAGCAGTTTAGGCACCACATTCACCAGCTAATTCATGCTTAAAATAAGTTTGATGCAATCTGAAATATGTAGTATGCTTATACTTCAGAATGAAATGTTTGTTGGAATATCTGAGGCAGTTCAGTGTCAGAAATATATAACCCACAATTGTTAGCACTTGGTGAGTCCACTTGCTCAGAGAAGTTTGTTTAAAGCTCAGTTTTATAGCATGAACTGCTTGGTATAGGAATATATATGGTATTAAGGTCAGGTAGTTAAAACACATCACTTCGTATCTGCTGGGATGGAGTTGGAAGTCCTGAATTACACAAGACCTTAGAATTGATGTATGAAGGACAGCTAGGCTAAGAGAAAGCCAGTCCAGGATGGTGAAGAGATGGAACATGCCAAAGGAGAGAAGATAATCACCTGGAAATTGCATTAGTCTGGATTTTATATTCCCTTAAAATGTTCCTGAAACTGCCCTGTGACAGTAAGCTGTTTCCTGAAATGCCAGCTGCCCATGTCAGACTTTGGATGTATATTTTATAAAATTCTAGAATTATTAAATAATTAGAAAATAAAATGAAAATTAGTATAACAACAGGACAAAATTGTTTTAAACAAAAACATTATTTTATGCAAATGTAGGCATAAGGAATAATATTACATTCCTGACTGCAAAGACTGCTAATGGATATTTGAATGCCAGATTTTGAAGATGAGGATTTTTATTAAATTCATACTTAGAAGACTTCAGTGGCAGACAACTTGAGGTACTTCTATATCAGCAATAGTACGATGTAATGAGGAAGAGCTGATACCTTGTGAAGTCAACATCATAATCTGTTCTGGTACAGGCAAAATTTAAGTGATTCCTATTATTTCTGCCACTTACCTCAGCCCTTCCCTTTTATCACACCTTATATTTCTGTTGATTCCCAAGTAGGCCACTGAAAGCTTTTTTGCTGACAAGAAAACCAGGTACTGGGGTCAGCCTTTCAACATTGAAATGTACAGCTGGCAGGTAGGATTAATCTAAAACTATCCTGTAGTTCTCTTAACTCTTAGAGCAACTCCCTCTAACAGCACCTTTTTACCCAAGTACACTAAGTGTTAAGCCTCACAAACCATGAAAACTTAAGATAACAGTGGCTGTACATCAAGGTCCATCAGGTGGTGGATATCAAACTGCTGTTCTCAGTACTGTGGGCTCCATATATTAACAGTCAGAATAGTTGAATCAGCACACAAGTCCATTTCTTGAAAGATATTAATCTTTTTAAAGGTGAAGAATTAATAACACTGAGAGAGAGAGAAAGGGTGAGAGTAATGCAATCTGTTACAGGACTGGGAAAGTGCAAATGAAGATTAGAGCCATAGTTAGCTGTCGCAAGAGATTGCAGCCTCTGGTGAACAAACCCTCTCAATTCACTGGCATTTGTCACTCTACTGCATTCTAGCCTAAATTACATTTAAAATAATTTTGAGGCAGTGGAATTGCTCATAACCTGTGTATAAGATACTATGAGTATGTCAGGGAGGCTAGAAGTAATGAAAAGGGGGAGATAGATTCTTTATTGATCAACATGTACACCTTGCAGAAGAAATAGGCAGAAGGGAGCAAAGCAGTATGGATTTTCAAGCTTTTATTAAACTACAAGATGGAAATAACTGCAAGTACAGGACTGTCTGCAAAAATTCAGAGACTCAGCATGGCTTTTAAAATAATTCGTATTTCTCTAATCCCAGTCTTCTATTTCAATTTCTTCTATTTCAGGAAAGACAAATGAGGATCAGGAATAGATCTACAGAGGAGATGCAAGCAGATCAGATGTCCTAATATGGACCCTTGTAGGAGCGGAGCTGAAGGACGACAACCAGAACCTCCAGGTAAGAAGTCATTTCCTTTTACTTCCCTCTGCTGTTGAAATCAACCCATCAAGGAGGATGGAGCCAATCTGGGTTTGGGAATGTGCCAGGCTGCGGACTCAAGACTTTTACCAGCACCAACACATCTAGCAACAGAGGGGATGGTGGTCCTGGATCTCAAAACCCAGTGCCACACAGTGCAGTAAAAGTTTGCTAAAGGTGTCTGCTGCCAGTAGAGCTGCAGGAAAAAGATGTACAGAACTTCCTTTTCAGAGCAAGTACCCAGACCAGTGGAACGATGGATGACTCAAAAGAAACATCTTCAGCCAGGCTAGTTCATGCCACATCCCGTAAGAATAATTGTGGGATTGATTTAGCTTGTGCTGTGAGGACTCACAGCTGTTATATATTTTTATCTTAACTAATACATACTATTGACATACATATAAGGATATTAACCCTTTTCCTTCATTTGTTTTACCTAATTCGGTTTCAAACTTCAAGGATAACCTGTGCAAAGAGAGCCCATGCACTTATTCTACAAAGAGGAAAATCTATTGGTACAGTTACGTCCTGTCTTTTATCATAATTTTGTATCTCTTTATTCTTACCATAGGCAGGAAGATTCACAGGTGCACCTGAGAGAGTGGCCTAAATCCTTCTGTTTTCATTTACCTGTTTTGCCAGTTGCTGAAGTGTCCCATGAACAGGCCTAAATCTTTTCAATCTTCTTCAAGCTTAGTAGAAGACCTCAAGTAGAAGAGTTTGCAAGGCTGAAGTCTAAATATTTCATTTCAGTCTTGCAAATTAATTTATGAGCAATGACATAACAATGTAATAGATTTTTTGTTACTGTTTCAGAGAAAACACATGCAAAAACCACTGTAACTGTGTTGTAAAGTAAGTAGCCTTCATACAAACCATTCCCCAAAACACTGTATACAGTTACATAAAATAATGGTTTACGTTACATAATGCAGTTACAAAGACATTGTATGATTAATAAATTAAAGTACTTGATCATAAATCCAAAGAGAGAGAAATTAACAAGGATAAGCAAGGCTGAAAGATACATTTTAAGACAGATGTGAGAGGAGATGGAGAATCAATGAAGCGGACAAAAAAAGCTTGATTCGTGCTAGTGAAGCACAGAAGTGAAGTCTTGTGATGAGAAGCTGTGGTTAAGGACAGAAAAGTTCTTGGCAAAAAGGGTGGGAACAGTAACAAAGACACTGGTGTTCCACAGTATTGTTGCTCATCCTGTCAATTTACCCCTAGGGAATGGGATGAAGTACAGTCAGATTAGACTGGTAGTACTTAGAGCTTAAATCTATCTGATTTTGCTCAGATAGAAAAAGGGTTGGGAGACATGGAAATAGAAGCAGAACAGGTCGATTGGATCTGAGAGGACCACTGTGGCCACAGCTGCAGGAGTGGCAGAGGCAAATGAAGATGAGAGGATTTAGTGAGCCAGTCTAGAGCGGCAAGCCTGGCACGTTTCTATCCGGCAGGAGCAGAATCAGAGTTTCTGGAGGATGTGTGCTGTAGAGGAAATGTTAAGAAGCAATGTGAAAGGTGATACAAACCAGGTCCTCTACACCAAGGTGAATTAGCTGCAGTCAATCACTTGTCTCAAACTCAGCCTATGCATGTCCTGATAACTAGCATGAGTCCTACACTAGGGATTCTGAATTGGCTTTTCAAAGAAAAAAAATAAAGTCAACTGCAACAATTAGCCTAAATATACAATGTCTGTGAACACAAATACAGTTCTTAAGTGCTTTCCCAATTAGCATATTGCTAAGAGGCAAACCAAGCAAGGCTTTAGAGAAAATCTGAGGCATAAGCAAAGTGATCTCTAAAGTAGGTGCTTCACAATGTCCACAAGCAACTTTCAGCTTCCTCCTTAGTCAACAATAAGGAATCTAGTAACAAAAGTTTATGGTGAGTTCCAGGTAGAGAGACACCAGCAGCTTTCTGGAAGTCAATTGTAGCCAGGGCAGTACTATATTGACATGTCCTCTACTGATACAGAGGCCATTGTGACACTAATGACAAAGGATTTTAAGAACTCAGATTTGTTTTTTTTTTAATTGTGTGACACGTATCTTTGGTCTGGGGACAATGCTGGCTGGGATCAGCACCATTTTCCCACACCTTCTGCAAAGAGAAATCCCTGCTTTAGCACCAAAGATCCTTTTTAATGGCAAAGGCCTCCTTTCCTTTTTACTTACTCAGGAAGAACATCACCTCTCACCTCACAGTGCCAACTGCCACTGACCATGGGTGACTAATTTACAAGGTATTTTCATTAGAAGGCAAACTCACAACGATTTTACATAGAACAGTATCTGAATATGAAGTCATGTTAATAGATGCAGACTAAAACAGTGCAAACAGAATTCTTAACTGTGCTTTACAGATCCTTGTGACAAGATACCATCAGTTAACCCTTTTGTAATAAGCAGCAGTGACCTTCCACTCAGTATAACAATGAGAGTCTGCCACTAAAGTATTGGACCAGTCTTTGACCCCCTTTTCCTCATTCAACATCATATGCTGAAAACATTTTCCAGACAGAGCACTCTGCCTTTATAGCTACGATACAACAAGAACGAAAGTGGGAAGCAGAAAGATAGGAATTCAGCCTAGTTTGGTCTAATTTTTAAATGAAATCAGTATTTTTTTTACTCTAGATGCCTGCTTACTTATTCAACTCAAGTTCACTCTTAGGGGGATCTTGTCAATAAAGTCAAATCAGGCTCTCTGTGAGCAGGGAGGTTTTTGAGGGTCTTTTTTGAGGGCTTCATTAAAAGCAGACAGTTTCTCTAACCTTTTAGCAGAACCTGTTATCTGATGACGTGAATTAAAGTCTCTCAAATGACTAATAATCATATCAAGGCTGCCATGTCAGCTTGTAGATTTGAATAAGAGGGTCTGAAAACATTTGCATGCCTCGATGTGCCAGTGCTAAGAAGCTAATGTGATAGTGCTGTCATAAAGCACTGCAAAGACATGACTTAATGTAATCTGTCATGTCATATGCTAATCTTCAGCCATTACTTGAGTGCTGTAAGTAAGTAGAAAGCATTTGGGAGAAATCCTTTTCAATTTCTCTGAGTACCACTTCTGCTGCTGGTCAGCTCAAATGGGTTTTGTGCATTTAATGCGGAGCTCAAGTCAAGTTGGTTTAGGTCACACTTAATTAACCAGCACATTGATGGGTTGGGCTGGTACAACGCTATGGAAAATGGGTATTCCTGATACTGCCTAACAAGTAAATATTTCATATACTGATGGAAAAACCAAAACCAAATTAAAAAAAAAAAAGACTTTCTCAGTCCTTGATAAGAATGTGTCCATTTCACAAAACCATTGACTTTTAAAAAAGATCCTGTTTTCTATGCATTTCAGCACCTCACTTACCTTGCTTCTATATGTAAAGACAATTTAAACAAAGATGATTATAAACAGTTAAAGACATTTCCATTTGTAACTACAAACTTTTAAAGCACCTAATTTGGACTTGTCATTTAAACTACAATAGACAAGAGGCAGCTTTAAACACATTCTACTTTTTAATAAGTACAGAGAAAATGATCAAAGGAAAAAATTCACTTTACTTATTTTTTTAGGAAAATGGCACCAACATTTTTTTTAATATACAGAAGGTAGAAGAGGGAGAAATACTCACAATGCTAAGTACAGCATGTGGAAAAGAAAATGAAACATATTAGTGAGAATGACAGAAATTTCAGGACAATTTTAGCAAAGTGTGAAGGGATTTTGAGTCAATACTTGAAGGTTATTTTAATAATAGCTACAGCCTATTCAAACACAAGCTTAAGAACCCTGTGCCTTTTTCAGCTATGAGGATGTTTAGCAGAGCTTAGCAGTTTGCAACCTGCCCCAGCTAAACCTGAAGTCTTTGTGCTCAAGGATTGCAGATCATTTAGATTAGGATTGCCATAAAGAAACGTGGGAATATTACACTCACACCAAGAACAAGAAAACTTTCCTTATTCTGTTTTCTTGGTGGTCACATTGGTTTCAAATCCTACAAAAGTCAGACATTTCACAGATCTACAGGAAACAGAGATAGAGAGTCTTTACAGTATTAGATCATTATGTACATTCTCTTGCCAATGCTGGATTGTTCCCCATAGTAAATTCTGAAGTGCTTCATTCAGTCTAAATGTGAAACTACTCATTTTAATAGGGCTTCCACCATTCCCAAAGGGAAAGTGTAAAATATTCTTACCCTCCAGCATCAAGCGTGGCCTTCCCCTTTTCAGATCTAACCCCCACCCTGTCTTGCTACAGCATAGGGAAACCTGTGTTATAATTCCAAGCCTCAGTTTCCCTTGCTACTGAAATACTTGATCAAGAAACTGAGCAATTCTTCCCTTTCTGGAGGAATAAAAAGATACAAAATATGCTGTTAGGTCTGTATGAGAACAGCAATCCTTCAGTTCTTTAATACTGTGACGTTCATTTACAGTCTCCTGCTAAAGTTCACCTTCCTTACTACTGAATGGGTTTAATCCTTTAAAGACTGGTCTTTTAGAGACTTTTTTCCCCTCAAGTTCCTCATCTGCTAATGACAGTACTACAATGAAATAAAGTCCTCTGACTTTCTGCACCATAGAGTGTGATGGCAGGATTTCCTCCTATTCTCATTAGAAGTACCAATTGGAAAGGCAAGGACTTAAGGCAGATGCAACCCCAGGACCTCAAGCCTTCCCCAGTTTATCAGTGCAGTAAAATGAAAGCTCAGATCTTTGTGATCTGTCTGGCTTTAAATCACCTGAGTACTTCTGCTGTGGAGTAACTCAGGACCAAAGCCCAGCCTTACAGACAAGAGTTTTAAAAAGGGCCCTTTCCTGACTATTGAAAGTCATGTCTATAGTCTAACAGATGTCAGTACCATGAGGCTTCCTCAGATAAAAAGCCAGAATACATCAGCCAGCCAACTTATTTGTATTTCTTTTTATTCTTTTCTCATATAGAGCATTCATCATTTCAATTTCTAAATAATTTTTGTTACTGTTATTTTAAGTCCTTCTAAACTATTGGCTAACTAGCTTTGGCTGTAACAGTGTGCAGAAGCATTGCTAAGATGAAGCTCCTCAGAACTGTGAGAGGAACTGTGTATCTAGGAAATGAGGGTGATGCATTTCATTGTCCTGTACTGTATTTTAGGGGAACAAATCACTATTTCACTCACCAACAGAGAGAAGGGGCTGTTTTCACAGATGAACAGACAAGCAAGCTAGACTTCAGCTATACTGACTTGGTTGCCTGATACTGATCATTGCCAGGAAACATGTTTTTTAGAGTATATACCTTTTCCTAGAGAAAAATACCTATTCAGACTCACACTGGGCTTTGTCTTTGCTGTATCAACTTGAGCTGTGACTCCACTTTTGCATATAACTTGAGTTCCATCTGCACATAGCAGCCAAGTTTTGAAGGACGGCCTAATACTTACTAATTTGAAGTCACCCTTTCAGCGAGATGACCTAGGAGGCATTTTAAAGCATAGGTGATACTCTCAGTCTATTTCCAATGCATCATTGACTTCTGAAGGCCATCCAAATTCTGCAGGTCAATATTTGGTTCACGTGCTGAGGATACCTTGAAGGTATGTTTACCACTACCTATGATGGTACCTGCCGACCAGGAGGAGTGTGCTGAAACTACCTACTGATTTCCCTTGTAGCCAGCCATTGGGAAGAAGTATTTTCAGTTACTGTCATCTGAGTTGGCAGGTTATGACTCAAAGTCTGTGTGCATGATTACACACACAGAGTTATCTAAACAAAGCAATCAAGGTCTAAGCTAGTTCAAAATTACTATTTATTGGTCTACACAGTGGTATTTATCAAGTGTCACAAAAATATGGAGCACTAAAAAAGAGTGTAAAGGTATCCATTATTGTAAAACACTTACAATTGGTTTCCAAAGTTTGTAATAAACTTTTAAAAGAAGGTGAAATGTATCCTAAATTTTTCATGGTTTATGTTCAATAGACTATAAGAAATCAGCTCAAAATGACAGTATTAAACTATGAATGTTTGTGTGCATCATTGCATATAACTACCTGAAAGATGTAAATCAATAATATAACAGATGGAGAAAAGAGAGATCGTTTTCATATGCAAATGGAATGACTTAAACTAGTAAAAATCAGAAATCAAGACTGTTCAGCAAAAGGTTTTCTGAAGGTTATCAAATTTATATTTATTAGTGATTTTTCCATCTCATTGAAGAGAACATTAAGACTGGAAAAATACAAAAGTGACATCCTCCACATTGCTTCCTCACATAGCAATATGATATCCTTCTTCAGCAATATGATGCAGCAATACAGAAGGAGACAGAGTTTATATACAGGCTAAGTCAACTAAGATTCTGAAATAATAAACAACACAAACCGATTATTAACAGACTGACTGCAAAAAGAAGCAATTAAAAGCAGAGAGAAAAATAAAACTGTTTAACACCTCCTAACTCCATTTTAAACCGTTTTCCTCCACCTGATTTTTTCTAAGTCATTTATGGTTTGAGAGTAATTACAGTAGTGATACCAAAAGAGATTTGATGACACAGGAAGACACCTAACAGGCTAGTTTTCTAGGATTCTGACATCCAGGTAAGAAAAATGCCTTTGAGGATTCCTTTGTATCTATTTGCCAATTTTGAGGCAATTTGCTGATGAGGTTTCTTACATTCTGTTAAATGGATCAATGAAATTAATATGAACTAATGAAAGAACAGTGTTTTACATTTTCACTGAAATATGGTCCTACTTTTTGATATAACACAAGAAATCCATAGTCAGTATTCTCCAAGTCTCATGGGATGAAATTTTCCAAATTAGGAATGAAGGGAGCTGTTTCCTCATTTGGAAAACCTAGCATTTACCATATCAGGTTAATCAGAAATACTTGGACATAAGAAAGTCTTCCCACCCTTACCACCATTTTCCACAGGCTGAATATTTGTGGAACATCACAGATGTAGTTTCCTGTTCTCTGGATACATCTGGTAATGTCATCAGGCACAGTCACTGGGTTGGGTCCCCCCATTTTCTTTGGCCCAAGTTTTGACCTCCCCTAAAAAGAGGTATTCAAAGCCAGCAGGCACCAGTTTAGTTTCTTGCTTTTCCATAAGCAACCGGGCCAATGGCAAACAGTCAAAATATTCCCTTAGAAGCTTGAAGTTGCAATAATATGAGCTTGGGACTTTACCAGGTCTTAGAATGAAGAATTTAGACTTTTCTACTGTAACACTACACATATGAATGTTCTGAAGCTTTCATTACCTGCAGGCTTTTTTATAAACAGAAGAATGTTTGATTTGGATGGTTGCATTAAATTAGGGGATATTAATGGATTATACCCACAGCTTCAATAGTAATTGCAGTTGTCTACAAGTAACTAGTTCTATATGAAGGCCAAAATTATCAAAGCAAACCACAAACAATAATTCACAAACACAAAACATGTGCTCTCTGTTTATCTTTCTAGGTTAGTGCCTCCAGTCCAGGCAGAAAGTCTCTGATAAAGTGGCACCAGTTAGAATTCAGAAACTCAGCTTTATTTATAAGTGAATGTTAAGTTTTGGGGAAATTGTTGTGGCATGGCCGCCTTCGGGACATATACATATTCACACCCAGACCTAAAATGAGTGCAATTGAATGGCAGCAAGAGAAAAAGTACACTGGAACTTCCTTAGTCCCATTGTACAGGCAAATAGAGGGCTTCAGATTTTCTTTCACAAGCACATCACCCCCAAGCCCAAGCTACAGTGTATATGTAGATACGTGTACATATGTGTGAATGTAGAAACACAAAATTTGCATTATTGTTTTATTGTATAGTACTAAAAAATACAAAGTGAAAGGGAAACAAAATACTAAAGCTAAAAAATTAAATGTAAGAAAAAAGTTCATCTGAACTCTTTATGGGCTGAAGCATCATAATGGAAATTGCTCCTCAGAAGTGCCAACCTAATAATCAACAGCATGACAGTTAACCAACAACATAATAGCAACAAACATAAAAAGTGCATCTGAACAGAACAGATCAGTTCTGAAGTCTGAAGAAAATTAACTAACTAAATCTCTAGAGAGGGCTCTTGTTTATGCATAGAGTTTCAAGTGAGATGAATATACCTTAAAACTTTTGCTCTTACAGCTAACAGGGCAGATGTGCCCCCACAGACACACATTTGTGTCTGAGTGCTGTAACTACTGATGGAGTCCGTTCACAACAAAATATTGCAACTTGTATTAACTGTGACTGGACACACACATATTGGGATCTGATGCCTAACACTACTGCAGACTCAGGTTTGTATAAGCCTGCCAAAACACCTCTACCATGCATTTGCACGTAGTCTACTAATTGCTCTAACAAATTCTATGCAAAAAGTTATAAAAGCTGCTGAGGTGGAAAAAAGTATATGCACCAGCCACCCCTGACTGGAAACATATCTATCCACAACAGTTACACAACAAGCAATGGCTTCTCAGACTTCTATTCAGTACAATTTGAAAAAACAATATCTACTGTTCCCTTTTAGGTGATTTTTCATATTTTTTTATTTTCTATTTTATAGTAGTCATATGTAGTAGTATAGATGAGAAAATGCCTGTGTCAACACAGAAAATCATTCTGGACAAGAATATTCAAATGTTAATGCATAGTATTTATTTTCAGAGTAGTTGTAGCTGGAGTACTCTGGGCATCTTCAGAGAAACAGTTACATCTCTAGACTGAAATCTCACATAATAGAGTTAACTTCATAGCGTAAGAAACAGAACAGAATAAGAATATGAGCAACACCTCTTATGATTTGCTCACTGTTGTTTCCATAACTTTGCAAAACTGTATTTTTTTTTTCTTTGGGAAGCTGGCCCTTTGAAAAAAGTAGCAGAAGTATGGGTTGTGTTATTTACTTCAATGTTTTGAAATTTCAGTGTTGACATTCACTCTGACAAAGAGCCAAGGAAGCCAAAGAGCATGTGGAACATTGTAAGAATGTGCTAACAAATGCAAAAGTAAAAGCTCAACTATGTGTTGGTTGAAAAAACCAACACATCATCTAATCAGAGCAGTTCTGAGAAATGAGATGCTGAAAGTAAACAACAAAAGATTGGGTATCTGGAAAGAGCTCCCGGAAGAGTAGAAATGTAATAGAAATGCCTCCTTCAAGAAAAGAGGGGCATAATACTCACTCCCACAAAGTTTATGCTTTCATAAGGCAGGACTCCTGTCAGGATCCTGTTTTCAGACAGGATGAGAGAACAGAAATCAAGCTCTAAGTATGCTGTGGTATCAATTTGGAAGAAATAACAGATTATGAAGAACACCACCATGAGATGTGGAAGCCATTTGATCTTTTAAAAATCCAAGTTAATAGACAGTAAATGCAATTTGGTGAAGTATTCGCCCATGAAGGAAACAAAGCCTACAAAATTATAAAATACTGTAGTCTGCTGATCAAGGAAAGATTACTTTGAAAATACATTATATTGAAATCTTTGCTGGTAGAAAGAGAGTGTTATTTGTCAGAGAGCAAGCAGACAGGCATTCTCATGTGAATTTAGCAGTCTCCAACCACATGGCTATGGCTAGGGTGTAACAATCTAAATCCCATTTTATTTTAGATATGAAATGGGATCACTGTGTTTCTGAGGTGTCAAGGTTTTTACTATCTGAGCCAAACTCAACTTCATGGATGGTGAAACAATTTTTTTAAAGGATTTTAGACTTCAGAATAGCTGTTACAAAAGGGCTGTTCAGATGAGCTTTGAGTCAAATTTCATCTGTACGGAAGGCTTCAAAAAGGATTAATTCACACACAGGGAACAGACACCAACCTCCCTACTGGGGGGTCACACACTCAGTACTTTCTCCATCCCTAAGAATATCATTGACTTAACAGCTATTACCATCATTATGGCAACTTTCCACATTATGTTTCTCTGTTTTGAGTTCCATGTAATCATCTGCAGAGCAGGAAGGGTTTATTCTAGACAAAAATCTATAGTCTAATTTTATTAATATGGAAAAAATAATTTTGAAAAAAAGCACAAAAATTCAACACGAAACCCAAACCTTAGAAAGCTAATATAGAGAGGAGAAAAAGCAAATAGTCTACCAAAACGTTAAACAAATTAGGCCAAAATGAGTCACCAGCAAAATCTTCAGATGTGTCATAACAGCATTTAGCTATAACAGAGGGTAAAAATGGCACTCTGAAGTCCTTCCACACTTTTTCTTTAGTCCAGCCTAGGAAACCCATGGTCAAGAACTGAAATCCTTCTCATCTAGAAGAACAAGTACCTTCCAATACACTACTGTGTAGCCTTTAGGGAAAGCAATGTTTCAAGCAGGCAACATTCTTTTCTACAATACTCTTCTAAACTAACCAGAAACTTTGTGAAGGTAAGCTGAAGGAAAATGACTTTATTTATCAACACAGAATCTCCCCTTTCTTTTCCACTCCATCTTCTTTGGCACGCTTTGCCATTATGGTAGACGACCTCAGGACTCGTTGTTTATCCCAAGATTCTTCCAGATGTAAGAACTGGGAATAAGGTGGGGAAGAAAAGGGAGGAGGGAAAAATCTCAGGTTCATGGCTTTGTCTGCGTGCTTATGTCCATAGGCCTTTTTTTCCCCTTTCTACTGCCTTCTGCCAAATAAAAATATATTCAGAGTCTGCTATTGTATTGAAATGTCTCAGGCAGTTCATCAGTCTATCACAGCTAATACTAGTTTTAATCATTAGACAAAAACTAAATATTTTTTCTCTGGCTCTTATTATATATACAAATCACTCCTTAAAATTGCTTCAAAATTCACTTGCAAGTACTTCAACTGACATTAACATGATCTAGAGAACTCAGTTCCTGTAGTGTATGTAGGTGCTACTACTCTTCTCTTGGAAAGCAAAGGTTGTTTATACTGAGTGTCATTAATTCACTTTCATCTTCACCTCCACAGAAGAAAGTGCCAAGATTCCACTTTCAAAAGGATCAGACCTTTGACCAATCTGGTTTACCCCACAGGCTGAGGAAGGTTCAAAAGAGCAATAGAGGAAGTCTGACCTACTCTTGTTCTGTGAAACAGACTGGAAATGCGAACTATTAAGAAGCATGGCTTTACTACTCAGCACACAAAAGACAATAGTAAAGACTGTAATGAATGAAGTGTTTCCCAGACCCTCAACCCTTAAACCTGCAACATTGCAAATAATGATGATCTACAGACTTTTTTCAATTTTTAATTAATAATGATGTCTTAGTTTGGGGTACAAATATTCAGGATAGAAACTGTAAAATCATGGAGCAGAAAAAAGAAATAATCTTGAATAGCAAACAGAAGAAAAATAATGTAATCAGGGTGAAGCGGGAAGCCTGTGGACTGTGATCATTGGAAGTGAGGTAGTTGGGATTGAGAAAGATTGCTGAGAGAGCAGTGTAAATGGGGTGTTGAATGACTTAACCACTTATTTCCTTGCTCTTTGTTTGTGTTGGCATTCAGGAAGTTCAGCAATCTTAACCAGAAGCTGATAAAATCTGAGTGTGTGGCTAGGTAGACAGAGAAGTAGAGGAGTAAAAGTATAATATACATCAGTACAGAGCATAAATAATACTGGCTAAGAAACTAGAACAACTTTGTTTCATACATCACAAAGCAGAGACAGAAGTACTATGTAGCATAATAAAATACAGAGCTGAATAAAAGTGAAAAAAATAAATTGAAGATTTCTGTGACTTTAGCTCAATAGGAGACAGTGGCATTTGCAAATTTATTTAAATGAGGTTCAAGATACTTTGTATATCTCTCCATATGAATTATTCCGTTAGTGAGTAAAATCACACTACATAAAAACTTCAGATATGGGGTCTGGCTCATCCTGTCCAGCTCTCCCACAAGGAGAGCCTGGATACTTTAATTGCTTTAGGAATGATTGATGCCAGGTCTTTTGAGCTCTAAAGGAACCCAAGAAAAGATGTCATGTTCAAAAAGAGTAAATGACAATATGGAAAACAGGTAAGCAGACTTATTGTGTTTTACAATAATCCCTCTACAACAAACCATCCAAGCATATACAAATCACAACGGTAAACAGTACCCATTCAGAAAGGCCCCAAGAATACCTGCTGGGTTTTTTTGTTTTTTAAGTGGCAAGGTATCTAGTGTTTCTTCATGACAAGTTGTTTGTCACCATATCCTCAACTAGTATAAGGTAAATAATTCATGATCTTCATCTAAAATTGCAAAGCATATTCCAATGAATCATATATAGCATTTGCATGGCTCACGAACTGCTGGAAAGAACTACTAACCAATGCTTAGGAAACCAGGCTTAGACTGGGTCTCAGTATCAGCTCTTTCTTTTTCTGCTCAGAACACTGCACTGATTTGATACTCTGCTGGTCTGAAGTGATCAACATCTCAGTGATCTTTGCTCAGTTGTCTGACAAAAAAAAATAGGAAAGGCAAGTATGGCAATGGATAAGTCCAGTCTTTATTGACTGAAGATGTTTGCAAAAGCAGAGAGAAAAATAGAGTGAAGGTATTCACACTGCCAATGTCCAACAAAGGAGGACAGGCAAATGCCCTACATCATCAGTTAAAAGACAGGCTCTTCTTGAGATTCACTTAGGTGAATAAAATTTTCCTCTGTGAACAATTTGGAAATGTTTAGCTTTGTATTTCTTGCCCCCAGTTTTTTGTATTTTGGTTCATTTATTTTTGTTGGGTTTTTTTTAAGTTTCCCACCATGACCTTGCAATTGTAGAGCTAAAGAAAAAACTACTGTTAGTTCTTGCTTCCTGTGGCTTGGACCACACAGCTGGATCTTCTATTTGTTTAAAAGCAAAGGTCTAAGTTCTGGTGGATGCTGAGTGCTCTCAGCTTGTTAACTTCATAGATCAGAAAATCACTTGACAGCAGTACAGATGCAATTATTTTTTGATTACTTGGTCTGCCGTCTCTCTGTCTCTCTCAGGCAGACTTTTCCCCTCCTAGATTGTTCTACCCACCTCACTATCTCTGTACAACCTCTTCCTGCTTTTCTCTTCTAAGTACACATGCATACATTTTACAGCCTCCAGATTCCTTCCTTCCCAGAATGGCAGGGAAACAACCCAACCATTACAAATTCCTCAGTTTTCTTCACGCAGATTCCACAGTCTTTATAACCAACAAGCATGAAAAATGGCAAGGTAGTGACAAAGAGTGTCCAAGAGACACTTCTAGCCAGTGTAGAAGCCAGGGCACAGTCAGAAACTGGACACTTCACTGTATCACTTTTGGTTTTTTCCTGTAACACATCAGCAGAGCTTTCTCACAAACTGTATGCATTAGGAAAATGCCTTTTTTTTAAGGCTAGATTCATATTTCTAAAGCACCATAAATTTTCATACCACATTTCAAACTGCAAAATGATTTTTTAAACCTGTATTCTAGTAAAGGATTTACTAATTCAAATTTACCATTAGACAAGTGACAGATCAAGAGCTTAATGAAAACGTGTTGGGGTAAGAGTTTGGTTAAATTCAGAATTTCAACAGGTACATGTCAAAGATATAATGGAATTAGAATTAACCTACCTTTAGATTTGTGCAGCTTAACACAAATTTTAAAAAGAACTGTGCCAGTCTGCTACAGCAGCTTGTTCCAGACTTCCCTATCTCTGAGATATAGTGTATATGCATTATATATAACATTAGCCAAAATCTAAAGGTATAATAGCAACAAAAACCAACCCCTCCATACAAGTTGAGAACTGTCTTTCAGCCAGTATGCATGATTGTCTACATAAATTAATTAAATGAATAGAATACAGAATACCATTAACATTTTTTCTTCATCTATCTTCATTTTCTAAGCAGCTCAGTTAAATAATAAAAAAAAGGTGCTGTTTCTTTTTCATTGCTGTTAGTTTCACATGTTAAACAAAGACAGACCAACCTAAGCCTCTTGATAAATATGATACCCTGGTAACTGCAGCATTCACTTTGTATCCCATTTTTCCAAGTTCCTGTCAGCCAGATGTCACTTGCAATGCAAACACTAGAAAAATATGAAATAATAATTTCATACATCATCTGTGTGAGTATGAGCCAGTCAAACATTCAATACAAATTCAAACTGCTACTACACATAAAGCAAATATCATCCAAATAATATTTAGAATGATTGAAAGGCTTTTGATTTGGAAGTGTATTCTCTTAAGCTAAGTGGTCCCCAAGACCATCCAGAAAATTCAATTGTTTCATTTTAAAATGTTTTCTGCCCAAAATTATATCAAATCCTAATGTCTCAGTAGAAACACATGGGATTGGATTGCTGACTGGGCGCCCGATGTCAAAGAGGAATCTAATTTTCCAATGGCATTTCCTCATACTGTCTCACCAAAACACAAAATTGATAAAATTTTAATGGATAATTTTCAGAGCAGGACATTAGCCATCATGCTGGGAAATAGTGCAGGAGAACACCACGTAGCATCAGAAAGGCAATGTATTAGAAGGCAGTTTGAATAAATATTAATAAAGCACATGCCTTACATTTTATATTTTTCTCTTGCAACTAGAAACAGAATTCAGAAGGTAAGTTTTGCAGTAACAGGCACATCTCTCTTCCCTTCTTTTCCAGAGCATTTTTTACAAGTGATGTCCTTAAAATATGGGTGTGATATATTACTTAAAAGGGCACAGTGTTCATCTTTTACTGGGGTGACACAGTCACAGTCAACACAGCCCTCTTCTCATTGACATCAATTGCAAAAGTCATATTGACTTCAATGACTACATCACTAACCATTCCATATAACAAAATGTTTTTGTTAAGTAACTCCACAGAAAAAATTGCAATGCTGGGATAAATGAAACATCACCCTTCTGGATCTCCTGATGGGGCAAGGTACTGCAAGCACTTAACACCAAAAGCCATGACAAGATGAAAAGGGCTACATCCTACTCCTGATGACAAGTAAGTTACACTAAGGAGAAAGGTACTAATTAACTGTATTAGGTTATCACTCAGTAACAATGTAAAACCTGCATGGAAATGTGCTATTTAAAATGTGTTCTCCTCTGAATAATTTTCCTTTTGATTAAGTTAGGTCATTAATCATTTAAATTTGAGACTTATTTAGAAAATACAAGTGGACAAGTGAAAAAAAAAAGTGAAATAAGATTTTACTGACCTTTGTAATTTATTTTGAATTTATAATGAAAGTGTAACACAGTGGAATATATGGTGAACTAGACTGACTCAGCTTTCCAGCACCCATTTCTTGTCATTTATTACTAGTTGGGTTTTGAAATCTGTATATATATATTTTCAGTGTATTCAGGTGAGGGCTTATGCTGATAGAGAAAGGAACAGTAGCACTTATGCTTAGGAGGCTTTCATTAAGAGTTAAGTCTTAAAAAACTTTAATAAATATATAAGTAAAACTTGCAGAACATTAAAAAGACCACAACAAAAGAAAATCACAGCAATTAAAGTGGAGGTTTAATTTCCTGGGGGAGAAAAAGCCTGCCCATGCCACATGCCAAGTCTGCCACAGGTTGGTATTTTTCTTTTGCAGTAAACTGAAAAACATCACTGAAGTCCTCAGATTGTTTAAAGACTTGGGTTCATCATGTAGCCAAAGACACTTCCATAGCTACAGCTTTCATTCAGAAATTCTCACTTTTACTTCACTGCTCAGAGGTCAGAGCCATTGTGAAGAGGAAGAAATGAGTATTTTGGTAGAGTTCTTTGTGGTTTACTGCACCTCTCTTCCAGTTAGCCTTGGTAGGAGACTTCCCTGGATCTAGCCAATAAAATGCTTTTGGCACAATGCAAAAGTCACACTGGAGCTTGCTAAGACAAGGCTTCCCCAAACCCCAGCTCTGAGCTGAATATAACCAACCTATAACTGCCCATCTCAGAGACCAATCAGTGAGTTATACCTTCCCCAGTGCTTTTGGCATTTCTGCAACACCAATCTGCCAAACTGCCACATCTAGCCTATCCTCCACACCAGTCACCTTTGTTCCTCCCGTAACTCAAAGGACTTCCCCTTTCTGGTATTAAAAACAAAATAGGGGGGAAACAGAAAGCTGGAAAATGGAAGGCTGACCTGGAGGCTTCTTTGGTGTCTCTGAGTAGGAGAAACAAGACCTCCCCGGCTCCTTCATTCATCTTTCCTGCTCCATCTTCTACAAATGGAAGACAGTCTCCATTCTCTCTCTGCTAATCAAAGTCAGCAGAAGAGGGTTCTGCTTGCATTACATAAATATTCAGCTGGGAAGTATATTCAGTGCAGGAAAGAAAGTTTTTCCAGAGAGGACTGAAATTCTCAGAGGGCTGGCAAGTTGTATTGTCTTGATCTGGCTACTCAGAGTAATGAAATCTAAACAGACTTTTATTAACAAGCCTTTTCACACCTCCTCTGCTCTCAGCAGCTGAGCTCAGCACTGAAAGAGACACTATAATGCAGTAACTTTGAGAAGCTTTCTGTGCCTCTCTCAAATGAAGCATGTATTGGTTACCTAACTGTGCATGAGTACAGTACAGCACTGGCATCAGCTTCTGCCAAAACCCTATTACTGGAGGAAATTGCAAATTTGACAGATTTGCTATCCGAAAGTCATAATGGCCTAAGAATGAAGAGGGGAGCGAAACAGATAATTCCCTGAGCAGACTTGCTCCACATCCTGGCTGATCTGTGCTGATAGCCTTTGGTGGTAGATCAAGGGCTCAAAAGAACTCTTTAATTATCAAATTGACTTATAAATCTATTTCCAGCTTTGCAAACACCACTGAACTTCTATTTTAACCAGAAAAAATACACTGAAAACACACCACAGCTGCAGACATTTTTCTTCCTCATTTAGATAAAAACTTTAAGTCTGAGACTTCTAGTTTTAGCCGTCTCTTTTTGTCCTTAAAAGGATTTCACTTCTCTCAGTGCCAGCTGAACCTCTTTTTCCTGGTTCTCTCCTTTTAAGACTTTGACGTTTCTAAGTAAATTGATTAGATGGGTAACTATCTGTTCAAGACTTTCTGGGACACATTCAGAGTAGCTTACACCAGGTGGGTAGATACTGGAGCAGGCACAGCAGGATTGCTCCAGAGACTCCTGGCAGTTTGAATAACTGCTGCATCTGTGCAACCTAATCCCATATTTTGACTATTCAAATAACACATCCCCATTGTATAACTTGCTGGTGGTTACCTGTATCAGGCACTCCATCAAATAAGATCTGAAATTATTACACTGAGTTTTTCACACAATGAAGAAGGAGCCCTGCATGCAGAAATACACTGTGTTGGTTTCCACAAGCTGGACTTTCTGATCAACTACAGGGAGAAATTATACTATAAATAGTACTTCACAATATTTAAGCTTGAAAATGTGCAGCTGGGCATAGGTAGGTTTTGTGCATCTGTATTCTCTTTGCTTAAAGGTTGTTTAGAGATACATTTGCATATCCAAGACAAAGTACTTGTTAATTACCTCATGTTTGAACTGTATTTTCAGGGAGGAAAGCTATATAAGTGCTAAGTGCTATTAGCATCATCCCCTTCTATTTTTCTCTTTCAGCTTTTAAGTGAATATCGTGCTTGTGAAAGTTGTTGGATTGACAGCCCTGGAGACTGAAGTCTAAAGTGCAGTACACCTGCTGAGCCAAACAGAACTAAAATGTACAAAAGCTTCTCACCAAATTTTAAATACATGCTTCATTTAGCTATTGTTCTATGATGGCATGAATTACTACCACTGAAAGTTTTGCTGCTCCCATTTATTTGTTCTAAACATCAGTTCAAACTCTTCCTTTATTTCCTACTTTTAAAAACCATTTCTTGCTGACGGGCAACACCCCAGAGACCACTTCCCTGCCTTCAAAACCCCACGTTCCGATGGAGCGCTGTTGAAGTGTAACTTCATGCTGCTGCAGTCAGGTACAATGGTGCGTCCTGGCATTCACTTTGCACGTCACAGAGAAGTACATTAGCTAATCTCATACAGGTTTAGTACTGATCACACTAAGTGCTTGTCTGCAGAAATGCTACTCTATATTATAATCTAAATCTGAGGCAAGGAGGTTTCTAATGGAAGATCTGCTTCTCTAGACAGGAATACTAGCATTTCTTAGAAATCTAAGTCAATACTTAAACAACAATTCACTGTTTCCTGAGAAATGGGTCACCTTATTTTTGTTCAAACGCTAGATTTCCAGAAGTATACCTGTGACCACTGAAAGAGGTTTGGAGTTTTTTTTTAAATTTACTTTTTAGAAATCATTTATGGCATACCAAAGGACAAATCCTACCTTCTAAGATGCCTCTCTTCACACAAGTACATTCAGATCACCTGTAAAGCTTTCTCTTGATTTCAGCTAGGGCCACTGCTCTCTTCAGGAGACTGCCATACCTATAAACAAGTTTTCCAAATTACACAATTGGTTACTGGCTGTTGGTTTCCCAGTCTCCTTTTATCCACTATCTGCTTGCCTCCAGGTAGGACCATTTGAGCTTTTGAGTGAAGGGACTGATCCTAGCTGAGAAGAGTGAGCACATGAGATACAGAACACTTGCAGTGTGTAGAGATGATACTAACAGCTGCTGTTTCAGATGCTTCCAGAAGATTCCATCACTTGTCTTGACAAGTTCCAAAAAGCAAGTTTGGTGCCTGGGTCATCTTCAGTCCTGCATAACTTCAAGACCTGGCACTTACAGAAAGTAATTCCTTTCCAATTCCAATTACTTTCCAGTTCAGGAAATTTCTCAGGGCTTCTTGTCAGGGCAGGCTAGTCTTTTATGATTTCCAGCCTGTAATGCTGCTCCTTTCTATTTCATCTTGACTTGATGTCATTAGTCTTCTTTCACAGAAACCTGAGCATTCTTTTCCTAATTTATCTAGATGGTACCCTGACAGCAGCTTCTTTGATCAAGACTTTGCCATTTATGTCTCTTCTCCCGTTAATCATTCTCTGAAATGAGACTTGTAGTAAAAAATAATTAAATCAAGTCTGACTGCCTTCAAATTTCTTGACTTTCTGGGTGCTCACTTAGCCCAGGCCCTTTGGAGACACTGTGCTTTCTCTGGTATATTAAACAGGCCATTTGGGCTATTTTCCTATACTAGAAGGTCAAACAGGTTTTACCATTGGTAAAACTAAAGAGACATTTACAGGATGCAGCTATGACATCCAGACACTTTGTTGTTTGATAGTTGTCCCAAAAAGAATCCACCTTTTTCTATTAAAAAAATTTGGATCTCGAGGCAAAGTGGCCACACAATAATTTTTCTTGCCTTTGCTTCTTGGAAAACAAGAATTCTCTATTATGCAAAATGTCTATGCTAAACTCCAGGTTCCCAGTTGTTTTCCTTCCTTCAGATATTGATTTTCTGTCATTCATATGTGCAGAGAAAAAGAAGTAAAAGACTAATGATTTGTTGGAGAGTGATATTTTAAAAAATCTTTTTATAATGTGCTCTACACCTTATGTTTATATGCCTCATGTTTTGTGAGGTGTGATTCTGAATGAAAGTCTCCAGCTTGTACAATGCTTCAGGATCTCTTCTCAGCAAGATGGTCCATCTCCTACTAGTCAGACTTGCTCTCTCTTGCAAGCTGAATTCCAAGTCCCAGGCATCTGTGGCCTGGTTCCTAAAAGTCTAAAGGGCCAACCATGACCAACATTCTCATTTCTCTGGCCAGTGGAAGTCTCATTAAGAGTACAGCTTGTCCATGAGTGAGACAAAACTTCCATCAACCTGAGATGATAAAATAGACTGCCCCAGGGGACTAATAAACAGCACAATATTTAGCAACTTCCTTGTCAATGAGAAGCACATTTCTTTATGACTTTGCTGGCATAAGCATGGATACAAGTATGAGCCTAAACTTACTTAAACAGGAAGTGTTACTGGTTACCTTTTTCCAGCTTGACAAAAAGTAGGAAAAAAAAATGACACGATGCTCAATGTGCAGACACATTATTTGGTTCAAGGCCAGAAGGTCTTGAAGTTTTACAGTGCTCAATATCTTTTAGGAATGTGTGTATGCATGTGTATATAAAATAACTGTAATATACCATAAAGATCTACATAGATATGGAACACGGTTAAAAACAAACAAATAAACAAACCAATATTAAGACATTTTTGACATCTCCTGTGGCAGACCAGCATTTGTGCTTAAGCCAGAAATGATCATCTAACTTTGTCAAACATGACTGGTTTTTACAAGAACTAGTTCACAATGTGATAAATTCAATGCAAATAATCATCCAGTTTCCTGTAGTACAAATGGCTGTATATAATGCATGTTCTTGCTATTAAGTCTAAAGCATTACAAGACCAAAATGTTCTGTATCTCATCTCAAATTTTCAAACAATCCAATATCCAGTCTATGTATAGATATATTCTTGCTGTTTAATCTCTTAAAAATCAATCAATATTAATGTGCCTGCCTTAAACTTTTAAGGTCATTGTCTCCCTTCTGACATTTTTAACTACATCAACATCACATTATATCATTATAGACTCATGAAGCAATGTACTTTTACATTTTTGCAAGATAATGTCTCTTTTGTGTTTCAGTTTTTATCATAATATAAATCTTGAAATGTAATTTGCATATCTTTTGTTTAGCAAAGGAGACCCCCATTTAAGGCTATGTAATTTTAATACAGAGACTTAAAAGTGGATGACTTTTTAAAGGAAATGCACCAAAATATTCCAATTTATTCTTCAACTGAATCGGCTGCTCCATCAGTAAAATAGTAAATTCCCTTAACAATACACTTCCTAACAATTATGGTCTGCCTGCTGTGGGCTCACTTGACAGTAGGGTTGCCATCTGTTGAGAAGTCCATTCATGGATTTTAAAGGGCTGTTTCTAGGCTTTTATGTTAAACATTGAGAAATACCTCTTTGCTCTTCAGCCTTCCCTCTACTTGTCCTGTGTTTCCTGTCCTCCCTTCCCATCCTGCTAAGAGCCCCAGTGTACTCCCAGCACTGAACTGTCCCTCTGCACCAGCAGCCACATCCCAGCAAGAGCCTTTCAGGCACATTCAATCTGAGGAAGTCTGGCCCATTTTTAATGGCCGAGGTGCTCAAGAAGAGTGGAGGGAGGACACTTACAGACAGGGATGGACAGAAATGAACAGGATCAATCAAGAAATTCAAAAGCAGCCATGAAGGAAACAAAATAAAGACGATGAATGAGAAAGGGATGGTAGGAGTTCTGGCTCTGGATAGATGGATATTTCATGAATTCCTTCAATAAATAGGGAACCTCTAGGGAAATTCAACACCTGGCAATCTTAGTGGATAGTGGTGCTGCAAAGAAAGCATAATGTTCACCCCTCTGGTAAATTCAAGCAATTAAACCCCCTTAAAAAAAAGGCCCTCTTAGGCTTTCTGCCCAGTAAACTCACAGTGAAAAGCAGCTTTAATAAATGTTATAAATCTCACCTCTGAGCCAACAGGAAATTCAAATGTTTTGCATGTGCAGGAGCCAGGGAGCTGCTGAAACAAAAGGTAAATGTGGATATTAAAATAGGTTATGCCCATACTCAGACTGGACAGCATTAGAAGCATGAGGCTCACAGAGATGACTAGTTTTTTAAAGGCATCCTTTCTAGCAGCATCTTTGAGCATTTATGTTTGTGTTACACCAGAACTCTCCTATCTTTGTGAGTGGACAAATTTGTTTAGTGATGAGTTTGCTGGTTCAATGAATGCAGGGTTACTCCTTACCATACAACATTATTGGAAAGCAAGTTTGAGTTTCAATGTTTTAGATATAAAATTAAAGAAAGAAATGGCAACAAATATCTGTGGTTTCTAAAATGAAAAAATCAAAGAAAAGAGACTGCAGAGAATTTTTGATCAAACACCTTGACAAGGGGTGTTAGTTTAATAAACAGTAAGAATTTTAGGCCATTATTAAGTATGAGATGCAGTCTCAGCTGTGTTTCTAATTTCCTTTCTTGCCTTTACTGCTGTTGTATAAAGCTCTGTAGTGACAAAAAACATTTATTGAAAAAATCTGAGCACACCGCTCAGGATTACGTTATTTCACCTGCCCAGAGCCTTCCCAGCCAATGAGGAATATTTGCCTCTTTGTCCTCCACGACACCAAGAGCTGCAGGTATATTCTGTGTATGGGATAGAGATGCACTTGTATAAGTGAATAACAATTTTTTTATTGAGCCTGAAGACTAAATTATCGTGGAATGCAGTTCCTTTAGATTGTTGCTCTTTTAAAGCCATAGATAAACACAGCCAGATCTTTGCGCCCATTTTTTAAAAGTGAATTTAAGTATATAAAAACAATGCATATTTGGCAACATATCCTGTGAGAAGGAGGTTTAATGAAAATTTTCTGGGAAGATGTTGTCTACCAAGCTATAAATATTATACTTTTTGTCTACCACACACTCCAGGCTTATGAAAACACAGAAGATCATGAAAATTAAGATGAAGAAACAGTGAAGGAGAGACAGAAAGCTGGATGGAAATAAGTTATATTTGCTGCTTGAATTTTCCACAGGAATCAGGACAGAGGCCTGCTCGTTCTTCCACTCTCTGTGGGGCAGGTGGGCAGAGAGGGCTGTTATGAGAGAAGTCTCTTCAGAAATATCTTCATCAGCCTCAAAAAAAGCTGGGAATAAATTACTTTATTACAAGAGGGGCACAAGAAACAAGTCTCTTTGTTATAATGACTCCATCTCTGTCTTCCCACCTATAGTATTTTTCCTCAGGGGATTATCAGGATTATTAGTAATTATTACCAATAAGCCATCACTATGAATAATGGTAATTACAATATCATTTAAGGACCCTAGGCATAATCACTGTGGAAGACATATGAGCACAGTGAAGACCAAGGCTTTGCACATGCCCCAAAGTGAACAGTTATACTCCAGAGACCACAACACTCAAAGCCTTTCACCCCTCAAAAGCCAATGGCAGCATCAAACCCAGCACCTGTCCACAGACAAATGACTGACAATTTTTAACAAATCTTTTTTATTTTTAAAAGGAAACAAAGTGAAAACAGGAGGACTGGTGGAACCACAGAATCCCATCTCTAGCCCTAAAATGTTCTGGTTGTGTGACATTTCTGTGTACAGTAAATACTGTTTTAAAGAGCAGTGCAGATCCAGACACCAAATGGATCAAGGATGCATAGGAAACATTCAGCCATTATGGATATTCCATAGAAGGGCAACAAGTTTTTGTCAAATCCAGTTGGCTTATTCTGTATCACTTATTTGACAGAATTCTAGTTTTTTCTTTAACAGAGAGCAAAGCCCTGCCTGCAATGAGTTAATGTCTAACATGTGCTCAGAGTGGACACACCTTAATTTTCCCACTTTTTACATTTCTTTTTATAGTTTTCTCTCAGGAACACATATCCTCCCTTCTCTTTCTGCATCAGCTCTAAATCCTTGTCTATCTTGCTTTCCATCTTCAGAGTCATGACAGAACTCTTCTAAAAGTACTCAGCTGACGATTTCTGATCTGGTTTTTCACTAAGATAAGCAGAACTGCATTTATAACCTTTTAACGTCACATGTAACTTCATAACTTTAGTTTACAACTATATAAAATTTTGTAAGGTTTTATTTTTAAAGGATGGTGTTATCTTAACATGAACTATGAAGTCACTTTATATATCTATACATACACTATGTGAGCATATATACATATTAAATATATATATCATTACACATGGACATATGCTTCTGACAAAACATGAAGAGAGGACTTTTCATGCTATAAAAAAGGTATTTGCAACTGCAATCCAGAATATATTGCAAAGGGTATTAAAATGTGGATAGTTCTATTTCAAAGAAAAACATTTTTCAATGTAACATGCTGCAGCTGTGTTTGTTAAGATTTCCTGATCATGGGGGTCACTAAGAAACTCAGCATTACCTTGACAAAGGTGACCAGAAGCACTCTGACCAGGGTGCCCCTCCCTCTGCATTAGAGGAGGAATTGTAGGTCAGCTGCTCACAGGCACATCCATCAAAGCCAAAACAAATAGTTTTGTAATACTGTATTTAAGAACCTAAAATCACTCCAAAACTTACAAAAGCTGGTTATCCAATCTCTTTATTACTCTGGCATTACATCTACTTAATTTCTGGTTCAGTCCAGATGCAGCTGAATTTCAGTGTACAAACACTGGTTCTTAGTTGTCAAGCCCCACATACCAGTTTACATGAATTTAACAACAGTACAGGGCTTAAAAAGATAAGCATTCAGGGCTGGAAATACGTGACAACTGCTGGATCAAAGCTTGCACAATGTACAGAGCAATAGCCAGTTAGGCCAGCTCTGTTATCTTGAGTACAGAATCTTTTCCAGTGCTTCTTTCCCAAAAATTAGGCAGGCCTGATAAGCTGTATCTATTTGCATAGAAAAGTATCCTGTCTAGTTTTAAATTAATACCACAAGCAAGGTACTTACTAAGGAGGGGAAAATGCACATCATGGGAAGCCCTATTCATTTCAGCTACACAATTTTGGAGTTTGGTTTAGAGCTTTAGGGTTTTTAAATGTATTTTCATGAAACATTTTTGCTTGTTAGCTCATTTTTTTCCAAATCCAGTTAAGATCTGCTTTGGATATGAATTTTTATATAACAATATTTTTAAAGTTTTCAATTTTTACTCATGGAAATTATCAAGCTATTATACGCCCCCGTTCCTGTGCAAAATTTAAAGTTACCTCTCACGACTTTCAAACAGTGTGTTCCCCAAAAGAAGAAAGGAAGTGCAAAAATATAATTGTTGAGATTAAACCTCAAATTCACTTCATTGTTTGCTCATTTTTAAGAACTGATGCACTCTCAGTGCCCCAGTTCTACATCAGCCCTGAAACATAAGACACATTCTTTACTTTGTTGCTGCAGGAGAGCCTTTCTACATTAAACATTTTTGCTTGTTCCTTAAGCAATAAGTTACGCAGAGAGAGTGTGACAGACAAGTTGCTATTTCAGACTTGAAACAGCACCTGGAGGGCCAAGACCTTTCCCACTTTAATAGTAGACAGAGAATCATGGTAGTGATCAGGGTTGTATGGTGGGTGAGGAAGTCATTGATACTGAAGGATCAGATGTCACTGTGACAGCTGTAATAACCAGGGCTTACTTCCTTCAGCTAAAAAATATCCACAGAATATGGTGAATAAACTGCTGCAATACGTACCTCTCCTACCTTTGTGTCATGCTGTAAACATTTAACTCCTGAAGGCTCACAGTGCAAGAACAGAACAACTAACCCTTGCAAGGCATTATAAGGGAGATATGACAGGAGAAGAGGGGTTTTTTAAATCTTGAAAATTCAGCAGAAAAGTTATTATTTGCTTGTTATTGACAATTCATTCCTCTGAGATAAAAAACTTAGTTACTAGAAGATCCCAAGGAGACAGCTGGCAGTGATGAACAGAACAGTATTCAAATGCAGCAAGTGAACATCATAAAACAGGCGCCACTGGATTAAAAAGTAACCTTAAACTGTTTAGTGTACACAAAGGCACCCTAGTCAAAACACTTCAACAATGATTTAAAAATCTCAAGTTAGAGGCCAGTTTCAACCTTCAGGGAAGCCTTCCCTATTCATAAGGAGCTTAACTAATCATAACTTTCCATGACTTATCAGAACTGGATGCAGTGTGTCGCAGCATGATAACTAGGCTCTGGAAATGTAACAAAAGATGTCTTTTTACAGAAATAATGGTAAGACTAAACCCCAAATTTTAATCTTTGAACTTGGTGGGGGAATAACATCCTGTTACTCATTAAATTTTTCCATTAGCATGCAGGGAGTCTTAGGCAGCCAGCTCCTGTTTGTGTTACTGTGATGTGTAGGGCAGCACGTGTATCAGGACAGGAGCAGATTTCTAAAACCTGGTCCCAGGATGCTACACAAAGTGCATCACCAGGAAACAGGACAGGCAGTATCAGACATATCGTATTGCTGCAGATAGCCAGCTATGGAAATAGTAAGTCTACCTGAAAAATAACACTGCTTCCAGTTCATCTAATTGCTCAGTATTAACAGCCTACTGTTTAAAAAAACATGCAGTATTTATTTTCTAACATGATAAAAACTCTAGCTATAAGAAAGCTTCAGAGTTACAGTTAGATGGAGCCCAAAAAGGACCAGATTTCTAACTGTGTTTTCTTCAGTGTAGTTCCAGATGCATTGAGACCTCAGCAGAGACCTGCAAATATTATGTACGGCTTTCTTTTATCTTCTGGAAAAAAAGCGGGGGGGAAACGGTATGAAAGAATGAAGCAGTGCCAAACACTACAAGAAAGGCTTAATAAATAGAGCCCAGGGTCACAATGTTGCTCTTATTTGCCCTGAAATATATCACTGAAGTTCTGTATATTCATATTTGTTTACATTATAAATGTACTAAATGAGCTAATTATAGTGATCATAATTTACAATTAAAAACAAACAGTTAGAAATTTCAAAGGCTTTCAATATCTTTTCTTTAATCATTCACCCAGGCTCAAAATATGCATTTTTTAGATTAAAGCATTAAAGTTGCTAATTATATTCTCAGAACTAACAATTATTTCTTTACCCTTTTACTACCTTCTTCTGGCAACAAAAAAATGTCAGCACTGATTTAATTTTTTGTTATTACAGGATTAAAAGAAGTTTCTAAAATGCAATTAAATGTGCCCTATAGCTATAGTAACTTTTCTATCAGCATCCAAAGCCTCTTCACTAAAACAACAGCATAAAAAAATTATCCAGACTTTCTAGACATACTTTTTTTCTCCTTTTATAACACATTCCTTTGGTGATTATCCCCAATGACAACTCAACCATCTTAATGAGACTCTGTGCAAATCTGGATCTTGGTAAAAGGGAAAAATGAAAGTTAAAGGGGCTGTTAAGAGTGCAAAACCCTGCACATGTAAAGCACTGGTTTTTCACCTTTGGAAGCTTGGTTCAAGTTCACCCTGAGGCCCTAAGTGAAAAGTTCAATAGTCTCAACTACGTCCTTACGTGATATATCACAAAATCAATTACTTTATGATGGTACATTTGGTAACCTATGCTCAAACAGAATCAAGTTTTTTCCCATTAGGAATTCACCAATTATCTTCTCAGTAAATCATTCTCAGATGAAACAGAAGTTCCTGCTAACAGCAAGAGTTTCTCCTTATACTGCCTCTCTTGTTCAGTAGTTGGGCTGGTTTGGAACAGTGATGTTGCACAGTGATCCATGATAACAGGACACCAAAACATGATTCATTGCCCACGTTTGGACTGCTTTGGAAAAGAAGAATAGTCGTTGCAAGCAACCAAAGAAAAACTGTAGCAAGAAACAAATTCTACAATTCCTCAAGGACTTGGCTTCCTCAGGAGAACCTGGAATGGTAAGGCCCTCCCTGCCTTTAAGTTCACAGTTGTGAACACGATTTTCTAACTGCCATCAACAGCATCCTTGGCCCAGGCTTCAAGAGCACACTGATCCACCTCATTAGTAGCTCTCCCAAATTTACATCTTGTGTAACTTTTATAACAGCTTGTTGCTGGAGTGGATATATTTATGTTAATTACTTAACATTGTTTCCAATTTAAAGACATAGTTTTCACATAAGTGAATGCCAGTCTGAATAACAAAAACAAGTCACCAAGTGGTTTAGATATGGAATATGCATTCTGTATGCTGCTTTTTAAATCAAGCTCCAATCATTGCTAAGGACCATTCCAGACCCTGCAGTAGTCTGTCCAAACTAAGCTCATTTAGCTTAGTCTAATTCTCAGCAGTCAGAATTTTGCTTCATAAAACCAACAGCAACAAAATTAATGCTAACCAGCAACCTCTGTCAGAGTTGGCTGATGGCGCACACACACTCACTGTCTCTGAAAGGGATTACTCAGTCCTAGCACCAAGTAAGTCAGCAGTGATACTGTCCCTGTGGTAGAAATTTTGTGGAATTCATTCTGCTTTAAACAGACATCTTCCAGATTAAAATACTGAGAGAAAGGGAAAGAGAGTTGACAATCAAACAGAATTTTGATCTTATTCTCTCTAGAGTAGAAATGTCTAGATATGAGCAGTGAAAATGATGGGAGCCTAAAGGAAAATCCCAATGTGCAAAGATGAAAGAGACCGACACTGCCCAACTAAAGGATGGTGTAATAGACAGAGGCCACACAAGAAGTCAAAATTCCTATTTACCCTTACACATAATACAGGGACATAAGCACATGCAATGTCACAGAGAGAACATAAATTCAAAAAATAGTTTTAGTCATGTTGACTTATCACTGTTCAGCAAATTTACACTTTCCCTGCTATGAAATGGGGATAATGTTCTTTCTTCCCCAACACAGAAAAACTTGCTGGGGAAATATTAATATAATTCTACAATGAAGAATACCATTGAAAATAGTAAAAAAAAATTAGTAATTTCAAGTGCAGTGCAGGTTTGGATTACATTAGCTGGCAGAGTGGAAAATAAGTAAGGCCTAAGACTATACACCAGGCAATGAAGTTAAAAAGAAATATTCAACACCTTTCTTGCTCCCTGCAAATCATCACCCTCTTGCACAAAATGAAGCAAAACTAATTAGTGATTTGTGAAAAAGGATGCTACCCTAACACATAGCTGAGAGAAGCTGACTTAGGATTCTAGGGCCATCCTTGAAATTCTGAGTGCTTGATCTTGCAATCTAATTGACTTGTGTCTTTTAAGACAAAGTTACAAACAAGTTACCATTTCTACAAAAATAACCAGATTATTAAGTTGATTGTTTGCAAAATAAATATGAAATGTTTTAATTGCTTCTCTAGAGAGATGCAAAAGATTTCATTTGTAGTCTTTGATTCTGTGAGCATTTAGTGAGTTTCTCATAGGAATACTGCATTGCTAAGGAGCATTTCAATTCCTCTCTAAATGTTACACTCTTCTACTGAACTTCAGCAAGAAATCTGCTCAAAGCCCATGCTTAGACTTCTACATCTTTCCAAGCACACTCTCTCTTCATCAAGATCAGAAATAAGCCCACCAAAATGGTGATGAAGAACAACTGGACAATTCAGAACCTAATGTACCTGTTCCATTAAAGGAGGCCTCTTCCTTAAGGAAACCAAAATGTTGATGGAAGTATTTCGCAGGCTGAAAAAATCGTCTCAAAATAAAATAAAGGAGAAAATATATCAAAAGTTATAATACATATTTTATCTAATATACAGTCCTGAACAAAGGGGACTTATAGCAAGCTATAAAAGCTGATTTTTCTTTTAGAGCACAGCTGGTATAACACAGCACATGCTTTATTGTAACAGCACAGTAGGAATATTTCTGGATATGTTGATGGATTTGAAAATATAAAAACTCATAGTAATATTTTGAATGATACATCTACAAGTTCCTTTGGTAGGCTGGATGAGATGAACTCGGATGTGTCAGAAAGGACAAAGCATGAGATGCTGCATCTAACAGAAGGGAGGATAAGGTATCAAGAACAATTTCTTCACTCCAACTCTTGTCAACGATCAGTCAGTCCAGGGAAGTGTTGTGTCACCATCCCTGGAGGTATTTAAAAGATATGTAAACGTGATACTTAAGGACATGGTTCAGTGGGGGACCCGGCAGGGTGAGCTTTATGGTTGGACTTCATGACCTTCATGACCTTAAGGGTCTGTTCCAACCCAAATGATCCTAAGATTCTAAGTTGTCCTGGGATGTTGGACTGTTACCTTAGGACAGTCAAGCAGCCCTTTTATCAGCCCTTCTGAGCTTCACCCGTACCTCAGGACGAACTAGAAAGTACTTCAATCCACCATTCCTAAAGAGACAAATGGTTCTACTACAGCAAGTCACTCTTGCTGATGATCAGCTGTCAGGAATGCAGACTGTCCACTGACTGCATCAAGTCAGTAAATGTTGGGAAGGCATCATAGAATCATAGAATGGTTTGGGTTGGAAGAGATCTTAAAGATCATGGAGTTCCAACCCCCTGCCATGAGAAGGGACACCTTTCACTTGATCAGGTTGCTTGGAGCCCCATCCAACCTGGCCATGAACACTTTCAGGAATGGGGCACCCACAGCTGCTCTGGGCAACTGGAGGGAACATGCAACTGGCAGATCCTTACCCATTGTATTGCAGGCAAATTGTCCAGTCACATCAAAACCAAATCCTACTGAGACCATGTGTAGGTTCAGGGCAGCATTCAAAATGACTATTATTCTCCATATTCATTGGAATTTTTAAATTCAGGCCGAATCTGGACACTTAAACCATGTCATACAGGTTCACTTTCTGAATAAAGGATTAATTAATCAAAAGATTTTCAAATTGTACACGCAAAACTTTCCTGCATGGTACACTATTCTGCTGTTACAATCTTCAGAAAACAACATCCACCTAATCCAACAATTGACAAAAAGCAGTGAAATCGATCATGTCAGAAGGGTGCTAAGGTACCTAGAAAAGCAACCAGTAAAGAAATTTTAGTAAGGAGTTTCCCAGGTCTCCTGTCTACATTGGATATCAGGCTTTATCTAGAGTTAAAAAGGCAAGAATGCATTACAGAGAAAGTCCATGGCATAATTAAAAAACAATCAACACTTTTTCTTATGCTGATTTCTTCTTCACTTTAAACTGCTTCATTGACTTTAATTAAACTTGCCCTAGGTTATGAAGCTAGCAAGCTGCAGAAACATTTGAAAATTAAATAAAAGCATCTTTCTTGTATGAAGAGGTTTTGCTTAGTTGTACCACACTTCTGACTTAGAGGATTTCTGAATTATTAGAAATGTTGTCTGTGACACTGCAAGACTGTTAGTTTTGCTCTTGAATTAAAATGACCTCCTACTCCACAGTAAGAATCACAACATTAAATTGCTGAGATTATCTTCACTGCTCTTCATTGCAGAATTCTTCTGCTGGTTTCTGAGAAATGGTGTGATGCTGTCACTACAGACTACACCAGCCCTACTCCCAGTTTTGTCTAAGGCCAAAGGAAAGGAATGTTGTATATTTAGAATACAGGAAATTTTCATAGCTCAGGCCAAGTTTAAAAGTACATGACACAGGCTTTGGAGGAATAAAGGGATGGCCTGTGTCCTGCCCCAGCCTCATGAGAATATGATCAGAAGGCCCAAGAATGAGAGTGAATGGAATAACTTACAAAACATAATCATCGACACAAAAGAAGGTGGGAACAACCATATCAAATATATTCCAGCCTGGAGTCATCTAGTTTCAATAGATGTGACCCTCAACTTTATTAAAATTCTAAATAAAATAAATTCTGGTCAAAGATGGGCCTGGTAAAGAATTAGGAAAGCTCAGGTCTGAATTAATTTTACAATTTGGTCTGTCTCCATTTTGAGTTGCTCTCTTTTTCTCCTCTGAAGAACTTCCTAGAGACAATTGAGAAGGGTTCAAAACCTGTACTTTTTATCTCTAAAAAAAGCAAAAACATATTTTGGAAAAATTCTGAGTTTTGTTAAGAAAGCAGCAGTTATTTGCAACTGCGTGCATGTCTCGGTGAAGTACCATAAAGTATTGTAGTTTAATCCGGGGTTCAAAAGACTTGAATTCAATTTTTTAACAGCTTTCCTGTTTCTTTCTTTTTTTCCCAGACAACCACAGATGTCTGAAAAAACAGAATTTCTATGCATCAGAAAGCTGCTATCCTCTACTTCTCTTCACCTATTACCTGACATCCTCATTAAAGTCAAAGAAAGATCTTCATAAAAGTCTGTGGCACCAGGATCAACCATAAATATCTGTAAATTTAACATCTATAAGATGTCTACAACAGAATACCTAAAAAATATATTAACTGCCATTTGTTATATCTTGAATATGCACATAATATTGATGAAATGTGAAGAGTTTTCCAAACTGGTGAAGACAGGCAGTGCAAGCAATATATAATAAGATACAACTCTACTTATGTCCACTCAAGCAGTTTAATACCACAACAGAATTACTCCATAATTTCTGGACATTTTCCTTCACCAGAGCCTTTGAGAACTTTCCATTAACTTCAATAGATGCCAAAACAGGCCCAAGAGCAGGAAATGAAGAAATATACTGTACCCAAATGAAATCATTGTGGGAATTTAGGTAGGCAGAATGTAATTATTCACACTTGAATCTGAATAGAGCACTAGGTTTATATCCCCATTCTAGCAAACATATGAGATATATTACAATCAAGAGGAGCAGAGCTGCTGGCTTTCCTCTCAGTCAAAAGAAACGAATAAAGAAGGAGAATGATCTGCTCACTTGATGCTGAGTAAAAGGAAGGAGTGACATTTACTACATCATCTGCAAGACTTGCCAAGAAACAAAATGTATTAAGTAAATAATCACATTTGAAAAACTAGAAATTTGGTTCTTTGCTGGTGCAAATTAAAATGTATGGTTTTCTTTCTTTTATGTTCAGTCATAGGAAAAAATTTTTCGAAATTATTGTCTTTGCAAAATACTGATACTTATCATTTCTACATTCATTCATATAGGTGAGGACACCAAGAAGAACTGAAAAAAATAATGGATTCTCTTGCAAATGTACTGGATTGTAAAATAACAAAAATTTTCAATTCTTGTAATAGAACTGCATTATATTCTAGCAAAGTGGATCCATTTCTGAGGTGGAACATGACAGCTTTTTAACTTTCTACAACAATATGTGACAGAAGAATACTATATTCAGTTGATACCATAGGGTGATTTATGGAGGCAGAATGTAATAATATAAATTGAGTTTCAGAAAGACACTGTGACTAATCTTACAAAAAATGCTACAGGATGTTTAATAATCCTGGTGGGTCAGAAGCTGTTCCTCAAAAATTCTCTTAAGACTGATTGCTATTAAAGTATGTACTGCATTTGGTTCATTTTTCATTTAACTACGTAGCCTAAAACTGCTGTCAGAAGCAAATATTTGACCTGTAATTGGATACCCATACAAATGGAATAGAGCCACCAAACCTCAACGAAAATTACAATCATAGAATACTTGAGGTAGTAAATGCCCTTTGAAGAGCCATAAGACAAGCATCTGTCCACATCTTTTGAGGTCTCCCCAGCAGCACTCATGGGTGTTTATTGTCCCATTAATCAAAGACAAAGAAGCAAGAATGAGGCAGCACACTACAGCTCCTTCTTTGCATTCGCTGTGTAACCCTCCTCCATTGCCTCCCTTCAGCATTTAAGGCTGTGGTCCTTATGGTGCTTATGAGTGGCAATTCTGAAAAGACTGAAGTGAGCAGAGAGAATGGGAAGACATAAGATATACAGTTGAGGGGCTTGACTCAAACCAACCCCTTAGAAATTAGTCGGTGTTTACTTACAAGGCCTCTATGCCAGTCCTAGTGAAGAAGCAGAGCAGTTTTCGCAGTATGTCTCTCCCTGTCTGCAGAGAGGCTGTGACAGCAAGTGCTTGGAGCTCTGCTCTGAGCCAGCACGGTTTCACAAGGAGATGAGAAAGAAACAGACGCTGTTCCATGGGTCTGACGCGCACTAATATTACAACACCCAGCACTCCTGCCACGGCCTCTGCGGGACGGGATGGGAGTGTGGCCGCCCCACGGGATAGCACGGTCTGGCCAGGTGATCAGGGCTTGTCCCAGTCCCGCCAGGGCAGCCCCAGCCCCGGGCATCTGCTGAGACACAGGGCTGGGCCAGGGTGTGAGGCAGGGCCAAGGCTGGGCCGAGAGGGGAAGCAGGGCTGGCAGGACAGGCAGGGCTGGGGCGGGGCTGACAGGGGGCTGGGCAGGGCCGGGCAGCCCTGAGGCCCCTGCGGCCTGGTGGTGCCCTCGGGGCCTCGACACATAAAAATAATATAAGAATAAAAATACCTCAAACAAATCTTACACTAGTTTTGTTTCATAAGGCTTCCTGTCTTCCCATTGTGTATTTTCCCCTGCATTTTCTTTATGATTTAAAATCTACTTAGCCATAGCATTCAGCACTGCATGCAGCTCTTTTGAGTTCACCCTTGTTAATGAGAACAAATGAAAAAGTATGTTTGTGCATTTTCAGAGGCTATCCAAATGGGCTGAGATCCACTTACATGGCATCCTTTCCCTGGCTTCACAAAAAACCAATATTTTTGTAACTTTGGAAAATTTGCTTCACCTAAAAGTTTGGCTAGCATTTTCATCCCAGATTTTGGGCTTCCTATAATGCCATAAAGTTTTTGTTAACCAGCCCACAAGTTCCTTAAAGAATTTTTCTCAGATGGTAAATAGCAAGATGTTTAATGTATACAGTATGTCAAGTTTGGTCCCAGTATCTCTCTTATGGCTCTCAGCCTTTTCCACCACGCAATACACTATGGGGCAGAGACCACCCAGCAATTTTTTTTCACTGTATTTCACATTACCTCTTTGTTAAGTTTAGTTGCAGACTTCAACTCCATAAGGTAAAATATTCCTAGATACTTAATAGCCTGTGGTTTTCAATCTATATTTAAACCCTGCCTTATCCACTGATCGTACAATATGTTCAGGGACATAAACTCCAACTTACCTCAGTTGATTCGGCATTCAGACATGCTTGCAAAATTCTCAGCTAGCTTCTACAGATTTTTTATGTTCTAGGGGCTGAAATAAAAATCCATTTATACTGTATGATACTTATTAGAGATGAATGAACAATGCATAGCAAATAACTTATAAAACTATTGTTTACTAAATATCCATAAGTGGAACTCTTATAATGATTTGATGATTTCTTTGAATTTATTCAATATTGTCCAATTTTTACAGTTTTTATTCATTGCTTTTCAACTTAGATGTTTCAAATGGTCAATAGCCATTAGCCAATCTATCTAGTTTAGCTCTGATGAATGTCTGTGAGTAGTGACTTTTAAAGTTTTCACTGGCAAAATTTGAGTAAATAATTCTGGTGATATTAATATTTGTCTTGGCTTTGACAAACATCTGTGCAGCAACTGCTGAACTAGTTAGTTACAAGCACACTTGCATGTACCAATGCAGCAGAACTGGAAGCAGCATGGCATCATCAGTGCAGTGCTGTCCCTGATTACTTACCACCATCAAGATGGAAGATGACTAAACTCAGGTGTAGCATCACAGTGGCTCTGTTGTTTTCAGAATCCATGCTAGAAACCTCCCATGATCAGCTCCACTTCCTGCAGATGTATTATCCCTTCTGGAATTAACTTGATATTATTTGTGTTGTGCTCTTACGTCCAGCACTGTGGTAAGGGCCCCGTGTTTTCTGGCTACCAGTGTAATCTTCCAAGTCAGCTCTTTTAGACCTTTTCTCCTTCACAGACTTAAAGAAAGAAAGTCAATATGAACATGAACTTTCTTACTCTTCTGGGACAAAATTTAAATATACATCACTTACAACACTGGGGATGGTATTACACAGAAGTTACCTATATATGTGAAACAGTTTTCTTTTCTTAGAAATATCCTTCCTGAGTTAAAGGTATCATTAAGTAATATGACCAGAAATAGGTTTGGTACTCAGTAAAATTCATTTAAATAAGGAATACAATGTATATCATACTTTATTGTGCACAGAGCTACCAGTACTAACACAGATGAAAAAGAGCCAGAAGAAGGTTGTTAGTTGATTTGTTAATGCACTTAAGTGTCAATAGGTGTGATCAACTGGAAAGAGGCGGGTGTTACCAATGTATGGGTGCTATCATAGAAGAAGGATTTCCTGCAGAAGCCTTAAATGTAAACATAAAATTGACAAGCTGTTGAAATCCTCTATCAGCCACCACCTTACAAGTATTCTACATCTGATTTAAAGCTGGAAATGTGCCAGAGAAAAAGCCTAGTACTTAAATATGTGAGTACTAAAATACTTGAACTTAACTCTGACATCTGCACATTTAAGTTTTTATGTTCCATAAAGATGTCATCTTCAAGGGAGGCATCAAACCCTATTTCCATCCCCTGTAGATTCTCATTTGTAGATACTCATTTATAGTTTCAACTAAACACAGCAACATCAGATAGCTGTCCAGCTAAACTACTTTATTTGTATCTCTGCGATACAGTTCTTAGCAATGAAGATTTAAGATCATCTAAAAGACTAAGATTAAAAGTTCTTCATTTTAGGACCATATAACTTAATGAAAAAAAATACAATGTGAATACTTATACAGAAAGAAACACGTATTGAAAATGGGCAACCTAAACAAAAAGTCTGGAACACTGTGCTATTTTTTTACTAAAACATTTAATCCAATTAGTTTCTAGTTGATGTTACATAAGAAATCTAAAAAAAAATTCGCTTTTCTTTATGTTTTTCTGAATACACTTCATTGCTTTTGAAAGTAAGGGATTAATACCACTTGGGATGGGAAAGCAATGTAGATTGGCACAGAGTAAATCTTCCCTCAGCACAAAGCTGGTTTACTGTACAGGGCTGTTTTATAATACTGGCTTGAGTCCTTAGCTACAAAAACCATTCTTTGCCAGTTCTCAGAAGTCACAGATAGAATATATTTGTAAGATTACTTAATTCCAGAACACTGGGATCAACATCAATTCAGTCCATGTAGTAGTTATCATAGTTTTTCCAGTACACTGTCTACTCTACTCTGCACTGAGTTGTAAGCCAATCTAATGATGAGAGCTTCCTGTAGTTCTTAAAAATTTCTGTTCCTCTACCTAAATAGATTGCTCCTAGAAAAATTAATTTTCTTCATATTTTCAAAAATCTGTTCACATCATAGCTCCTAAATACATATTCTTTTAACAGTCCTGTACACTGATGGACAGTTATAGGGAACTGTCCCAAACAAAGAGGTAGTTTCATTAAAAAAATCACACAGATTTACACATCTGACCTTTTCTAAATTCCAAATAAATTCTGCAGAGAAGAAGAGGTAGTGCATTAACTCAATCTGTCCATGTGATAGAGAGACCAGAATGGAGCTCTCCAGAGAAAGCAGTATGCTAAAGCCCAAGTACAATATGTGAAATTTGTTCTGGTGCAGAATGCCATGTCATTTTGTCATGGTCATATCCCACACAGCTCCTGGTTCAGGGTTATGCCATTTAGAGCTGTGTCATTTTACTGAACACTGGATTGTTCTTTACATGACATACATTTCACTCAGAATGTCTCTGAAGAAAGCATGGCCCCCTCTGAACATACACAATATGCCAACAAAATAATTTCCTGGGCTATTACGCAGGCTGGAACACTTTTCCATAAACCAGAACCATTTATGTTGGGTTTTGTTTTCTTTGAATTCTGGCACTACTTTATAGTTCCTCACAGCTACTCTCCTGATGAGATCTGCTAAGTGGCAAATGCTTCTTTAAATCCCCTTGTTGGTGAACACACTCTAACAAGGCACCAGCATTTTCTGTTTTGAACAAAATCATTCAACTTTATACAATAAAATTAGTACAAATGGCTAGTATAAAAGCATCCTATTAAAATCTACTGAGCAAAATACTTCTATAAAGAAGGATATTTGAGTTTTTTAAGAAAGCAACTAGAGCTGTGCAATGAGTCGGTTTCACAAGGAACTTCAGAATTTGGTGTCCTTTGTATTTGGAGTAAAAATCCCCAAATATATTAAAATCCATAAAATTCTGAAAGAACGGCAGTCTGGAAAACCAAAAAAAAATTCCCTTTTATAATTTCCAAATGTCTTTACAGCACGTGAAGAACTCTCAAACTCCTCATGTGCAGATACTGACAAGACTTCAGGTCTCTGAGTACTTTTCATTACATAGTCTGGACAGAAGTGCAGCTAAGTTCCTGCGTACCTTGGGAATTCCAAATGAACATCAGTGCTTCCAAGCCAGCCTGAGTGGTCTCTATACTTGACTCTCTGTTGCACCTGGGCACAGGTCGTGGAAGAGCAAGGACTCAGAAATTCTGATGACCCAGCAGGTTCCACCAGTCTACCAGAGGGTCAGGAGGGGAGAGGAAAGCAAGCTGCTTTGGTCATTTGATCATCATCTCTGCTATTTTTTTTCATGCTTTGCATTTCTGAATTGTCTTTTTGATCCTCTTTACTTACCTGCACAAAAGGCAGCATCTTGGTGATGGTCATATAAAGAAAAAAGCACCAAAGTGCAGTGAGATCAGATATGCTTTTAAAAAAACATTTTTTTTCTTGGATGTGGAAATACATAGCTGGACTGAAGCTTCTTGGGAACAGAAAGCTTGATTTCTTATTTGCCTAACATTCTGGTTTGAAGCAGTTAAAATAATAATGCTCACAAAATAATGACTTTGCAGATGTTGCATTTGCAGCAGCAAATCTGGGCCATGCCAGGAAGAATTAGAATAACTTGGACTGTGTGCTTCAGACTAATAATGTGCCATGCATGACACAAAATCCTATGCCTCTGGTGAGGGTGTTATTTTACCAGTGAAGTTTCTCTACCTAAAGAAGATCTATGTCAAAACATTCTTAAATCTATACCTGATTTTTAAAGTTCAATCCTCCACAATGCAGACACGAAGCCCAGGACTACAGTACAGAAGTGTATTGTAACTGATGCCTGAAGGATTTTTGGTTTTTCTCCTAAATACTTGTTACACAGTTCCCTATACCCACAAGTATTAGCATGCACACTTGTGATGCTTTAGGTGTGATAACTCAGCCTGGTTTCTTGGTGTCCAGTAGGCCGGGAGACTCCAGAATTGTAGAGTTAGGAGACCAAACATTCCACTATCGTAAGAACTCAAGGTCCCCTAGCAGGACAGATTCTGTAAACTAAAAGTTAGCCCACCCCAGCCCCCTTATTGGGCCCTCTAGTTAGATATGCTACTGTGTAAAGTCTTTAATTGTATACTCGACTGGGGGGTGGGAGGACATTGCGACGCTGTCACCTGGGTGAAGCAATGCATGGAATGGGATCCTATTAAAATACTGAGGTAAGTGACCCCCAACCCTCTAACTGTGTCTGAGCTTTTATTTCCTAAAATCAGGAAAAAGGCATCATAACGTATAAGAATGTACATTAGGAAATTACTCCCGGTCTGGCTGCTATACCGATATCAATGCAGCAAAAAGTGTATGGTAGAACAGAAGGTTTTGTGCTAGAGAACAGATAAGTGACATGGATTGAAATTATGGTAAATTTAAATTGATGGCCTAATTAGTATTATCTCTTTTTGTATTCTCTGTAAGAAATATTATCCAGGAGGAACTCATTTTGCATTAATGTTGATATAAAGTGTAATTCTGTAGCATTTTCATTGTAATCTGGCATTAATTAATGCATCATTATTCCAAAGTGTTAATTAAATTATTACAGAAAGGGACATCTGACCCAGTTCAGAAAGAAAGAAAGTAAGCATAGTGCATAAGAATTAGACTTTCAGAGGTCTGAAGTGGCGTGAGTTCCCCCAACTCTAGGTTTGTGTAGCAGCACAAAACCAAGATGAAATACAGACCTCATGAAATACAGGCTCATGAACCACAGTATGACATCATTTGCTCACTCACAATGGAGTATGATGACAGCATCAGAGACTCAAAGACAGGCAGACATCAGAAATCTGAAATGACCCATTTCTAACAGAGTAAATTAAATAAACTGTACACTGACTATCATGGATTACTCTCAAGGAATTCAGGGAATTGAACAGGGGTACAGAAACAATCACAACTTCTGCAGGCTCTATTACATACTCTGCTGTTGGGCAGGAAAACCACTGCTACAGAGCCACTGGGAGTGCCAGGGCAGTTAATTGGGATGAATTGCAAACAATCCTGCACTCTTCAGTGTTGATTGTCTTGACCTTCTGCCTGCAGTCCTATGGGGCTTCAGTGAAATCTCGAATCAGCATTTCAGTTTTTGTTCTTGTTACTGTCAGCTGGGTGGTGGCTGTTTCCACATACAGGCAGGAGAAAACCCAGTCCTCTACCAAAGGATGTACAGTCTGATCTGATACCCAGGGAAAGCCATGGAAGTCTAACCCTGACTTAGAGAATTGGTGTTTAAGCACACACCTGGGAATTGCACTAGCAGACCTCTGAGGAAATGCCACTGGCTGCAAGTGGGGCTCTCTGCAAGGGGCCACACAAGCTCTGTGGAACTGGGGTCTCTGTGAATTATTAAACTTGATTAATAATGCAAGAAAACATTAGCATGAAGCAAATCCTACATGATGTGACCTACCTGCCAGCCATACACCAGAGCCAGAGTTGCTCAGGATACTTCCAGGATGTGGCTTCCATAAGATTCAACTACACTATTCAACAACTCTGTTTCAACAATTATCACTTTCTTTTGTTACATTTGGGCTTGCGTTGAGAGATCTTTAAAATGTGAAAGTTAAATGAGGCTCTTATAATGAAGTGGTTTGGGTGCAGTGTATTAAAGGGAAACTTCAAAGGAGCTCAAGATACCTTTCAAGCTAAGGTACAAAAATTTAAACAAGAACAAAAGCCTCTCTTGTATTTTGAAGCATTAATTGTTCCACTTCTGTTGATGTAAAGTGAAAGGAGAAGCTTTTAGTTAAAAGTACATAGTATCAACCAACACGGAATGTTCCAAAGTCTCATGGAATAATTTTAGCTTTGATATAATGGCACAGGTGGGTCTCAAATTATAACGCTTTCTGTAGCATATGCAATAATTTTTGGTAGCTGAATCCATTAGACAAACATTAGTGCTTGAAGAGATTATTGGCATAAATCAGAGTTTCACCTTTTATATTTATAAGATATTTCATATTTATAAGGTATTTCATAACTTTGTGAGGGCTGTTTGTCACGTAACTTTGTAAGCATTGTTTGATATTTCAGAGCTTTGTGGATGAAGTTTTCTAAATCATTATTTGGTTTTCAAAGGATAAATTACACAACATTGCACTGTTTGCTCTTTCACCCATCTGTCAGTTCCCCACCATTAAGGAGGGGGCAAAACTGTAGAAACTGTAAGGACATAAAGTCTGCCATAAGTTTCATGAAAATTGGCACCTGGATAGTAAAGAAAGAGACAAATTGCTGCTTCCATGGAAGCAAAGTTTCAACTGAGAATTTAAATATTCTGTGGGCTATTGGCCTCTCAGGTGGCCAGTCTGTGAGGAGTTCAGTGCCAACCACAATATGTTAGCTTGCCCACTTGTAATTAGTCAAGGTTACTGTGGAGGGATTTATGAGACACATGAAGTAATTACAAGTCTCACGTGCAAGCACATCATGGAATACACTCAGAGAAGAACAGTGAGTTGGTTTTGTGTAGAGGTAAAGGTAATTGGGATACAACATGCAAAAAACATCACATGTATTGGTGCTGCTGTTCATGAACAACCCATTGTGGTACAATTTGAGCACACCTGTAGACCTGCTCAGTAGAAAAAAAAATACATACTATATATTGAGATGCCTGATTTTCTGCATTATTGATAAAATATATCATCTATAATGCATTTAACTCTGATGAGATGACTGTGTTTTCACACAAAACTTTCACTTTTCAGTTTTGCTTTGCATCATGACAAGAGTATTCTTACTTTAGGCAGTATTTAGGCCAGTGAAGACATAGAACAATTAATTTATAGGTTTTCTTAATGGTAGACGCTGGTCACTAGGAAAAATGCTCCCGATTTTCAAGAACATGATTTTTTACAGCTTTTGTAAGCTTCAATTGGATTTCTATGCACTAAGAATGTTTGAAAATAAGGCCCAGTGTCTCTCCATCAAGACTCATAACTAATGGCATAATACATATATATACATACATTACTTGGACTGACTGCTATGTTTCACCACTCCATTTTATGGGTTGTCAGTCAGTGCTAGTTAGGAGAAAATGAACCTAACAAATCCAGGAGAATCAGTTTTACTTTAAAAAAAATCAATTAATATAAATAAATACAACTAAATTCCCAGTCTCTCCTCTTTCCAGCTAGAAAGTACAGATCTAGTTCCTAGAACAGAGGTGCCTGACTTTAGATTTTTACATTGAGCTGATTATGCTGCAGAAATGCCTGACTAGTATGACAACATCAAAACTTTGTTGCTGTGCTCAAAGTTATTAACTTAAAGCATTATCATAAACCTTACTGCCCTGTATGTTGTTTATTTTCACAGTGAGCACTGCTAAAAATGCAGACTTCAGTGTGTGTGTATATATACATATATATATGACTTATTTTACTACTCAGATTTTCCTACCAGATGTTTGAGTGGTCAGCCAAAGCTCCAGAGATCATCTGGAAGGTTCATCTACATGTATGCAAAAAATTAATTAGAAAAGTATCTTATTGCCATCACTTTTGATGATTCTTTAACAAAGTGACAAGGTATTTTCATTATTTGCTGAGTACTTATGGATAATTACAAATTAAGTGTTGATCAATCAATACAATGATCCATTTGACCCTTAAATAATAAGAATATATGCAGAATTTCTAATAAAATTACAATCCCAACAGAATTTGAATTCATTACTTTTGAAATATAAGGCAGACAGTTCATTTCACTAACATGGATTTGAACTTGCAGAGGGTAAATTGTCAGAGAGGCCCTTGTTGCTTTCATGCGGCAATACAATTTTATTAGGAATTACAGGGAAAAATTAATAAGCACTTCAGAGCTCAGAGTCCTGAGGTACATCATGGCTCAGACCTTGGCACAAACTTGGGAACATGCCCTGCTTGGAGTATGTATTCTTTCAGTTTAAATTTTATTAATGTTGTGGGCAAGGTTAAAAGCTCAGCCCATGTCAAAATGCCAACCTCTGAAAAACCTCAGAACCTGCCAAATGGTCTGAGTTCGTCAGCGTGCAGTGAGCATGTCCCTTCTTTGGATATTCAGTGCTAATGAATGAGTTACTGGAAATGCACATTTCACTGCTGCACTCCTAGCATTCTAATACAGTGATTTCCTTTCAGGAGGAATTTGGAATTGCCATGTTTCTCTGTATGGTGAAGAAATGCAAGATCATAACACAGCAGAGCCACAGTAAGCACAAGAATAATCTTCATTTCAGGTCAAAGTCAGTGCACTGAATTTACTTCCCAAAAACTCACAATTGTAGCTCAGAGATAGAGCTCTCCTTTTCCCTTCTTTCCAGTCTCATTTCTTTCCAGCTTGAACTCACAAATCTTTTAGTTCCTACAATGAAACTTTGAGATTGAGAAGGTAATGTTACCGAAAGGCCTGATTATCAACCATGTTAATCCCAGCAGGGTGTACCACGTTCATCTTCTATCATAGAACAGTGTAAAGCAATATATAGATCCTGGAGCTAAATTTAAATGAGTTCTCTTACATTCTGGAGGGAATTCAGCCCTGTAAGTATACAGCCCCATGCTGCTGTAGCTATATTGCTTTCTACAGCACAGTGCAGTGTAGATGTGCCCATCCATTCCCTCTGTGACCATGATGATGTCATGATGTTCAGTAGAAGAAATGGAATCAGCTACAAGAATATCACAGCAGGGAAAAAAAGGGGTTCTAGAAATATAAGAATACTCAAGACACAGCTACACGTAGTTTCAGGAGACCGAACAGCTCAAATTAGCTTTCCTTGTTTTGGTGTTTTCCTTCTCCCCCACTTTGTTCTGTTGTGAATCACATGCTCAGCAGAGGATTACCTTCTAATTCCTTTCAACTTCTTAATTTCAAAGTTTCTCCTTGCAATCCTGGCCAAAGTCTTATCTTCTCATCAAGAAGCTCCTGGTTCAGATTAGACAAAGCAAATATTCAAAAGCTATGAGCCGTTGTCTGTTACCAAGATTTTCAAAACCTGTGAACTGATGCTGTTCTTCAGATCTAAGGCCAGAACAGCTGATTTAACTCTGAAATAGCCTTTTAGAAGCCATACAAGAATTACAGAGATATACGTGCAACATTTATAAACATAACATAGACAACCTCCTAAGAAAACATCAAAAAGATCAGTTAACAGATCTGGCAAAATCAGGTACATTTGCTTAAGAAGCAAATCAGAAGATTGCTCAGGAAGATCTCCTTTTCAAAGGCATTTTTATACTTCTAAGCAAGAGAATTTGAATACTTCCACAAGGCATAACCAGAATAGAACTGCAAACAAGCCATTATCTAAACCAAGACTGTTTGTTCTGCTCAACTGAAAGCCAAGGATGAGTATGCAGGATTTAGTATTTTTCCTCTGTAGTAAATCCAATTTTGTTTTCTCCCTTAACTTTCAATACTCTTGCAAATGTACAGGAGTATAAAACCTGTCTTTTTCTCTGCTCGTTTTTATTTTGTCCTAATTCTGTTCCAAAAAAAGGGCAATCATTTCTTTTAGCCCCTGTGAATTGTATGCCTAAGTGAGGTGATGGGAATACAAACACAAGCTGATGAATACTGGTGTGCATATGGGTGCAGGAGATGGCAAATGTACTGCAGAAGAGCAGCTGCCAGAGGTAAGCATACAAAATGTGGCTCCTACACAAAAGAATGAGATTTTCAGAGAATCTGGTGGAAAGCCTGACAAGTACATTTTGTTGCTGCTAAAAGAATTTATTTCTGCTGAAACCTATAACTCCTGGGTTAATAAAGTGAACTTTGATGGGACTAGAGGGAAATATGGGCTTCCCAGGAAAGTTAGGACAAACTTAGATGCATTTCTAGAACACAGATTTATGGAAGTGATTGAAGCTGATAAGATCAAAACCCAAGTTAACACTTTCCTTTGCTTTCCTATCACACGCTAAATAGATCTCTGCCACAGTTGGCCTGCTACCAATAAAACTAATGACGCCTGTAAACAATACATTTCACAGAATCATCAAGCTCATACAATTAGTATCCATGCATGTTGTTTTGCTTTGAATTTTGAGGGACTTTACAGAACCTGTTATTATGTTACAGCTAACTGACTATGAAAATAGCCAATGGCTTCTCAGGATTGACTGCTAAATTACAAGGAAAAAAGAATAGCAAGGAAATCAGGAAAAAATACTCAGACAGGATCTGAGGTAGTCTGATTAGTTTTGTACCTTGGTAAGGGTCTCCAGAATCAGTAACAATGAAGGCTCTTGAAGAGACTGACTCTGCTACTAGTTGTAAAAAAGTATGCACATGTCCAGTATGCATTTATAAAATTAAAAAGCTATAACTGGTGCATTCTTTATTCTTTACCTTTGTTGTGGTTTGAAAAAGACAACCTTCCTGCTTACTAATGATGTAAAAAGTAAGCACATGTCATGCTCCTGTTAGAGGGATAGTCAGTCCCCTGCTGGATACCTGAGCAAATGAAAACCATGAGTTTGCAGAGCATGTTAGAGAAGGACAGTCCTTTCCTGTTGGGAAGGGGAAGCTTTTGGGTGCATCCAGTAACACACCCTTTCCTGCAGGCACCAAGGGCCAGCTGAATGGCCTTTCTCTCCACATGTGTACAGAGAAGGCTACTGAAAAAAACCAAATCCCTGCTAGGCAGGGCTGTGGCAGGCACAGGTTTTTTGACAGGCCACATCTGCATTTTGCTCATGTGATGGACATATTTCCTTATATTCCTCAGGGAAGGTGGTAACAGCTCTAAGGAAACGAGCAGTGTATAGGCTGAATGAAATGTTCTGATGAGACAGATTCACCTTCAGCTTAAGGTCAAGATAGAAAAGGCAGGTCTAGGGCTCTTTTTCTCATAAATTTAGACTACAGGTTAGCTTATGAAATGCAGGCAAGAAGCCACATTTCCACTACCTCTCTATTTCTAATTTTAATGTTTAAATGCCCACTTCTAAGTCTTTTTTTCTTTTATAAACTTGACAGCTTTCCCAATTATTTTTCTCCTTTATTTTACATAGGAAGTGTTCAAGTCCAGATCTAATTTATACCATTTTGTTTTTTCCCATAGGCTACCCCAGATTTCTTTTCCGATGTCTTTTTTTATATGGCTTTTCTAACTCAATGCTACCTGCAGGTATATTATTCAGATATTTGAAAGTTAGACTATGGTACATACAGCCCTAGAACTATAAAAGATAAATACAATTGCTTCACTAGTTGTTTGTTATTGAGGTATATTCATGTGCACGTGTGTGTGTACATGTGCACGTGTGTGTGCATACAAATAAATGAACTCCTTGGTGGTACCAGATACGTTAACTTTTCCAAAATACCGATTGGAAAACATATCTTTTCATATTTCTAGTTCACCTATTCAATATAAATCAAACATCACAGACATAAATAGACAACAATCTTTTAAATGCTTCAAAACTAATTGACTAGAGTGCCTAAAAATTAACATTACGAATGAATATTACACATTGCTATATTTCCTGAGGATTTGCTTTTCAAGGATCCTGACAAAATTTAAACAATTTGCAAAATAAATACTGTATTTCAGATATTATGGGACTATTACATTTTAGATTACACCTGTAACTAAACTCTTTGTTTTAGGCTAACTTGCTTTGTTTTAGGTTAAAGGAAGGAAATATCTCCACTTGCAAAGGAAGGAAATATCCCCACTTATCAATTAAATTCTTATTAAGGGAAGAATCTTAATAGCTTTTCATGGGTAAAATCTTTACCCAATGTGCATTTTCAGTCTTGAAGTTACTTCAGTCCATGAAAATGTTACATTTCCAAAATAAAGCACTGGAAATTTCTAGAATCAGTTCAAGATTGCCTTTGTGTAATTCAACATTTACTATGCACTCTAAATAAATAATTTAGAATTATTTTTGTTTTTAATATGTGTATTACAACCCTCTATGGATCTATTGATAGTTTTGTAATCTTAGCTCTGAGCTAAAACAGGCCATGTAGCTTTATTATACATGAGGATTGACTTTCCCAAAGACTTACCTGCTTTAAGAGTTTTACTGGGACAGGCTTAAAAAATTATAAACCAGGGAGATATAATACTGTAAAATTAAATGATCAAACCTACTTATTTCTAAGATCCTCCCTATGAGCAGTATTGAAAAACATGCATGCTTCTATTCTTGTCCTGTCCTTTGGCTGGTCCAAAAAAACATAACTCGATTTTCACCCGTGCCCTAATTTAAAGACTTCCTTGTCTTCTAAACAACATGGTTATATTGCAAACCTTCAAATTCAGAGACATACACAATAGCTCATTCCTATTATTAACAGAAAACCTTAATCATAAAAGCATTTAAAATTATAAGGTTTTTTTTTTCCTAAATACCTATTTGGAAAAAACCCCATGATTCATGAAAACATGTTTATCTGTAATTTGTTTTACTGGTATTAGGCATGTGCATGACTGATGACACCCAAGTTACACGGAGCAAACCTCCATCTTCCCCTGGATTTCTCAGTTCCTAATTTCACAAAAAATGGAAGATGAGCATGCGAATTTCACAAGTTGGTTAGACAGTATTGACTCAAAGCACTTTTTAACAAACTATACTGAAAATTTCATTGAATCAAGCATATTGTGCCTTAAGTCAAGAATACCTATAATTCATTTTGTACACCATCTGTATAAATAAATGCCAACTGAAACTATCCAAATTTCTGGTCTGAGTTAAATCTTATATATTTAGAACCACAATAGGCAAGTGACACAGAAGGATCTTGTTTATTGAGATACACAGCAGAACCTAAGGAACAGATATTACAGTGGAAAGTAATCTAAATTGCCTTCACAGAATTCCTGCTACTTTCAAGTAATAAAAATGTTACACTCTACACTCTAAATAAAATCTTAGTTGCTATCGACAGTTTGTATGAGATTCAGTCAGAACTACCAAGCTGTGAAAATAAGGCCCAACTTCTGTTGTTTTTGTTGATACATTTGGCATCCAATCATGAAAAACAATGTCCATGTCACTAAAATGGCCTCCAGGCATTCACTATATCTACATCGAGGTTAAACATCTATGTGAAGATGTGACAGCACACCTTATAAAAGATATTATTGAGTAATATAGACTTTCTGTAATAACCAAACAGTAAAGAATATAGCTTTTTAAAGGTCTCCCCATGGCTGATCTCATGACTCAAAGATGAGAGACTGTGCTGCAAGCTAAGTAATAAAATCTGGTGGATACTGTGGGCTAGCTTGTGACAAATCATATCAAAGTATTATTAAAGAAGGAACTTGAGACCCAAGACTATTATTGATTCTTGACAGAATTTCTTATAAATAAACGTTGCAATCTGATCCTGGACTCCCAAGGCCCTGGTAGAATTCTGATTACTATAGGGCAGGTTGCAAAACAGTAACATTATTATTAGTGAAAGTTGAAAAAAGCATATTCAATGTCAAACAGGTAGCATGGTCTAAAAAGACCAGTAGGAAAATGTTTTTCCCAGGCCTCATACACCTACAGCCGCAGATTACTGTTTAAAACAGCAAAATGATTTCTGAGCTTATAACAGGGCTGTGAACGTGTCAGTGGAATGAGTCTGTGACCCTTTAGAGCACTAAGGACACACCTCCATTAGTGTCCATATTCCTGCACTGAAGAGGCTGATACAGTCAACTGAAATGACAGGGTGATAAATATAAAACCACTATCATCAATAAGACTGGAATGTAAAAGCACTTAGTTTCAGCCTAAGTAACTCACAGAAAGTTTGGTTTCAAGAACCAATGTATCATCCATCACTACTCTACCTTCTGTTGACAAAGTAATTGTAAGATATCTAGAATGGAGGTTCAATATGAACTGACAGTTTTGAAAGGAGGAATTGTGTGCTGCACTTACTCATTAAATGTATTTTCCTCCACTAAAGATGTTTCCTTTTTTAGTTTATGTATGAATAACTTTAGTTAAAGTTCCCTTGACACACTGACTTTGCTTTGAATAGCACCTATGTTCATTAACATAAAACCTGAAAGAAAATAATTTTAATGTAGCTTTTTTAACACTTCAAAAGCCTTTAACAAATTGATCGAGTACAATTATGTATTCTAAAGGGAATTGTAAAGAGATCACACAAGGTTGAAAAGTTCTGGGTAATAAAAAGGAAAAAAAAGCTAAGTAAAAACAAGCACTCTGCATGGAACTTTGACGCGCAGTGGAAGAATGTAGTAAAATTATATATATTAAAAATCCTTAACATCTCTCGATTTTAACACAGACACATACAGTTATTGTCTGTATTACTTAGTGTATAGAAAATACCATGCTCACTCAGTAATGTGAAAAAAAAAGTGTAGAGGTCAAGACAGTTAGAAAATGGAGAGAACCTAAATTACTGATCCTCTTACTACTGAGACTACTGAGTCAAGGCAAATCTGAGCAACTACTTAGCAAGGAGATCACACCAATTTATCAACATGGCTGGTTGCCTTTGGGTAGGAATAGATCTAATCATGACATTCTTCTTTAGCTAATGGCATATTATTATTGGCATTATTTTAAAAGACTGTATGATAACAGCATTCTTTCAGAAATCTTATGAACTAAACAACACATTGCAGCTAAATGGATCAACTGACATTGAATGAGCCATTACCAAATAAGAAATAGATTCAGATCTGCAGAAAGTAATGTTTTTTCTCTTACATTTATGGGTGTAAATTTATATCTGATTATTTTAAAATAATAGTTTAGATGGTGCTTTTGTCATTACAGAGTACTGAAATGAAGCCACATTGGCTATACTCAAACTAAAAAAGCAGAATAAAACCATGAGTAGATGGAAAGTACAGGCCCTATGCCTTCGAGCTCTAAAGCCCTCCACTTTACTCCACATTGAACAGAGTCAAGCAAACACAGATACTCCTTGTTTGCACAAGGCATTTTCCCAGAATGGCAGAAGTTCTCTTTGGGAGGATGCTATAGGAAGATCTTCCTTTGCACACCCTTTGTGTCTACCTCTGTCAACAATGCTGAGAACAGACATAAAATTGCACAGACTCAGAACTGGCTGCACAGGGAAACAAACTGCGAGGAGAGGAAGAAAAAAATTTAAAAGCTGAAAAAAGACTTTGACAACTACAAGCTGCATAACCTAAAACCTGGTCTCTCCGGTGAGCCTCTTTATACTATTGAGAAGATTCTATGGATGGATCTAGCATACATTGAGAGATTTCTACAATTCTCTATTCTCCCTCAAATCCTCTCTGTTGCACACACAGAATGAGGGTTTCCAAGTCGGAGAACTTCAGCTTACCTTCAACATTTACTGAACCCAGGCTTTCCGTGTCAGGCTTGACCCAATGGCTTAGTTTTAAGAGAGCTGATTTGACCTGCCTATTCTTTGTATCTGGTGACAACACTGGGCACAAGGGATACATGACTGATGGTTTGCAACAAAATAGCTATTACTTGGTGTGAGATCGCTATCATAATTTGAACAAGATTTGCATTTTGCTGCAGATAAGGGGGAGTCTGGGAGTAGGCAGGTGATGGTGTCAACAGCAGGAGTGTGGGAACAAGACCAAGCACAGGGAAGGCAATCTGTATAGCAATCTCCTAAAGCTGAAGTAGTAAGAATGTGGAACTTGCAACACCACAGCCTAAGCATTTCTCCTCCCCCTTACCAAAAATTCTTTAGAAAGGGCAGAGGAAAGAGAATCTCTCAATCCATTTCAAATACCTCCCCCCATCTAGACTCTCAGATACAGTGATATAGGACAACAGACTGAATGAAGGAATGCCACTAACTAGTTTTTTTCAGTAACTCAGAGCTGTTGGCTTAACACAAAAAATGTCTTTATAATATTTTCCTTAGAAAAAATCAAGTTTCATTATACAATGTTCATATAAACTAAGTAGGATTGGGCATATATCATATCTTAAAAATTTTAAAAGTCTATGAGTTTATATTGACTAAATCGTCAATAAAAAGAGGAAAAAGATCCCAACAATATTGGCAGCAACAAACCAGCAGCACTGAGGGTCGAGTTCTTTCATGCATATGCACACACTGCTCTCACAGTTCTGTTACGATGTACAGAATGACTGGAGGAATAAAATATCATTCAGTAAAGTGAGGATGACAAAATCTGTCCAAGGAAGGATGTTATAAGTAAAGTTAAGTTCCAGCAAAGTATCAACTGAGTACATGTTTTGTTTATCCATCAAATGACCCTACAAGATGGAGGATTATTCTGTTAGGTTCCAATGCGCTTTTCTGCATAGGCTGGAAGGGATTTTTATGTTTTCAAAACTCAATGATCTCTGTTGAAGCATCATTAAAACAAAAACCCAAACCAAACCCAGATTAGTGCCAAGCAATCTTCAGGGATGAGAGAATGAGTATGATTGAAGTTAAGATTTGAAAAAACAAATCTGTGTGTCGATAAATACAGTGATCAGGACGAGTGAGAGGTGTCAGACGGAAAAACCTGTTGCAATGTTTCTTGCTGCCAGCACACCAAAAATAAAGCCTAGGAGAGCTTATTGAAAAAATGTTAGGGAAATTTGCAGAGCACTACAGATTGATAAAGTTTTTATCTTCAGAAGTGCATCATTTGGGTGAACAACAAGCAACAACCAAGAATCCTCCACTGAACGTTCCTATAGCAAGATATGCTGCTTGTATTTCCAGCAATGTAAGACCACAAATGCTGCATCCTTCTCTACCACATGCTATCTTTTCATGGTATCGGTTATGTCATGGATGAAGTCAGTTTAGGAGGTTCCTGGCACTTCTTTAACATGCTCCTCCTGCCTTCCCCAATTCTATAGGCACACACTCTCGTGTTTAGACTGGTAGTTGTTTAGAAGGAAAGCAGACAGCAAAATGGCTTGGATTAAACCCCTCTCTCCCTTAATGCCTTCTCCTCCCAAGGCTTGCAGCTCCCTTACAGCAAAGGTATGGGAATAACCAAACACGCAAAGAGAAGCAACTGGCAGAGACAAGGAACTTCACATCCAAAACTCACTCCTCAGAAAACAATCTGCAGTCTCGTCTTGAGAGTACAGACCTTGGTATTGAATTAGGAAGCATCATCAGACTTTTAATCACTGTTTACTTTAATTAAGTGCATGGTACTAATGTATTCAGATAGCAAATGCCAGTCTAAACAACACAAGTAATGGCATTCAGACTACCTCTGGGAAAGTCTGCATCGGTATCTATAAAGCAGAGCTATCTCTGTCTTGCTTTCTTCATTCCTGTGGAAAGGGCTGCAGAAATGGTATAGACACTGGCAAGCCCATACTTAACTCCTTCTCTACTTAAGGCTACTAAGAATTAAGTAAAGACAACACTTTAAAAGTCAAAATACATATAAGAAGCCGTCATGTTGCTAAATAAAGGAGAGAAAAGTTACTGGATTATGAAGAGTGAGGAAATTAGTAAGATTTTACAACATACATCAGGAGATGGAATGTAGGAGTAGTCTCAGCAAAAATAGGGAAAAGGACTGAAAATTTGCTGTGCTGCAAGGAAGTGAGGAGGAAGAGCTGGATATCAAATTTATAGGTCCTTTGAGCTCTTGAGTGAGGAATTTGGAGAAGGTAAAATGTCATCATCAGTCTCGGCTGACTTGCTATTCTATTGCCAGATGGGACCATTATCATCTGATTGAATTATAATCATGTCAAAACTCTACTTGGATCCAGGAATTAGCTTTCAGGAAAACCTCGAGTCAAGGTAGAGCTTTCCTGCCTTTGCGATCTGTAGAACACATGATCTGAAACAGGATTTAAATATCTGTCTTTGGCTCTCTGAAACACATTAGTATGAACATTTGTTACTCTTGGTAAATCCTGTGCGTTTTATCTCCGTATTTTCCTTCTTTTTGTTTCTTTCTAATAGACAAGCTGGTCACCTAAAGGAATAGGTTAGTTTAATAGTTTAACTATTAAATTAAATGTAACTATTTAACTAATAGTTTAAAATATGATAGGTTTTTTACTCACTTGCAATTCTTGGCAAAGGAGAGATGAGAGAGGATTCATTTTGGAATTTCTTGAAAACAAATAAAAAGCAAAAAGTCCAGCAAAGCAAGAAGTCTAATGTCTGGTTTAGACCACATGCAAACTTTAGATAGCATTTCAGCACTCAAGGCATACCTTGTCTTGTCTCAGGTAAGTGATTTTCCTAAAATACAAACTTATTTCAAATAGCAGTGAGATCTGACTTAAAAACCTGTGCAGTTCTTGACAAACTATCTTAAAAAAGAAAAGGTAAGCCTATAGAATTTCTTGTTATCATTAAATTTTCAGTTGGGAAACTTTTCAATTGTGAATAAAAAGGTTAAAGGAGAAGATGCTGAAGGACCTTCTGGGCTCATTTGCTCAATTCTTCACAGTGTTTTAGAAGCTGAGAAGGCAATAACAGAAACTGCATTTATTCCAAGAAAAATCTTTGAAACAACAATTCTGGTGGTAATTTCCAACTGGACCCAAGACATTTTACTGCTGCTGCTATTTCTTTCTTTTTGAAGGAACAGAAGTCAGACTCCTGATGTACAAAGCAATTAGATCACCCAATCAGGAATAGTTCAGCGCTAATTTTAAATTTTAGCAGACTAAGGGCAATTCTAACAGATTTGCTCAGAAAGTGGCATTGGTTTCCACAACCCTTTTACAGTCATTGCTACCAGAATTTGTGCAGGTAGGTTTGCAGCATCAAGAAGCTGTGAGTTTTCTCTCTGTGTCTCACATGTATTCACTACAATTGGCCAATTATTCCCTTTTCCCTTTCGTTAAGAATTAGCAAGTGTGGTTTTGCAAGTCTTGCATCATTCTCATGTACTTTTCCTGGAAGGGATGCCTGGAGCTGTTCATGAGCTATCCAGCACAGCATCCCACTGCTGCTTCCACATGTATATAGTATGGACAGCACTGTGTCATTGTGCTGTTGCAAAAAGGCCAATACAGCTTTCTGTTTGAAAGGCACTTCCTTAGCATGTCACAGTTTAGCACTGTCTAATCTAAAATTTATTACAATTTATTTTGAGTACAAGTATTTCTACATATTCAAGCTGCATGCACTTACATCTTCAGTGTGTAAATCACAGGCAGTGTAGAAAACTGAGCATATTCTCATTAAGGGAAAGCTCAGCTACAAATAAGTTATCCCAGTGAAAACACTTTTATCTGCCAATGCCTTATAATCATAAAGAATAAGGAAATAATTCTCCTCAGATGGGATTTCCAAGATGAGATTTATAAAAGGGTGCCTAATTCCCCTAGATATTACAGCCTACAACAACAGATACAGGCTCAGAGTGTGTTTCATTTACAGATAAAAGCAGAAGAGGCTGGATGTAGCTTTCATTTCCAGAGGAGCTTTGTTGTGGTTACTCCACTGACTAGAAACCGTGATTCCCTGCAACATTTAGCCCTTGAGAAAAAGAAGCAGGAGACAAATCATGTGAGGAGTGGTAGGGAATAGCAGAAGATTGAACAATTCTTCGAGCTTCAACATGTTTCACTGTATTTTCATCTCTGTTTGGCCAGGTGGTAGTTGAAACACATTAAATGAAAAGCTATGTGGGAGTGTAACACTATGCTACAGTTGCACTTTGTGCATACACTTCTTATCTCTTTAGGAACTTATTCCAGATGTTTCAGGAGAGGAAAATAAAACAATTATCTTGGTCATGTTTTAAGATAAGCTCTCAGCAGGTCTGGAAAATGTTTTAATCTGGCCTTCCAGCTCCTTCAGCAAATTCCCTATAGCATTAATTTTCTAAAACTGTTTATGCCCCATTTTATTTTCTCTGCTATTTGATGTGTGGAGGGAATTCAGCAAACATGATAATAAAAACACATCAATATTAAGTGGAAAATGCTTTTTAGTGTTTTACTTCTGTAAAATATGGCAGTAGACCATTGGAACTCATATACATAATTAAGAAAAAGCTTATGACTTTAATTAATCACTTTCTCCTGATATATAGATTATAAATTGAAGTTTTACATAAAGAACATTTACTTAAAATCCTTATGGCAAAATACAATTTCAGCCTTATCAATACAACATCAATATTTATCAGCCTAGGTAGGTAGAAATCTGCTTGTTAAGTCAGGGATAGAGGGAAACACTAAATCTCAAGAGATGCTTTAAAAGAAAGGGGAAATTGCATCAGCTATTTAGTTTTCCTGTGGACACCAACAATCCACAGAGCCTGGGTGAATCCAAACAAATGAGTAGTGAATCTGCAGGACAACACATATCACCTGATCCTTTTGGGGAGCTCTTAGAAGAAAAACTTGTCATTCAAAATGCAATGCAGGGCACAGCAAGGCAGTGAGGGAAGGGAAGGGACGTTGTGTCATCTCTATTATATTCATAGGTTTTGCCTGTAATTCTTACACCTCCAGGTCCATTCATTGGTCACTTATTGAATACCTGACATCTCTCCCTACACTGCTTGCCACAGACAACCTGTATCTTACAGCACTGGTCAGCACACACAGCACCAGGACTCAAGGTAATTTCTACCTCTTTTGGTTTTGTTTTTTCAGATGTACTGATAAACTCACATTTCCAATGTTAAACAGCTACTATAAGCTCAGTACTGTCCCATGATATATATGATGCCACAAATCTTGCTGAATTGTCCTTCTTTTCTTCAGTCAAGGCCTTTTCAGACATTTTTTCTAGCCATCCTGATTTCATTACAGCAAATGTCATATCTCCTTTAGCTTACAATTTCCTAGTCACAGAACTCAGGCTGTTACTTTAATGTAATGTTAAATTTTTAAAAATACTTTCACGTTATACATCCATTCGCTTTTTAAGAGTAATTTCAAAATACTGTTATGTCCTGACCAATCTTATTAGTACTTCTCCCCCCTTTCCTATGATCAAAATTAACATCTGTACAAAGAATACACCCTCTCTTTTAGAGGATTACTTTTCATCTTGAATCATGCATAGAATATGCCTTCTAACTCTATCTAGTGTAAATAATGTGTAAAATAATCAAAGCATCATCATGACCTGACAGCAGAAGCCTTTTGATGAATAGGGTTTTATGTAGGATTATCATATGACATTTCCAAACTACATTATATTTGAGTCATATACTATTGCATTAAATTCTCCTATCATGCTGGATTTGTACATTTAGCAAGTTATCAGCATTCTCCTTTGTGGCCAGATTTTTACAGCAATTGCAATCGAAAGCACGAGAAGCACAAAAGGAAAGCAGTGCAGAGGAAGGATATTCTACTAATGAAGAATCAGATCTTGTTCTCATTATGTTGTGTTATTTATTCTGCTGTTTAGTTCTGACAGTGTTATTGGATTTGTTCAGTACACCAGATGCTAATACAGTCCTTAAATGTTATATTTTAGAATACTGGATATGCTGAAGAAAACAGTGGTGTAACTACACATCAGCTAAGTTGCAAGAAATGCCGTCTGTCTCACATCACCACATGCCGTTCATGATAGTCTAATTCTCTTCATCCGATAGCTTCTCTGCAAGTGACCTAAAAATGCAGCATTTTCCCCAAAATTCAGCAAGTACTGTGCATGATGCCTTCAGAGTACATGTAATGCAGCAAGTGACAGCCAACTGGGTGACAGCCACGCCTTCATTCCAAACGCAATCACATCCCTTAAGAAGTGCATGGTTTAGCAGAGAGAGGCTTTGGTGCCAGAGCAAACACAGAGACTCATCTGGTCTTTGGCACACATAAAAAAATCAGTTCATTGAGTTCCTCAGTTTATATCAAGGATGAAGCTGAAACATCAGTACAGAGAATGATACTACAAAATGGCAGGACAGGACAGGACAGGACAGGATACGATAGGGAGAAACAGTCCCTGTTCTTAACTGCTAATTGATTGTCCCAGCTTTATGTACGGTGTCATGATGGTGATGGCCATCTATCAAGAAGATTAAGCAACGTTAGCATACAGTTGCAAAAATAAAAAAGCCTATTTGGAATAGAGAAGTCTTTCACAGAGCAGGTGCTAAACACCCCAAACACTCATGCACCCTCATAGGAGTGCTTTGGCATACCTTGGATTAAGGTGCTCGTAAGTTAAGAAGAGTGGTCCAAGAGTAAGGTAACACATGAGAAACAGAAATACAAAAAGAAACTGAAAGCAAGAGGCCAAAAGATGGAAGAATAGGACTAAAAGGAAGAAAATGCATATGCAACAAAGACAAGTAAGAAGAGAAAAGAGAGAGTGTTAGAACAGTAGGAGGGGGAGAAAAAAAAAGAAAAAATCTCCCTTAGCATGTCCTTTTCCCTTCCTAGACTCAGCTCTACCATCCTGTCTTGGGCTGACTTATACAATACATATATTTTATATATATGGAGCAGTGTACACCAAAAAGCAGATTTTTGACAGACTAAGCCATTCCAGGGCTTTATCTCCTTTGAAGAAATGTTTCAGTTAAACAGCAGAGTAGAGGACAAGGAAAAATGGAGAAGGGGTGAGGAAGAGCAGAAGACAGAGGTGTGATGGCAAAGACCATAAGGTGACAGAGACTAATGCAGAGCTCAGTAGTGTCCCCAAGGCTGGTGGTCATCTGTACCCAAAAGTCAGCAAGGCTAAGATCTAAGTCCCACTTCCTACCATGCACAGAGGGGCAGTGATATGGTGTTCTCAGCCAATGAACTCCCCATGCAAACAACCCTCTCATCAGTTTAATATAGTTCAGAATTCTAACCTCTGCTATGGCTGAAAATATGTCACTTTTCCACCCAAAATGTTGTACAAATTCCTAATTAAAGAAACACTCTTGACCTTCTGTGCCCTGAACTAATATTGTCTACTCTGCATACAGAAAAAGAACATTTAAAAAATAAAATAAAAAAATATAAAATAAAATAAAATAAAATAAAATAAAAACAAAACAAAACAAAATAAAATAAAATAAAATGTAAATCAATAGCTCTAAAATGGAACTATCTGCATTTATCCTTTCTTTATCAAGAACTAAGTCTCTAGAGGTCCCTTGTAACCTTTTGCATTCTGTGAACTAAAAGAGTCATGGCCTCTGATGGAGCTTAATTGCTTATCACAGTCTAAGATCTAATGGAAATAACCAAGAATAAAATAATATGGTTCAATTGACATCAGAAAGAAGAGCATTGCTTAAGAACTTAAAACACTTTAGCTCCTAAATCCCCTGTATATTCTCAATTATATCCACCACATCCAAAGCTAACTGACAATTTACCAAGTGCTAAATACTATCTGAATTAATCCAGAATAGTGAAGATCATTTTTCAACATTCTTTTCTAGCAATTATTTCTGTAGCCAGGTTTTGGGTGAGAAAATGTGGTACTAGGTTTCTTACTTTTGGCAATAAATATAATCCATAGAACATTATACACTGAAAACATGGCAAAAAGAAAATCTCCTTCTTAATAAATGTGAGTTGATGTAAGTATTTCCTGTTGAAATGAGTATAATCATGTCTCAGTTTGGAACACTTTAGTATCACAAGTGATAACAAAAAATATTTGGATGAATACAGTAATGAAGAGGTTAAATCTGATTGTAATTAGATTTCAGTATGCACGGTCATGTGGCTAATAGTAAATTTTCCTTGATTAACTGATCCTGTTTGTTAAGAGCTCCTATTAACATTAGCACACTCTATGTCGGCTGTGGAGACACACCGTGGACCAGTGCAAGATTAATGAAGGCAGGTACGCATGCTGATTAGAATGTGGCAGTTTAATAAACTCTTCTAACATTAAATTATTTAATGCATTCATGCTCATGTAGGCTATTCAATGGTCAGCTTGACCACCTATGTGTTAATATTGGGAATTGAAATGCAGAGGATGGAAGAAATATAGCAGTGGATGAGGTAATTAGCTCTCATGTCTGATAAATGGGGCAATACCTATGTGTATACATGTTTTAGCACATCACAAATGGTGCTTTCATTAACTGGAATCTCTTGCTGAAAATTTTCTGAACGTTTAGTTTGATTTTGATCCCATAAACAATTCAGCTAACTACTATAGCCAGAGTCTGTTTAATATTTGAAGCAAATCTAAAGCAAGCTATAGGGATAAAACACATTGTTAAAATATAACATAAAAATTATCACTGAAGCTTTGAAGTCATTTCAATGTTCTTCCAGTGCACTGCTTTGAAACAAAGATAATATTTAATAAACATTACCTGAAAAGTTACATGCTGTGGGCTGATTCATGTTTTATATTGTGTATTCCTCTCCCAAGTGTTACTAACAAGTGGTTGTTACCTTCGCAGGAAATTCATTGATGAAGGTTTCATGCGAAACAGTTGCTCTTCCAATCAGTCCCAGCATCATCTAAGTGTGTACTTGTGTTACACACTGAGTTGCATTCCATCTTCGTGCAGGGCAACACAAGTCCTGTATCATACACTGCATCAATTCACATTCAAAGCAACATAAAGCAAAGGCAAGGTTTTGATGTAACGTGGTGGTTTTGGGTGCCACTGAAGGCAAAATGCATCACATTATGGTCACATACTGGAATGCATTTTGCCTTCAGTGGCATCCGAAACACATCAGTAGGAGGGCTGAGGACTAGCCTGGTAGTCTTTCTGCCCAACCCCTTTTGCTGGCATTTGAATCTCTTTTCAGATCATTTAGCAAATCTAAATAAATGACAGGAATGGCTGATGGGCTTCAATTCAACACTATGTCCAGCTTGAAAATCCTTAACAAAATATAACCTTGCTAAAGCACTTTGGTGAATGAGCACTTTACTTATTGACTGTGGTCTCTGTCCATTCATTTACAGTAAGCCACTCATTTCAAATAGCTTTTCTAACATTTTAAAGATTAAAATGTTATAAAATGAATAGCTTTAGTACTGATCAGCCATGTAAGTGCATATTACTAGAATTTAATTAGCCAAGCTATTACGTCATTCCCAATAGTAGAATGTGACAACATTGATGAAAAAAACCTATCACTGCAGGCCTAGAAATCTTTCCTCAACATAGGACTACTCGACAGGATTGGGGTGGAAACTGTGCCTTTCCTGATAAATTTTGGGTTATATCACTGCAAAAGAATAAAAAAAAAAAAAAATCAGTGTATTGAAAGTGTAGCTGAGATAGAGAGTCATCCATTAAATGTAGGCAGCACTTAAAGGCAAAAAAGTAGGACATTGTTAGCCTGCTTATGCTTACTTCAGTCATCTGGAAGATTCATAGCATAGCTGTAAAAGAAGAAAGAAAAAAAACCCCAAAAAATCCAAACCAACAAAAAAAACCAGACAAGACTTCAGAAAATAAATTGATCTAAAAGAATGCTTTTGCTGAATCATGCTTGAAAGCATGATGGAGGAATGTAAGCAATGAGCAGAAAGCAAGCCTGAGTTTGTGTAATGTCGGCGAAGTCTAGAGACTGTCCTGGCAGTGCTGCTACACAGAGTTTGGTGATAAGAGCAGAGGAACTGTTTCTGGCTGGTTGATGCTTCCTATGTGCAAGCACAACAGGGCTTTATCAACAAAAAATATTACTTCATAGAATTACCCATCTCAACTTCTTCCCCAACTGGAGCTAACAGATGGTCCTAAGTTTCTATCTGTCTTCTTGGATCAACTAGAGTGACACCATTTTTCATCTGCAACTACTTTTAAAAATTGTAGTAATAGTAAAATAAGAAAAAATATGTCACACCCTTTATTCTAAGGGAACAGACTTCATTAGTTTCCTTCCCTCTCCTTGCAATGTAATATTTAATTTAAAAATCTGCCTTTTTTGACTTGGATCTCAAGCGGTCATATTGGATTTCATCTGGTTTCACCGCATGTCCCGTGCTGTTCCTCTGGGCAGTGTCTGCTCCTTGAGACTGGTGCTCTGCTGCATGCCAAATTGTGCTCACAGTGTGCCTAGCAAAGACTGCTAATCATCAGGTAGAGGCAAGAAGACTGGCAGTAAGAGAAGAGCACACAGATCCATTCCAAATCAAAGACAGGAAATAAATAATTTGAGGGGACAGGATCAAGGAGAAAAGCACCAATACAAGTAAAGTAAAGCAGTATTAGAAGAGATGAAGATAATGTGAAAGCAACATAAGGAAAATGAGATGGAGGCAAAGTCATAAAAAGAGGATTCACATGCTTGCAAGCTCTGACTTAATCCCTAGCAGTAGCTCCTGAGCACTTGTTGGAATATATGATTATATGACGTGGTAGAGAGGAATTCTAAGATGTTATTTCAATTAAAGGGAACCTTCCCAAAAAATCCTTTCAAAGAGTCTGTGTGAACATTCAGCAAGGTCTGTGGGTGCTGGTTGATCACGGAGCCCCATGCTTTTGAGGCTGTGTGCCACATGATGCACAGATGAGCATCCTGAAGTTTGATCACTTGGCCTGTTTTGACAGATCTCGAGATAAGGACAGATGATTCTAATACATGGCAGGATTAACAGGAGGCATTGTCAAGTGAACTGCCTACATCTTAAGCAGCTTCCTTTAGCTTTGACAGTTGGCATTCTCAGATGCAGATTTCTAGAACAGAACTGAAAGCTGTGTGGTATTGTATTCTCTGACAAGCCTAGGATTCTGAATATCACAAAGACACAAGGACTGCATTGCATTAGGTAATTTTCTGAAGTTGCTGTACTTATTCCTGTGCTTGTCTAATCCTCTCTTCTCGCTCCTCTATAATCTCTCCAGGTCCCCCTCCAATGCCCTTCCAATTACAGTTCCATGCTGCCCATCATGTCGTCAGTTGGGAGATACTAGGTTTGGATTAGCACTAAATTCCCTTAAGTCTCTCAAAGTCTCCACCTGGGTATGAAGTAAGCCTGAAACTTTAATTATATCTGCCCAGCTGATACAAGTTTTTTCTTTGCAGCTAGACATTTGTGTTTCAGGAGACCAGACAAGTTAGTAGCATATATCTTCTGAGCATGAACTAGCAACAAATTTGAAAGAAAAGCTCCCTGAACAAAACAACTAATACTGTATATGGTATTTTTAGTCTTGAACTGTGGTGGTTTTCTAAGCAAATGCCACATTTTTCACAAGTAGCTGATGCACAAACAGCTCTCAACATAAATGATGTTGAAGTCTGTTTACTTCAAATGATCAGTGAAATCAAACAGATCATGGTTTTGGTGAAGTTGCCAAAATTCTCACATCTACATATACATTGATTAGCTAAGTGCTACTGAAAAAGACACAGGGGCAGTTGAGTGAGTTCAAGCTTTGCCTTCCTCCAGAGCACCCTTAAGGTCGCTCTGCAGGCACTACTGAGGAGCATAAGCTAATGAATATCCTGTTCCATTTACAGCATTTCCTCAGTTGTGCTGTGCTCTGCTTGCATTATTTCTATGAGCTGTTTTGACTCAACATAGACTTTGGAAAGATAAGACTCTCTTTTACTATTTCAGGAATAGAATCTCTTTAATTTTCTGTTCTAGTATCAAAAATAGTAAAAGAGTTTATTATGTGTCAGGAAGTCTTCACAGCCTAATCTGACTTAATTATCAATACAACTAAAATAGTTTTAATAACAATAAAAAAGCACAAATCAGTAAAGTCACATACAAAATCCAAAATATAACTGCACTGCAGTGCCTTAACACAACTAAACCAGAGAAATATAGTCCAATACTTTTGTCTCTATTTTCCTTAAAAACCCACTCAGGAATACCAGGATAGAAATGAAATTTCAGCTTGTTTTGTCTGATGGTGCCTCTCATCTCTCTTTATGTGAAACTGCCTGGGTCAGATGGATAGATAATTTGCCCACTAATGGCTCATGCCCTTGCTTTATTAATCTGTTTGTCTTTAAGAGTAGGTTTTTCAGGTCAAGACCACAAGGGAAGCCACTTAAACATAAAACTCTTTGTTGGCACAAAAGTGGCCATGATGTGGTGGTCACCTTCCCCCATTTATCCCGGAGAGAATGCAAGGTTTGGTTAGGAAACACCACATGTGCAGCTACCTATAAAGTACTTCACCCATTCCACCCCACAGCTGCTACCAGGCAAAGGATGGAGGTTCATGGGGATGTCTTGCTCCAGGGATGGAGGATGACTCTTGGATTCAACCATGTGGCCTCAAAGCTTGTGTCTGTAGAAGCATTTATTGGTGCAAAGAGAATATGTCAGGTCCTGCTGCAGACTAAGAGCAGTTAGGAATAAAATGACAACGATTTTATCATGTTTATTTTTTCCTGAGGGATGTTGGGTGCACACCCAATACAGCCCAGACTTACCACAACAACATAGCTCCAAAAAGTAATTTTTGTACCAGAAGATTTTAAGAAGTACTTTAGTGTACTTGATATATTTAGATTTGTAAAGATATACAGTGCCATGTAGAGGTTTAGGCCAGACAGTTATCACTGGCAGTAATGGCTGTTCCACCTCTGAATTCCCAGGTGTGATACTGAAAATTACCTCCAACTATCAAATTTAACTGATTTTACGTTTAATTTTTTAATCTCAATTTTTTGAAAGGCTTCAGATTTTTAAAGCTATTTTAATACACAGACATGCTGTAAGGACTCCTCATGGAATTAATTAAATTGGTTATTTGACTTCAAAGAATATACAAACAGATAGACAGATAGATAGAAATATAAACTTACATTATTATATAAAAAACCCACTAGCTTAAAGGAGTATTGCTGGTGCAAAGTCAAGCAAACTTACAGAATGTGGGAAGAAAGGTGGCTCATGGCAGCAACTGAGGCAGGACTTAACACTCATATAATCTTAATTCATTCCCTCAAATTCAGAATTTGCAATATGGATTTAAATTATGTGATTACATTACTAATTTTTCCCCCAGGAACTAATCACTTCAGTCCACGACCTAGGTAGATGGTGCTCAATAAAGGAGCAGGGCAGTTACTCAGTATTTTTGACATTCTCACTGTTCAGAGAGTGGTCCTCCATCTTCCTCAGTTCATACGCGCTTCAAAATGTATTTTACAGAACAGAGAATTTTCATTTACTTGTGGGATAGTCTATTGCACTCCATGGCATAGTATCTGAATAATTCTCAAACATTAATGAATTTATTTTCAGAACAACCCTTTGGTTCATTTAATTGTAAACCATTTTACAAGTGGGAAGCTGAGGCACAGAGCTAATAAGGTTAAAAATATCTGTTCATCCTGGGTTCTTCTGAGATGCCTAACACTGTTTCTCCTTACTATTAAGCATCATGCAACACTGTATTTGTTCAAGTGTACTTCCTATTGACCTATTGTGGTTATGAAGTACTTCACTAAATCAGAGCATACCTCTGTGGGATAATGAAAACACACTTCTTCTGGGTCAGCTGACACAAGTGTAATCCTGTTGCCATTGGCAGCAGCGAGGGTTGGGTTTAAATTCATGGGAATTACAACAAAAACTCAACCCATCAAAATGAACCGAGAGGTAATTACACTAAGTTTTCTGGGGCTAAAACAAGAAACCTAATTCTCCCACTTGCAAAGCAGCAGTTTAACAACCCATATTTTCATTGAAGATAGAACAGCAAACTATGCCCATGTAGACAAGCAGGGAATGACTAATTTGCAAAACTATGGCTTTACACTCTTTTCCTCCAGGAGCTGTGCTGGGGCTGACAGGCTGCTTTCCCAGCAGCTCCTGCTTTGAAATGAGCTGTTCCTTCAGAGTAAGGCTCAGCTCAGGCTGGACAGGCCAGGAGCACCCAGCCCACGCTACCATGCACCCCCAGCCATGGCCCATGCTGAGCCTCACCTCACTGACAGCACATCTGCTCCAGCATTCCATCTCTGGGAATACTGCACAGTTACTGACAACTAACACACTTTCTTGGAGACCCTTTCTTTCATGTGAGCACTCCAGAGCCAGGAGCTCTCACTGTAGAAGATGGCGACTGCCAATTTTCTGCCCTTCCCTCCCTTCTCCTTGATCCTGTCCCCTCATGGAGCAGGCCTAGGCTTCTCTACACAGGCTCAGGAATGGTCCTCCACTTTCTAGGATCTGTTGTCCTTCAATGACACGAGTCCCTGTTAGCAGAAATTACATTCAAACACAAAAAACTACCACGTGCAAAACCCAGCAGGTCTCAGGCTGGAAACAGCCCACAGCAGAGCTATGTCCGCTTTGCTCTTCCCTCCTGGCTTTCCCTGCCTCCAGAGTTCTCCAGGCAAAGAGAAATATGGGGGGTTCACTTTTACTGTAGACTTCAGTTGATCTGATTTTTTATGAAAGATTTCCTCATCTGAACAGACATAAGATTAGGACCAGCTCTTCACAACAACTATCAATCACCAGCCTTCTTTACTGATTTGCATTTTCTGTACTTGTCTCTGGGAATCTTCCTTGTATTCACTGTTCTCCACCCCAGCTTCATCATTCCAGCCTTTTCCCATCATTTTCTCCCAGTTCCCATACACAACTCACCAAATTACATTTCCTACCCTCTTCATATTGAAATGAAGTGAGGTCTCAGAATACAGAAGAAGGTCACTGAGATAACCAAAAGGTTTATTATCACTCTAAGTTTTGGTGTTTGTCTAAGTGCCCACATTTTGGTGCTGTCAGCATCACTAGAGGAAAAATCTGCTCTGCTTCAGCAGCTCTGGGGAAGGAAGGAAGGAAGAAAGGAATATTGGTGCACTCCAGGGGTGCAACCCCCACACTCAGTGATGGAATCCAGAAGCGAGAGATTAAATCTTGCCAGAGGAAAAAGAAATTTAAAAATCCCCAAAATTGACAAATTTAGCTGCTGAACTCTAACAACTCTCCCTGAAGCAAACAAGCAAAAACTGACTGAATTTTTAACAGTAGCTGATTAGTTAGCCAAACTTTCACACTTCCTCCCTGACAATAGTGAAAGCCATGCCCTGACATGCTTATCACTGCTGCCAAATGGCAAGTCTTTGCTCTTTCATGGGAGCTCCAGCAAGTCTCAGTAACACAATTAACTTAAAGTAATGAATACAGACAAAGCACTGTGTTTCCCTCATTTAATTCTCTTGAATAGCTGAAAAATTTCATTTTAAAATTTAACATTTAAAATAAAATGTAATTTTTCAATCCAAATATTTCAACTAGCATCTGAAAGGGGTCTTCCAGTGGGTCCTTGCTGTCTAGGTTGTGGCTAAGACAGTAAGAGTGCCAACTGTGTGTTTCTGGCAAATAGATGGATGGCCATACAAAGATATATGTTTTACACCCTTATGACCCATCTGGCCAGAGAAGAAACATTGAAACTTGAATTTTGCCTCCCACTACAAGTATTCACTTGTCATCAGTCCACTAAGGGGGATGATGCTGTGGGAGAACACCTGTCTACACCAATTTCTTGTTTTCTTCAATCTATAATTATATATCCCTGGGAAAAAGGTTCTGAATTTCATACCACAGGCACCTCCAAGTAATTATTTCACTCTAAAATTACATTAAAAGTATTTTGTGAAGGTTTTTTTAATTTTTCTGTTTTAAAGAAGGCAATATATTTTAATAATCATGTGTTGAAATTTTTTATTAAACCCTCTATAAATTTAAGAAAATACTTTAAAAGGGTTTTCTTAATATTGAAAACCACCTTCTTTAACAAAAAAAGCTCACTCTTAGTCATTCAACACCTGACATGTCAAAACATGAGAATGAGTGTGCAATGTTAAGGCTAAAAGGGGGCAGCTCTCACTGTGACAGATTAGTTTCAGCAACACCAAGAGCCACAACAGAAAAGCTTCTTGCATCTACTTGTATGAGTCTTATACTTAGCTTACCAACCTTACAGCTCAGGAATTGCTTCTGCTGCGGTCTGTACAAAACCAAATAGAATCAGGGGATCATGCCCTCATGAAGTATCTGGACTGTATAATAGCAATAATTATAGAGCAGTATTATTAACAATCAGCCTACATTTTTCACTGTGACAGACTCAATGCACTATGGAATCCAACTTTTAATTGAAAAATAGACAAACTATAGCATTGCTGCTTGCAAAGATAAACTTTTCATTTGTACATGGATGCAGTCTTGTCTCAGTCTAACGCAACAGCTTTGAGGAAGATTGCCCTCATCTGTCTCAACTGTTTGCTACTTGCTAAACATAACGCCTCAAATCTCCCTGAGACTAGAGAGCAAACTTGAGAGAATCTCAGCCTATGTTTTACTTAGTGTGGAATAACTGCTTCCTTCAAGCATGATTTAAAACAGCCCTGAAGGATTCTCTTTGGATCCCAGAAACTAAAGTGCCAAAAAATCAGTGTTGGAAAACTGGGTACATACTCTGAAGCATGAGATGAAATTAAAACTGATTTATAATTAAAAGACTGTTGCATCATATAGAAGGTTTATTTATATAGAAAACAGTCACTACAAAACATTGTTCTATGCTGTGCTTAAAACATAGCAGATTCAGATATCACAACCCTTGGTTTGCATAGACATTAGTATGTGATGTGCCCCTTTATATGCCCCAAGATACAGCTAGATTGATGCTGCGATTGTGGATGCCTTATTACTTTCTAGGTAAAAACACCATCTTCAACTCTAGCTCTTAGTTAGGGGCCAGTCAACAAATTGCACTCATAAACTGAGATCTGATTTTGCAAAAGAGAACCACATGTGAAAAACACCTGCTAGGTTGCATGATGCGTTCATTGGGAACAGTCAAATCTGCATTAAGAGACATATCAATCTAGAAAGTTTATCACAGAAAAAAAAATTCAGATACAAAAATATAATACATTAAATGAGTTAAATTACAAGGATAATGTTTGGAATTTTTGCTTAATCTCTCTTTAAAATGGAGGATTGCAGCTAACAAAGATTCAATATTGGTGTGCAACTAGAAATACTGCCAACTACATCCAAGGGCTGTTGGAATGTTCTCTCAGACAGACCTCCATAAAACTTTCTCCCTGCAATGAATGTTAAGTACATACATATTTGACCTTCTCAAGTTAAATAAAACTGAGACAAAAATGGGAAAAAATATTCTGATTGAAAGAGAAATGTGCATCTTACTTTATTTTTGTGAATTTTTGATGTACAGTGAGCACAAACACCTCTAAGAATCACCCAAAGTTCTGCTTATTTAAATAACTGAAAGAATCTCACATGTATTTCAGTGGAATTAGGGCAACTGACAGAGCAATTCTTTTTGCAATAACTTTGATAGTAAGTGCTCCTTGTACGGGTCTGGCTGAGAAAGAGACAGTTTTCCCTACAGCAGCCCTCCCAGTGCTGAGCTATGCACGGGTAGCTGGAAAAGTGTTGATCACACACCAGTGTTTTGCCTACTGCTGAGCAGTGCTAGCACAGCATCAGAGATGTCTCTCCACCATTCCCACCTCACCAGCAGGCAGAAGGTGGGCAAGATCTTGGGAGCAGACACAGTCAGGACAGCTGACCCAAACTGACCCAAGGGATATTCTGTACCATATGAAGTCTCAGCAATAAAAGCAATGAAAGCTAAGAGATAAAAAGTAGGGGGGCACCCCTTATTATGATATTTCTCTTCTGGAGCAAACACTACGTGTACTGAAGCCTTGCTTCCTGGGAAGTGTCTGGACATCACCTGCTGATTGAAAGCAGAGAATAAATCTTTTGTTTTCCTCTGCTTCTGAACATGGCCTTTCTTCTGCTTTATTAAACTGCCTTTATCCTGACACAGGAGGTTTTTTCCCATCCTATTTTCTCCTTTGTTATTTTCCTCCACCCTGTCCTACTGAGGAGGGGAGTGATAGAGTGGCTTGGAGGGCACCTGGCATCTAGCCAAGGTCAACCTGCCACACTCCTCCAGATGTCATCCTGGAGAAAGCAGTGCACATCTATCTCGCATATTTGTCTCTGGGACAGGTGGCAATAAATTTCTACTTCTCTGCTTTAATTTTGATAGTCAGACAGGCAGACAGGCATTCATTTCACAGTGGATTCCTTTTTGTCAGCATTTCAGAATATTAGCTCTTTCACAGTCTTCCTAAAACTGAGTCTTAGTTCAAATTTCATGAACACCAGCAGTTGGTTCACATAAAGGTCAGTTTCCTAAGTTTCATCATTCTCCCTTGCATTGATTCACTTTACCCGTACAAAGAAGATCCAAGCTTACTTCTGCTTCACCACAAAACGTTTTGGATGTTACTCAGCGGGGAAATGTAGCAAGTCTGAACTGATCAGTATGTGAAAACATGTTAAGGTAAGTTATGTGGAAAAATGGACTGATGCTGCTTTTACAGCTAAAATCCACTAAAGCACAAGAAAAAGAGTGACATTCCAACAAGACATGCATTCCTACTAGTTATCATGAATTAGGGTGGAGGAACTTCAGTTGGTATTTAATACATCATGGCTCTCTTTTGAAGTCCTAGATCTTCTTGCATGGATGCTAATTTAACATTCAGAATAAAGTAAGATCCTTAATGTTTAAACAAAACAATCAATATTCACATAGAAAAGTTATGTTTCTTATAATTGGTCAGTAGTAATACACATTGAAAATTGCTTTTTCATTATTTGATACTGGACTCTAATACTGCTAATGTCACTACAAATGTAATTTTAAAAACACCTGAACCAACCTTTACAATAACAGTCTAAATAGATTTACAATGGACTTACAGGTTTACCCAGGATCCAGACATGAGATTTTAAATAGTACAGATGTTGTCTGAATGGAGGCTTAAAGCACAGTTGCACTGAAGCCAACTTAAAGAATCCAACACTTTAAGGGAGTGTTGGTTTACTTGTGTCACATTATATTGCAATCTTCCATGTTGATATCCCTTGTATGTTAGTTACCAGAGCAGCAGCCAATGTAATCACTCATCAGTGGTGGCTCAGTGCCAAAAGTTTCTGCTATGATTCTTGAATTTCTGCTCACTATGTTACTGAAAGAATCCTTGCTATGGCTTCACTATGCACAGTGAATACCTTTGTCTTCCAGATACCTCGGCTATTTTGTAACTCCTTCAAAACATCTGTGCAACTACTGCAGAACACTTCGGGTGCTGACAGATTATCGAAAGGGACTTGCTGGAAGAAATCAGAAACATAATCAAGAAGAAATAAAAGGGTCACAAAAATCCAGATAAATGTTTTAATGTAAATGATGAGAGGAAAAATACGGTAACAGAGCTGAGAGTGCAGAATAGACATGAATGGGATGACAGCAGAGAAGCATAAAATGAACATGGGGAGAGGTTAGTAAAAGAAGGAAACTGGACTTGCTCTGCCCTCCTCACAGCTGAGATTGGCTGCTACTGAGGCCAACAGAGGGAATTAGACAATGCCTTTTGCTATGAGGGGCAGTCAAGCTTCTGCCAAGCCTAGACAGCTTTTACAGGGAACAGAAGGTGTTGAGATTCCCTTAGACACATGAACTGAGTCTCTCTTTCTGCTGGAAAGATGCAAGGTTTCCTTGAGGAGTGGAGGGAAAAGGAAATGCCTTCTACAGCCAGAAGGCAGAAGGAAGGCATAGGATTCTCATCCTGAACAGCTCCCCCAACTCACTTGGGTATGACATTGCCAGGAGGTGAACAAGAAAAGCATGTGCTGTAACTACAACACTTCAAGAGCCATTCAATGAAAAATATTACACCACCTCCTATCATGCATGTCTGTATTATAGTGAAATTGTACTTTTTTCAGTTGTATACTACCTTTAAGAAATGGGTGATGTCTATTTGTTTATAATAAAACTAAAAGCAATCTCTTTTACCAACAAAAAACTCTCATGAAAAGTCTGATTCTTTTTCTTATTCAATACAGCACATTAGCAATCATTTAAAAAGTATAGACTTAAAGCAGTATTGCTGATCAAATATAATATATTGCATTAGAAATAAATTCCATATTAAAATAGGGACTTTTACTAAAGAATTACTTTTTTTCAAATAAATTACTGAAACTTTTGCATTATGAAAGCTCTCAGGCAAAATTAATGGTTTTGTTTTGCAAATTAATTTAGATATTAAAAAATTATATTTTCAACCAAGATCTCAGTTACTCAGATTAAATATTAACCAAAAGCTGTCTTCTGCTTAAATAGAATTTAGCCTTTGAAGTGTTTTTATTAATCTCTTCTGATGTAGGTGCTTGAAATTCTATGAAAGTGCTGCTGCTACCAGTTCTGTGCATCACTTACTGTAATTTATTTTCAGAACATAATTCTATTTATAAATGAAAATCCTATTAAAAGAAGACAAGAAAAATTAGTCCTAGACTTTGCATTGGTAGAGTAGAAACAAAATGAGCGGCCTAACCTGAAGTGACATTTACAAATTACCTGTTAATTTAAACTGGGTTGAAGGATGACAGAGTTTAGTCGGACTGACAGGAAGTACCGAAGGAATGACAGTTGGGCCTGTAGTGGCCATAAAGCTCCCATAGCAAGCACATTTATCTGCTTCTCTGGGAAAACCTTCCCTTGTAGTAAATAATATATTTTTAAAAATATTTACTTCATGGCAGCCCAGTGACTGAACATTTCATGGAGCTGAACTCCTCCCCCACTCCCTCATTCTGCCATCCCCTCCTTTTAATTCTCATTTTTACTAAGGATAAGAGCTTTAAGATGGCCACCTGCCCTTAGTCACATGGTTGATTCATCACCACCCCCCTAAAGCTAAACCACATGATTTTCTTAATGAAAATGAGACAAGAAGTGACAAGGCTTGTATCCTTTAGTTGCTTCAGGATAACATTCATGCCCTGAGACCAGTTCCTTTGTTCGCTAGACATTCTTTGAACAGACACGATTGCGTATCAAGGCCATGCAGTACCCAATATTTATAAGGATAATAATAGATGCTCTCACTCCTCTTACAAATAGCACTGAGAGGACTCAGAAAAAAGTGCTAGGAGTCTTGTTATTTATTCACTTTTGAAAACCAAAATGTTTTCTGAAGGAAAGGCTCCAGTGTCTTACACTTGAAACACTTTCCACGTGTACAAACTTTTATAACATATTTAAGCTACAAATGGAGTATTTTGGAGTCTTAAAATAATCTAGTGACAATTATTTAGGAATCTGTCCCTCTTATGACAAACAACAAAGGACCATACCAGACAGCTACCGTAGCTTTTTTCTGCAGGGGAGCACCACACGCATGTGGAGACACATGTATGCAGGCACATATCAGGCTAATGTTAGGCTAACTCAGCTCACACACAAAATGCTCTGGTGCGTGCTTAATGAAAAACACTTCAATATTTTTGAAGAGCAAGCTGTATTTTATGTACACATAGAAATGACTTAACATAAATTTAAAACATTATACCGTGGTTTAGGGATGTCAAAAAGCAGCATCTCCTGGGCCAGGCTGCCATGGTCTGCCCCTCACCCCCATTCTGGAGCCAAACTCTGCTTACCCTTGGGGGACACAACCTGTGCTGATATAATGCAGCTGGGTGTAGTTATAAATGTGTCTCTATTTGCAAGAAAAAGATGTTGTATAAATCCCTCTGCCCCCATGAACATGAGTGTATTTATAGATACAAAACAAATGATACGTGGAGATTGTGTTTATGTTCCAGAGGAAAGGCATGAATTCCCATAACCTCTTCCAACAAAATTCAGAAGCTCTCGTTTTAATGCCATTTCCACAAAACTTGCTTTTGAAATTGGCAGTCAAAACACAGAAATATCAACCATAACCAAGCCTGCAACACCAAACAAACTGAGGGTTTCTGTAGGTTGGTGTGGAAGACTTGCCAGCAGGTACAATCATCTTGCAGTAGACATTTTAAATGTAATTCATTTCTGGTTTTTAATCTCAGCATGGGACCCCTGATTTTTTTTTTCTTCTTAAGTAATGGTTTGACAGGGATGTAATTTTACACCCACAGTGCAAAAGATTTTCCTTATTTAATAGCAGAATATAAATTCTGGAAGCAAAAAAAAAGATCTTATTATTATGGAAGAATAGTAAAATAAGATCTACATTACCATTATTTTTTTAAATTAGACATTGTACCTTAGTCAAAAGATCCAAATATAGACTGTGCTCTGGCCTGTAGTACGCCATTGATGAAAAATGATTCTCTAATTCTACTTAAAGAGTCCAAGAGGACACAATTAATATTTTGATTTCTCTCAGAAAAAAAGGGGGCTCCTGCAATACATAAAAGTTTTGAAGCTCTACTGATAGTGGGAGAAAAGTAACAAAAAAGAGTAAAATTGAAAAAAAAAAGCAAACTGAGTTACTGTATTTGTTGTGCTAGCCACAGACTTTCTCTCTCACTAAAACTGGTAAGGGTTCACCTTTCTCACAGAAAGGAGAAATGACCAGTGGGAGTATCCAGCTACAGAGCAAGAAAGATCTTTACTTTGGAGGTGCTCAATACAATGAGGAGAAACATAACCCTGTCTCCAGCTCGACTTTATGATATAGAGAGCTTTCATGTGTCTTCATGCATCTTTCATATATCTTTGGAGAGCCTGTCTTCCATTTAGATTTGGAGATAGAACTAATATACAACATTTTATTAATTCTCTCCCACACATCTTTGCCCAGAAAACCGTGAATACTTCTTTGACCAATCACAATTATTTATCCCAGTTTATTAAGTGTCCCTGTACTGTAAGACTGATATTCTTGCCCTTGTACAGTGTATCAAGGACATATGATAATGATAACGATCAATGTTATTTTAACACTGCACAAAGGCCAGGATGTCAATGCCATTTCTTCATTTGGAAAAAATACTATTGATTATTAACTAGAGACTAGCTAGAAATGAAGAAATGAATAGGCAGATTACCCAACTACCAATTACCTGCAAGGACTTAGTCAGGTATTTGGGATGCAAATTAGTTACACGTGGTGGTGGAGGTAGACTTGTTCAATTTTTAGCACCATTATTTTCATTGGTTATTTTACAGGAGAAGGAGTTTAGGGCTATAGTTGAACCAAATGGAAAGAAAGAGGTTATTTGTTAGTTTAGTCATGTCTACTCTCAAACCCTCACATGAAAAGTTCTCTCAGAACTAGTCCAATGAACTGCAGAAAACAGAGCTAATATTCATTGTGCCTTGGGAGTCATTATGTGTTAGTCAGTGACTGAATAACATCAAATACTCTACTGGAAAAGTTTGGCCTCTTCCAAGTGTCTGAATGCTACTCTGGCACCCCTGAGGCTCCAACCACAGCATTCACACCAAATGTACTTACCTCACATGATCTCTGTCCAGAGAACCTCCCTTGTGTTTCTACAATCAAAAGATCTAATTGCTTTCTACACATGCAGAAAAGGTAAAATTCACTGCTGTCTGTTGGGCTTTATTCTTACAACTGCAGAAATTCATACCTTCCCCTTTTTTTTTTCTTTCTTTTTTTTTTCCATTACCTGCCTTCTACTGAATTTTAGAAGAGTTATTTCTGATACCCTGGCAGAAAAAAAAAAATCTACAAGGCACTTTGCAGCTCAGACTGCTGCTTCAGGAGGTCATGTCACTAGATTTGAAGTATTTTATGAAGGACCAACCAGCATTCTGAATTCCCTGATTTCTGTTATGCCAGGGAAAATGGGTGCCAGCAATAAGTTGTGTCTGTACAATGGCAGAAGACCTTCTTATTCTTTGTTTGCTAAATAGTCACTTATCTTTGGAAAACACTCCCAAATGTTTTATTTAAATTTTATTCCACATCCTAAAAACATCACCACAAACCTAATGCATACAGCTGATGTACCTTCATTTTCAGAGAGAATCTACATTACTGGAATCCTGTTTTCTGTCTCTCTGGTAACCGAGCATCACAGTGCTGATCATTCAGAGCAAAGGAGAACTATGGTTTGCATGCCATCCTAAAATCCTTCTAGCTTTGTCACAGCTATAGGACTGGAAGGAGGAATCAATTCAGAGAAATCCTTTGGACTGTATCTCATGGCCAGGTTCAACCTTACAAAAAGCAGTAGAAGCAGGAAAACTGTACTCCTTACAATTCTGCATCCCTTAGTGATGAGACCTCTTGAGGAGCATAACAGTGTTTTCAGGTTGCCAGGTAGACATCAGGTAAAACCAGGAAGCTCTTACTTCCTTACTGGAATCACAGTCTGAGCATGAAAGTTATTTAGATGCTTAAAAACATTCTCTAAGCACCACTGGGATTCTTGAAAATCACTGTTCTGTTGCAATATCTTCACAAAACCCCCCAAATTTCTACTGGTAGAAAGGCTGCAAACTGTTTAAACATGACCATGTGAAGCAGTTTGGTGAATGATCCACACCTGCACCTGCCTTCAAAAATTAGACACCAGTCCATCACCTCAAAAGTGCTCATCAGATAGCTGCCTGGGTACAGCACTGCCCAGCCCACACAGCAAGCTGGAGCTCTGTGTTGCTGCCACTCAGCCTACTAAATCTAGACATTGCTGTAATACTCAGGACATGCTGTCGATTCCCCTGTGTGATTTGCAGTAATGACTGAACTCAGGTCTCCTTCCTCCCAGGACACCCATAAGATAAGATCCTCAGAGGCAAGTCTTTCTCAGCAGTGCTCATTGAGGATGTTCTATTCTCTTTAAATTGCTTAAACATTCTTTGGGACAAGGAAAGAGGAGGGATGTGTTCAGGCTGGCAGCCAGAACAATCCCTAAGAAACCCAATTATTCATTATTGCACACCAAGTTTCCCCTGTATCATTCTGATCATGCCACACAGCAGCCGTTTACTGGGGCCACAAGGCTTAGGAGCAAAGCAGCAGAAGCATCAGGAGGGAGGCACAGAAGGAGCAGCAGCAACAGCCAGACACACTCTGCATAACAAGAGCAAGGCTATCAGCTGCATACATACACTGGCTATCCCAGCAAAGGCAGTGGCACCCCAGAGATGCATGGAAACTTTAGGAATGAAGAGGATAGGGAACACTTTCCTTTAGATGCCATAAAACCTACAAACTAGGGTTGAAACTTCACTTGTAAACTTCCTGCCTTAATCAATCATAGATGAACTGCACAAGAAATACACAAAAGGAAGGGAAGGGTATGCAGGAAACAGGGTATCCATAATAATTTGTTGATCATTGCCATCTTCTCCTTCTACAGAGACAACTTTAAAAAATGTGCATAAGTCCAAAAAATGCACTTCTAGGACTATGGGGTAGTTTTTCAACCTACAATTCACATAAACTAAGGCAGTATCTGCCAGAAGTAAAACTTCTTTCTTCCAAAGGGTCTTTTAAATAATGTTGTGTTCTTTCCCCTCTTAGAGGAGGCTCAGATTGATGGATTTGCTGATTTCCAGCAAAATCCAAAAAATCCATTTTTGGGTTTTGAACCAGATCCTTATTGCTGCTGATAACACACACCAAAAAGAATAAAATAATTTTATTCCCACTGGAATACATGAAACATTTGGAGACTGTTTCCAGCTTTGGCAATAGCTCCAGGTTGTTATGACATCAGCCTCATTATCATGGCCACTTTCATTTGGTTCTTTCCAGCCTGCAGGGACAGGGCCTGGAAGTGGCAGTGTGGGACAGAACCTGTGCTGCACTCTCTGGAATCTCACTGATTCTTTCTTTCCAAACTGAGACTTTCACATCTATGCTCAGAAAACGCTTTTTACCTAATCCTTAGACAGATGACCAAGGCAAGACTGAGGCATCCATACATAGGATCTTTGGAGCATTCTTTTAAAAGAAATTTAGTTCTAGCCCTCCTGGGTGTATATTTCACCATGTCAGAGTGAATAAAGTGGGGTGTTATTAAATAAAAGTTATTTAATATCAGTTCGTTGGTGTCGGGATTTCGGGCAACCTTGGGATAGGCTGCCGGTGGTCGTGGTATCTCTCTGTNGTGACAAGCAAATGCTTACTTGTCCGTTGCTTTCCATTTCCTTGTGCTCATTTGGATGCTACAATAATAAAAAGCAGACACACTGAAAGCAAAGAGCATTAGTGGCAGAAGTCTCCAATCCCCTTTCCTATGGGAAAGGAATAAAATAAAAATCTATTATTCCTTCCATCTATTTGTATTACTTTTTTGACCAGTAAAAATTTAAGATGGAAATCCTGACATCTGCCATGAATATTTGTAAGTTTAAACTGGGAGAACTGGTTAATGTAAGAGGGTTTTAGATACTTACTAAAAACCCTAGGGCCCTTATTGAATAGGCTCAGGCCTAGATATGCAGTCTAAGGAGCTCTTGTGGCTTTGCTTTGATTAAGATAGTATCTAAGTAAATAAATATCCTCATCATCATGTGCCTTGAGGATGAATATCTGGTCTTTTTAGCCATAGTAAAGGCCCTTAGGACTGTGTAATGGCCAAACACTGAAACTACAGAGAGATCCAGTGCTCCTTTCCAGGGCAGTCTGAAGGATTTCCTAGAGCTTGAACAAAATTACTGAGAACGTAGTTGTTTAGACTTCCTACAGTGTTTCAAAGATAGTCATAAAAGACTTTGATCATTAAATGAAAATGGATGATATCCCAAGTTCACCCAGGGACCACAGCTACAGAATCTCAGGAGAGTTTCTTCAGTGGGTATCTCTTTCCCTGTTCAAGGCTTCTGTTCTTTGATACGATCAGTTAATTTGCTTATCTTAAATGCTGACTGGCATACAAGATATACAAGGTACGCCAGATAGAAATAAATACATAAAATTTTAGCTCCCTTAATTTTACCAGACAGATTTAATAAATGCACATAACTAATGGGTATATAATGACTTCCTAAACTCCTACTTGTAGATCATGCTTTCTATTTCCCAGTACATCTTTTTTTCCCATGAAAAATTAAATTGGAAAGTCAACAAGAAAAAAATCATACTGGGGACATTTTCTATCCATTCATTTACATTTTCACTCTTTGCAGAATGAGGATAGTATATTTTTATGGCATGTTTGGTTGCTATTCAAAACATTTTTTTTTAATTGAATAGCAAAATTATTAGGTGAGTAGAATCCTGTATGCATAATAAGAGCACAATTTAAAGGTGTCCCTAGGCTAATTTATGAAGCACTAAATCAATTGGAAAGTTTTTCCTTTTTCTTAAAGAGGAAACCCACTTTTTCTGCTGGTTTTGTCTGTTTTCATGGTTTGCACATTGATCACAGCGTGGTACAGTTAGCCAAATGCATATGGGAAAAGAAACATCTGAGAGATGAAACTAATGATATGTACATTCTTTGTTGGTTTCTTTCACTTCCCCTCCTAAATGAATTCCCCATTAACCAGTGCACAAGCCATTACTGGACAAGGTTCACAGGCACTGACCAGTGTGACAGAGAATAGAATTAACACACAAGAGCTTTGCAAACAGGTATTTGTGATTGCACAAAGACCAGGCTTGTAAGTCAACCTAGTAACATGTTACATGAAATACCTTTCTTCACAGCCCAGCAAGGATGTGTAGGCACATTAAGTTTCCAATAAACTATGGAAAAAAATGTGCATTCCAGAGTAGGTGTTGTTGCTTCTTACTGTCACTGTGAGAAAATGATGCTTAGTGCACACATTCAGATCTCAAAGCACATTACAAAAACAAGCAGGTAGCACTCCCATTTGTATTGATAGCGGACAGAACCACACAGATGGCACAAACACCCTGACTCATCCAGCAACAGAGACAAAAACAAAACCCAAGGCTCTTGCCTAGATCTGTACATTATTCCCAACTCTCATTTTGCATTTGTTGATAGTGCCTTACAGAAACATGTTCCAAAGTGATATTTTATCCACAGATAATTTTTACTGATGGCAGTTGCTGGACTTTCCCAGTCCAAAAGTCCTCTGAGGAGAAACAGTTTGCAGTTTATGCACTGCTCTACAGAGAGCCCTATAAAGATCTTCTGTCCTAGTTTCAAGCATAGGAAGTTACACAGAAAAATTATTGTGTTAACAGGACCTACTTGACAGTTTTGGACTGACTAATATGTGCACTCACGTTAGACAAGTAAGAAGCTCTTCTTGGGAAAGAGGCAGAAAAGACAGCAGAAATTTCAGCTCATTGAGGGCTATTCTGACAGTGTAGCCATTGACTGAAAAAGCAGCTCCTATATTTTAGTTCTTTTCATCTTTGATTTTAAATGTAGTCTGTTCCATTATTATGTACTCTCATCCTGGGATGTTAAATTAGACATATTGTGGAAATTCCAAAATCCAGACACATCACAATTGTTAAACTGGTGATGGTTACATCCTGAACTGGTAAAATGGACCTCATTTTTTTCCAGCAGAAGTGCACTATGGATTCATAGAGCTAGCATGTGATTCTATGGTCATGTTTTATGCCTCTCCTTAACTAAAGAGAACCTAAGGATTTGCTTCTATGTATTTTTGTCCTTCAGAAGGACAAATTATGTTTCCTGTTCATGTAACTATCATGAGTGCTGCATCCCCTACATGACACAGTTTAAAGGGTATAATTAGCAAAATGCAGTCCTTACCTGTCTTACAGATGCCACCATCTGACGCTGAAAGGCAGAATATTCTATTCTTATATCGGTGTTGACAATAACCAGAATAGCTTGAACTTTACCAGATATCCTGTTCCAAGAATCTACCTTTCTAATATAGGATTTTTTTACACCTGTTATCTATAGGAAGAATAGAGAATGACTCACAGAAATATCATTTGGACTTTTTAAAAAACCTTGCAGCATTTTAGGTTCATAAACTGATATAAACATATATTTTTCCATTTGGAATACATAATATTACTCCTCTATCATTTTCATTTGAAAGAAAGCTGTATTTATTTAGTTGGCTTGTTCTCTGTGATACTCTCTTCTTTACAGCTATGTAATATCCACACCAAAGGCTGTTGGACCAGCTGCTCAATAGTTCCTCAGACTCGTTCCTTCAATTACTCTGAAAAATCTCTTCCAAGATGCCTTGCTCTAAACTCTCCATAATCAAAGTAGCCATAGAAAATTGTGATACAGAAGTCCCTAACAGTGCAATATGCAATCCAATATTTCATCTGCATGTGTCCACTTACGTTATTTCAAGGCAGGTGTTGAAACCCTCAGGCAGCATATTGGACTGGGCAAACAGTCAGGGGTACTGGAAGACTTCACTAAAAAGTTATGCCTGGATTCACCACAGGAGAAGGCAAACTGGACAAAGAGAACTTAATAACATTAGCATGCCAGTCCAGTGACACTGAGGAGGTGTGACATCTATTCCACAGGCTGGAGATGCAATGGGCAGCGAGAGAAACGTTCCCTTAATTCAACAGACATAGAGTTTATTTTACCAGTTGGAAGTAACTGGGCTCTTTGAAGGCAGACAGGACCAACAGACATGCATTTCTTTAAGATCCACTAAACCCCTTTCCAAGGGCATAAGCACTGCACCTGTCTCATGCTGGCCCTCATTAGCATGACTGAAATTCATCCCAAATAACCACACAAAATACTGCAGAATTTCTGTGCTTGCAAGAGGAAAATGGATTGTTGCTAATGTTTTATTAAAGTCTTGTAATTCTGAACTAGTGTGGTGCCATTTTATATGCGTTGGCAATATCCTCATGAATACCTGTGACAAGTGTCATTAACATAAAATACAAAGTGGAATTGGGCATGATTTAAAATTTAGACATGCACTTGCCACATTTAAAAATGTATTTCACAGATATATTTTTAAACCGTATATTTTTCAAAAACAAGTCAATTCAATGCCTTATATTTTGAGTTTTAATTCCAATCAAGCTAATTTCTAGTCATCATGAACACATACCTGCCAGTAATGAAGGTTGTTTAATTAGGTCCAGATAAAATAGCTACAATTCTGTTTCTGATCCACCTGTCAAAGCAAATCAGTCTTTTATATGACTTAAAAAAAAAACAAATTAGACTAGCTGATGATTTTTTGAATATTCAAGTAGACATACTGAAGATAAATCCAAACCAAACTTGTGACTGAACAAAAGCCTGGAATGCAACCCCAAAGATGAAGAGATCTTGTTCTGCCAGAAGCAGATTTCCAAGCTTGGCATTTGGGGATTATGAAGTCAAGGACAGGGTGCTAAAAAGTGCTGCTGGAAAGAAGTGACTTCCACAGCTTAGGGCAAGGTAATATTTCAATGTTATGTAAAATTAAACACAAATAACAATGTTAAAGGTCCTACTTAACGCCCCAAAGTCAGGTGATTTCAGAACAGACATGTCCAACTCATGCCACTATAGTTCTCTGGAAAAAAACCCCAAGTTTGCTGTTCCTGCTACTGTTACAGAAACAAGTAGAAAATCTAAAAGGGCTGACAGGCTTGAATGCTAAATAATAATTTCTTTTTCATTGCATTTTAAGATGGGCTGGTAGGCTGTATACAAAAACATTTACTGGCAGGCAGATGTCAACAAAAATTGACTGTCACAAATGGATTTGACATATATGATGTTAATTAAAACAACTTAGTACAGCTCTGAGAAATGGTTAGTAATTGCTTAATACTATAGGAGCTCAACCAACAATCTCCAGAAGTGTAAGATTAGGCATAAGTGCTAGGCAAGAGACTAGAGAGAAAACAATGATTAAAAGCACCTCTCAGACACACACTTTTAACATCTAGAACACAAAAAAAGTAAGTCAAATTTTAATATAAAAATTATCTTCTAGGCTCTGGTATGCAAATCAGTCAACGTGTGCTTGCTGTGTCTGTGCTTACTGTGTACTCAATCCATATAGTGAGAAATGGCAGAGTTTCATGTGGTTTTTCTCATTTGATCCTACCAGTTACTCTGCTCAGATGATACGTCCCTCATTCTTTGGTTCCCTATCAAAGCAGTTCTACTGATCTTATTAGAGCACTAACTTTCCTCCAGTCATTTATGCAGATTGCATTGGCCATTTTTGTGCCTTCTAGATGATGAACTTTCTAATTTTGATTGATTTATAATTCATGATGGCTTAGTCTTTTCTTCTGACTGGCATTCGAAGCACCATCCTCAAATTGTCTTTAATTTGTTAGATTGGACATTTTTTGATTTGGCTTTCTAAATCCAGCAAGAGTCAACTGATACTATCACATGTATGCACTGATTTCTTACCTTACACAGATAATTCCTGTAAAATACAGTTATGGTAGAAACAGGGCACAGTTGGTATGGCTGTGTCAGTTTCCATAATGTTTGGGGGTTTTAATTCTTTTGTCTATGAATAAAATCCAGACGAAATAAAGTCAGAGTTTTTCCATTTCCCCCATCACATTCATAGGAGAGGAAGTTACGAGTATCAAAGTCTCAAAATCCATTCATGTTTGTTTTATTAGAGTCTCTCCATTTGACTGAAAGGAAACTTGTCTTGTTAGATGATGCAGTCTGGTTTGAATCTCACAGCCTGATGTTGTGAAAATAGCAATGGATGAAATTGTTATGCCTACACACTGCAAACAGTTTCACAGGTCCTCCTTGAAATGACGATATGACTTGTTTTCACCCTCAGCTTATTCTGCTCAGGTTACAAATGGAACGAATTAGGATCATGAGTCAGAGGATGAGATTTTTTTATTATGTCATTAGGTCTCAGCTTGGGAAGACCTGAGTACTGACTTGGCTGCCAAACTAAAGAACAGAATTCCACAAGTGATTCATACTCACTTGCCTTACCTAGAATACATGCCGTTCTTTCTAGTTCTTTCTAGTACTGAATGCTCAATATTATCTCTTACTTCTGCAGTTCTGAAGTCCCAGGTTGATGTGGCCCTGTCTGTATCTGTGAGAAGGAGAGGCAGCTATAGGCTGCTGGCTGTTTAACAGCTGGCTGTTAAAAAGGGTTGTTTTAACCTCGGCATTTGTACACAATCCACTCCTGACATTGTATATAATCATATGCTTTATATTAATTAGCTGCCATGTCCTGAAGTCTTGCAGATTCTTGGCTTTCACTGTCACCTCTACCATACTTCAATGGGATTGTACTGAGCTATTTTATTTATGTGCTTTTTTTCCCTCTAGATCAGAAGTAGATGATATTTATTTGAAATACAGTTGCAGCACTGTTTCAGAATATATCATATATTACTGCTCTTTGAGTCTGCAATATATTGCAAAACTCCTAAAGACTACAAAATATAAAACTCTGGAATTTTGCTTCCCACTTTTTGGAAACAAATAGAACCATACAATCATAGAATATCCTGAGCTGGAAGGAACCCACAAGGATCATCAAAGTCCAACTTGCTCTGCACAGGGCAGCCTCAAGAATCCCACGGTGCACCTGAGAGCCTCGTTCAAGAGCTTCTTGAACTCCACCAGGCTGGTGCTGTGACCACTTCCCTGGGGAGCTGTTCCAGTGCCCAAACACCCTCTGGGTGAAGAACTTTTACCTGATACCCAACCTAAACCTCTCCTAAAACACCTTCATGCTGCATCCTTGAGTCCTGTCACTGGTCAGTGCTTGCCCCTCCTCTTCCCCTCACCAGGAAGTTGTTACTGCAGTGAGGTCTCCCCTCAGTCTCCTCCAAGCTGAACAGACCCAGTGCCATCAGCCACTCCTCATATGGCCTCCCCTCAAGGCCCTTCACCATCTCTGCTGCCCTCCTTTGGACCCTCTCTAACAGCTTTATTATCTTCTTATATCATGATGCCCAAAACTGCCCCCAGAACTCAAGGTGAGGATGCAGCAGTGCAGAGCAGAGAAGTACAATCACCTCCCTTGACTGGGTGGCGATGAATCAGCTGCTACATAATCATCATTGCTTCTTTGCAAGACCTGAAGTCTGGATTAAAGGTGTTAAGAATACTGGCAAAAGTTGGCCCGTGGTAGATTATTTATGCTCACCCTTTGCTGACAGGTACACTCAGATTATCCGCTATATGACCAAGAAAGGTTTTTACCACAAGGAGCAATGAAGACCACATGAGATGCCACTAACTCTACTGACATTCAACCAGTCTAAACTGGTTGATACAAGAAGCATGTTTGTTTATTTGACCTCTATTTACTATAAAAACTGCTTTCAGAACTTTGCTAATCCTTCTCCAAATTTCTGCCTCTCTGCAGATCGCTGGCTGCAGAGAGCCTGCCTTTGTAAGGTGTTTTATGTCATTTGTTGGTGTTAGGATGATACAGTTACTTGCTTACCCCAACAGAACTGGGTTTTCCACCTCTTTATGATGTTGTGTGCTCCAATTAATTTTTATTTAATCTCTCATCTAGCTTTAGTATATGTGACACAATGTTTCACCAGTTTTATACCCTTTATCAGCACAAAACTCCGTTTGTCAGTGCTTGTCTGTGTTGTAAAAGGGGCAAAACCCCATGACTTACATCGCAAGTCTGCCTCTTTAGAGTGCTCAAAATCATGCCTTTAAAACATGCTTTCAACAAGCCAGTAAGTATTGTACCTTTCTCTCCAACGACAGAGAGCAGGAGGTGAGGCACTTCACTGTGTAAAATGGCACACACATTTTGTACGTCTCATGTTTTAATGCTATTAGCTTAAAGCATTGAATTAAATTGAGGAAGGTTAATGAAAGGTTTCAGTCATGATTGCAGTGACCATGATGGAGGAAAGGGGCAAGAGAATGGCATTTTTTAACAATTAAACTCCCTCAACACATTGCTATAACACAACTGCCATAACACAGTGAAATGCCACAGTTAATCAGATCACAGTTACTGCCAACACTCTCTGCTAAATTCTTGTGACTCCCCTGTTGGGATGTTCTACAAGATGATCATGTAATTCATTAATGCTAAGTAAAGGTAGATGCCACACAAATTAGTATCCTTAATTGTTTAAGGTTATAAATATAGGACTTATTTGTTTTTCATTCTAATTTTAAATTGACATTATGAATACATAAAGTACAATCAAATCCCTGACCCCTGGCAATCTCAGTTTCCACAAAATAGAAGGCTACAAGCACCCAGCAGCCGTGTTGTACTATACAAGGCTTCCAGTATACGCTGGCAGTATTTTTCTTACCTCACTAAATACCAGAAGCAAGTCAGTCACTAGATCAGTCAGTAACATCTTCTTGCTTCAAATATTTATTTCTCTGCCTCTATTAGGTTGTAAGCAAACATCTGACTGGTTGAAACCTCTTGCAGGGTCTCATCATATTTTAGAATTGGCCCTTTCTCCATATCAATAAAATTCAACTGCAATGTATTTCTAGTGCTAGCACATGTCAGAGAAATAAATTACTCTATAAAGGGCTCACTTTTTGCTGTAGTATGGTCTCTTGTCCTCACTGAGGATAAAAGGAAACCAGAAGCCCAGGCTTGCAGAGGAAGAAAGACAGTACTGGCCAGCAGTAACAGCATTAGACGTGGATGTACTAGACCCTAGTTCAAGTCACTGTTTCCTCTGTGCCTTGAGCAAGGGACTGGGATTATTTCTAGAAATAGGATTAAGAGCATTTACAACTACAACTTCAGGGTATTTCAGAATTAAACAATTAAAAGATTTTGGCCTATTTAAATCCTTTGATAACACAAACTCCCCAAAGCAGAGAACTTCTTCAGGTTATATTAAATCTAGCAAAAAGACATAGTAAATGGAAAGTATCTTCCACAATTTCATCCACCACTTATCATAAAAATTTCTATTAGCAATATTATTTACATGTCATGTCAATATTCTGAAAACTAAGAAAAAAGCACCTTATGTCAAGGAGGAGAAAACGTGTTCCCATTAGCAGCAGGTGGGTAAGTCATGTATTGGGGGGGACTGCTGAACTACAGTAAGGCTCTGGTAGATGCAGGAGCAAAGCCTCCCATGTTCTCACTGCCCCCCACGTGAGCTCACCTCCTTGCAGCAGAGATGAGGTGCAATGGGCTCCTGTACATGAAGGCAGGCCCACACTCCTTACAAGCCTGAAAATACTGCTGTGGACTATGGCAGATGGACGGGATCTATGCCGGCTCTGGAGTAGGGGCTTACAGGGGTGGAGTAGAACCTTTGGGGACTGCAAAATGTTAAATGGTTGCAACCTAAATCTATCAGAACACTTTTACCAGAACTCTACACGAATAAAAGTGGTTATAGAAATGTGATAAATAGAAGAGGAACAATTTGCATCACTTATGAGAATAATGTCTGATAAATTTTGCTAGTCTCTTCTCTATATAGTGGGGGAGTTGTGGCTTTTAAAGTTTTACAGATATTTATTTGAGGAAATAGGTTATAGGAAGGTTAATGAAAGGTTTTAATCATAATTGTGATGACCATGACCTAACAGAAGGCCAGGGAATCTTGCAATTAAAAAAGAATACCAAAATTCTATTTATCCATTGCCAGAACACAAATTCCATCGTTAATTATACACCACATTGATTACTAAAAAAGTTGACATGTATCCCTTTGACACAATGATCACTTAATGGTGATACTGTACCACTATCCACCAATACTATCTCTCCACAACCTTCATTTATTGGTGCCATATGCTATGGCTCAAAATGCTGATCACAAAGTTTGTATAGACTTGAAGCGGAAAAATCTCATTGAAATCTGTGACTTGGATCTTTCTTTACTGTCCTGTAATACAGAGCAGAACCTTCCTCTTCGTTCATAAAAATATGCACCTATAAAATAATGTATGTACTGTCTGCTGAATATTCTCTACTATTCATGAAGTTAAAATTAACTCCTTATTTTAATTGCTTATCAGTTCCATAAGCATAATTCCCATGATTTAACCTGCTTTCATGGGGATCTGCTACCTTTCCATATAGAACTTCACATTTTTATGAATTTTTACTGTTTAAAATGTATATGTATGTAAATTATTATGCATCTGAGCCTTTCATATCAGAGGTACACTATAAATACTAAATCAACGTGGAAAACATCATGTCTGCTTTAACTTGACTTGATTATGGCTAAATATGAAAAAATAAATTAGCATTTTACTCTATTTTTAGTTGTCTTCATTGTATTATACTGTTTATTTGCTTCAAGTGTGTAGATTAACACCTCTCACACCTATAGGTTTATGCTAATAAAGTGTAACTTAAAACAACACATGAGGAACTAGGAAGAGAAAGTCAGATGTCTAATACAGATGTTCCTTTACTTAAGGACAAATATGCTGGAAACTTTGGGATGCTGAGTTTTGTCTTTCCTGAGAACAGACCTACCTATTGCAGCTGGTAAATGTAGCACAAGTTGTGTTTAGAAAAGGCTGAGACAATATAAAGCTTTCTTCTAATTTAGATTACATTTTTGCTCATGTTTTCCATAAGTTATTATTGATTACTCTTAGATTTATTACCTATATTTTAGCTAGTGATTCAAGCAATTTTAAAAATAAAGCAAATAAAGCTACAAAATGCTGCAATTCAGCAACTGTGCCAAAGCCCATTTTTCTTGTCCATGGACGTGATTGACATAGGAATGTGACTCAGGAAGAAAACATTATTAATATGAAGAAAAGTTACAACTTTTGAATTATGTTGGCTTGCCTTGGAAGTAATTCCCTGGGTTACATCTGCATTGCATATTCTGATAAATATATATAAATCTCTTTACACATTTTAGCTTCTTTAGTAATTTTGCTAAATGCAGAAGAGGGGAAAATAAAGACATATTATTAATAAACAAGCAATTAAACAGGTTAGGGCAACAATGCAGTGCTGGTCATTCAGGAACCCTGTGCTAATTTTAATTAGCTACTTTCCCTTGCTTTCAAATGTAATTAAAGCAGCTTAGTTGTGCTCAGTGATGCAAACCACCTTATTTAATCACTAACATTATTTCCCTGAACTATTAATGATTTTCAAAATGCTTGTTTATGCAGAATTAGAACAGTAATTATCTTACCAGTTAATTTTGTACCTTCACATTTCACACCTCGCTCAAACGTCATTCATTTACCATAGCCTTTCTGTCAAAACAAAGAAATGCTTGTTCTAAATGTGCTTCTGACTGCCAAATTGAAAGCCAAGTTTTGTAACACTAATAAAGTAGCTCCCAAGTGAAACAGGTGTAGTAATTTAGACCCTTCCTGTCTTAAGCTTGCACGTACATGCTATGTCTTTTCTTTATTAGCTTTAAAATGAGAGCTTGGTGTGCAAAATAAGCTATTTAATTCAGACTTGTGGAGCAGAATATAATCTTTAATTTAAACTAGAGCCGTAAAAAAAGGCCTTTAATTTTAACTGGCATGTGCGTGTGAATTTGAATTAATAATCCAGAAAATTGAAACTGTTTTGCTGCTGTTGCTGGATAGTGACTGTTCTTCACATGCCCTTAGTTTCACTCACTCAATTTCTCTCTCCCAAGCTTTGCCTAGTGCCTATTTCATGATATTACTGTCCTACAGAAAGGGAATTCTGAAAAAAAACCCAAAAATCCAGTTGATTGATTGACTGAATTCTTGCAAAAACATATTGTGTTGAAAAAAATTCTTCATGTCTGTATATTTTGGTTTACAAAAGGAATATCATTGGTATATTCATTATACCTATTGAAGGCAGAATTTAAGTACACCATGGATGTATGCTTCATAAGTCATCTGATTTTTTTCCTGTTATTTCTTTTAGTGTAAGTTAACAACTAATTGTGGCCTTATAATCACAAAATGCAACAGACTTACAATCAGCAAATAACTCTTTCTCCTGACTCTTGTGAGAGAAAGGCAAGTCTTCCGTATTATCAGGAATACTAAGCAACTGCCTAAAGTCATACAGAGAAAATTCACGGTAGAACTAGAAAAGAGAAAACTCTTTCAGCTGCTCTGAACAGTCTCTGAGGTCTCCCACACTTATCCTAAGTTGCACAACAAGTTCTGGTGGTGAGCACTAATTGCTGCTTTTCCAGGAGATGGCTTGTGAACCAGATGAGCAGCCTATGAAGAGTCATTCTGACTCTCTCCTCTTTGCCACATCAGACTGAATATCTATCTGTGTAATCAAATTCAATCAAGTTCAACATTCAATCCACAAAACCAGAAGACAGCCAAGAAATCCCACTGTAAATGAGGCCTATCCCATATACATTGCATCTGTGGATAGCACAAATACACATCTGGCAAAATTCCTTCTGAAGAAGGGGACAAAAAAGACTGGAATTGATGCAATGCTTCTACTGCTGACGTAATTTTTTGCAGGAAACATAATTGCAAACACAGTATTAGATCTCAGCTTTTAAAGGCTTGTTAATGCAATTAAATTTGAACACAGAAGCACTGCATTTGACCTCCACCGAACCCCTTTAAAGTGTAAAGTTGTCAAAGTAAGAAAACGGGATGGCTGGATAGACACCTAAGAGGCCAACAATAATTTTGCACTTATTCATTAGAGGTACAGAGTTACTACAGTCAAGATCTTAAATACTACATCACAATTTGCAAATATTCTTTCTAAATACATTATAAATCATACAAAAGAAAGCAAATCAATATTAAAAAAAACTGTTTTAGTTCAAAAGCCATATTTTGTCTAAAAGCTTTACATGTACCCTGACAAAGTAGTTATATTTTAATATATTTAAATGTATTAGATTTTTCCAGAGATTCTGTAAATTTGAGACAGCTAAAATTATTTCAATATTTTCAGAATGCCCAAGATTCATGGTCTCCTGGCAACTAGCAATCACATGGCTGGAGAGGTTTTGGCCTACTGTTACAATGCCGTTATATGTTTGGTTGATGATTTATTCAAACCCAGTTGCAAACCTGCTGTTAGCTCCCTCATTGCTTTAATGCAGCCAGTCTACCATTCATAACTGTCAAGAACCAATTCATTGGGACTTGAGCTTATTAGGCACCCAAAATGTGTGTGAACATACGCAGTTTTGTGCCTTGGAATGTGAATAAACACTATCCTTTCCAGCCGTTTAAATTGAATCTGTGATGTTTTTAACACCATGCATTATTTTTATCTTGTTATCAGGATCCTCAGCCATGAACTCCAAAGAATCCATTGTGCACAGCTTGGTGTTAGCAGGTGTCAGTAAAGCCTGGCAAGCTCCTGCCTGACAGGGTGCAGGCACAGAGGGAGAGGGTGGTTACATACACTGTGCTTGCAAAAAGTTACTGTGGGCACGGAGTATGAGCTTTATGATTTCACACAGAAACAGGAAGGACAGGCTCATCTTATGGATACAGCACAGTGCTTGGAGAAACAAAAGTGGACTGATTTCCTTAAATACTGCTTTATTTGAAAGGAGAGGGATGGCTCTGGCAATTAAAGGAGTAATCACAGTGGGTATTTACCCTATTGAGGACAATATATCAATTCTCTTGGTCAAACACGCCAACTGTATAAATAATATAAAGAGGAAATGGGTTTTGAAAATAAAATATTACTTAACAAGTTCATTTATATTTTAATCTAACTCTGTTAATTTAATAGTCTCAAAAAGGCATATTTGAATTGCAGGCTTTAATAGTTTTTCATGTTGAATAACATGGTAATATGATTTTTCTCCATTCTGTACACATAAGGAACATTCTAAAATGTGTAGCCACAATTACACAGCAGCAGTGTGCATGATGTTTAATGTGAGACTGGGAATAAAGCTGGTTCAAATAATTTGGTTTAAAACAATCATAAATAGCCATTTTAACATAATGATTCTAGTATAATATGCTTTGGTTAAATTTTAAGGATTGTACTGGGGAAAACATAACATCCTGAGCACTAATTTAATGTAAATTAGGACTACTGTAGAATTCAGGTTCTGACCAAATAACAATTAAATAAAGTTTGAGGTTGTTTTCTGGGGGCTTTTTTTGGTTTTGTTTTTGTTCTGACACAAAGGACTCAGTATTTCTTGAAAAGGAAATTATTATAAAAATGTCAGCAAGAATAATTGAAGGGTCGGGAGGTGTTTTCTTGAGTGTTTGCTGATGTTATGCCCATCCCATCAAGAACTTCAAAAGAGGAATAAAATGGCACTCTATCTTCTGGACAGCTTGATGTTTGTCTTTGCTGTCAAGCAAAAGGGGATGCAATTCCATTCATACCAAGATTAGAATAATGCAGAAAATATGACAAACCAGAACTATTCACAACCAGTCATATCACACGTTGAGGGGTTGAGACTCCTTTAGTACATAGCGACTGACACGCAGGGCCCTAATGGATCAAGGTTGTTCACTAATAACAAATGTACTTTCTTACCAGCTCTTCACACTTTCATGAAGAAGTTAACACAAATAACTTTAAATTATTCAAAATCATCGCAACATTGGTTAACTACACTACACCTTAACCTGATGCTGTGAACAGAACAGGCCTCTGCCAACACTCAGGAGTGGCTGCAACAGGGCTATTCTGCATTACACATGGGAGTCTTTGCGGGAAAAACTCTTCCAGAAGGATTGGTAGAGTCATGGCAGAGAAGTATAAAAGTATACATAAGTTTTTCAAAAGAACAATTGCCCTAGAAAATTAATCATCATACCTTTCCTACAAAACTTTCAGTTCAAATTCATGGCTTCCCTTAACATAGACACAGTGGACACAGTACTCTAGGCCGTTACATTTGTTTCGTGGCAATGTAATGCAATTAAATTTAACTACCCTTGAACTGGCAAATATATACAGTGTTTGGGCTTTACCTTTAAATAAAGCTTACTGCTGTTCCAAGTTCATCAAAATCTTTTGCAAACTTGGAATAAAGCTTAAAGAAACTTCATTTCTAGATCTATTTTCATAATTACCTATAGAAATACCTGTTCTTTGAAAGTCAAGGTGCTGTGCAACACTCTGTGATCTCTTTCAATGCATTACACTGAATGCAGTTCATTTTTCAGATGTGTGAAGCAATTCAGTACTGTCTTACTCCTCCTGAAATTTTAATGATTACTCAGAGATGACATCAGATGACACTTTTGGTAGAACCAATATTGATTACCTTTTTTTGCAGTGATCACATCTACAGGAGATAAAGGTTTCATGGAATAATGCTCGGTGTTTGCATCCAACTTTTCACACCATTAGTCTGATGATAAACACACAGAAACACCTGAGTCTAACTTGCTCTGTACCAAACTGTCCTTATATCTTATCTTCCCTCATCAGATACTCAAATCTGTTCATTAATGCCATTTATACATCTGTCCCCAAATATAGGAATGCACTGAAATGAATGAAACAAAAAATGATGGGTAGTAGTGGTAATTTCTAGTCTCCAAATTATGTAACCATTTCTTATTCAGAGACTTAATCTGGGAGAAGTAAACAACAGTTAAATTAATCAAGGAATGCTATCAGGGAAGGAAGAAAAAGAAGCTCAGTAGGCCAACCAGTGCAGCTGTGCACTTTGAAGAAGGGTCTAATATAAATGAGGTATAATCTGTAAATTTCTGTATAACCTGTTTCTTAAAAATTATGACAATTACACAGCCTCCTAAAATAGCTGCTCCCATCCCCCAATTAGCATCATAGAATGAAAGACTGCTTCTTTCCTGATCTGTAATACAGATTTCTTTTCCTACACACTGAAGAAGAATATCTTGCCCTGTATTTAGTGAACACAGGGAACAACTGGTCACTATCCTATTCATAGCAATCATTTAGAACTTACATTATTCATCCCGCAGTCTTTTCTTTGCTAGATAAATCCAGGAGTTTCACAGAGGCTTGTTTGTTCAGTTCCACAAGTCTTCATCTTGACCAAACCTCAGGCAGAGTATTGAATCTCAGGTCTCACACTTCAAGGAGTAATTTTCTCCCAGATTTTAAATCTGAGGGTCCTGATCATATGTCATGTTATTAAATCCTGGGGTTTTTTCCCCCAGTACTTAACAAGATCTTTAGAATTCTAAAGTTAATCTTCTGAATGCTTGCAAACTCTTCCCAACTGGTGTCAGCCAAAAATTTTTTATTGCTATCTGCTTCTGTATCATCAGAGAGTAGAATTGGATCCATGACACACCTTGGGGAAGTCTGTTATGCACAGCCCTGGGTTGCAAAACCAACTATTGCTATCTTTGAGTATTTTTAAACATTTATGTAAATGCTGTACTTAGCTTCATCCTGATCATGGTTTCTTACACTACAATCTCTATGTTTTAAGCATTAAAATGACATTTTATAACATGGGGTTTTTTTTATTTCAATCACAAAGCAGATCGCAGTTCTTTTGTGAATGAACATAAGTGAAATGAAAGGCAAGGGATACCTCATCTGCCTTAAAAACTGATGAAAGAAGACACAAATTAAGAGGAAAGTGAGGTCATCAACAAGCAGCATGCCAGGAAATATAATGGATAACGCCAACTTTAAAAACTGTCCATAAGACTGATCATAAACATGGCCAGTTAAATTTCCCACAGAACTTTCAAAGGCAAGAGGACTACACAAGCCAGGTAACAATAGTTCTGCTTTTATGTACAATTTGAACTCTCAACTCCCATATAATATGTTTACTGGAGAAAAAAGAAATAGTTCTTCCCTTACTCCTCCATACTGGAAAGACTAACAACACAATTAGTATGAATAAGGTTTGATTACTTAACACTGCTAATCATCCCTTAGAGCCTTGGGTTTCCACAGAGGCTGAAATACACACAAGGACTGGATCTCCCTCCTTTGTAGGATACCCTCCATAGAAGACACCCTCCTTCCCTTGTAGATCTCAGAGCACACAGCCCTGGCCTTTGGCTCTGCCTATTTGGTTCTTTCTCATGCATTCTCACTTTTCATTTATTCACAGGAAGGACAGTTTTTGTTTACCAACTCATGGCCCACAAAAGCAACGTGACACATTGCAAGTAGTGTTTCCACATCCTTCCTCATGAAAGAGTCCTTTAAAAAAACTTTTTATCTGTAAAATATCTACCCCAATCTTGACAAGTGTATCTCCGTATTTCTTAAAAAATAGTATTCTGACATGAAGTTAGGTATGGGAGAACACCAGGTAAGCAAAGCATAGTTAATACCAACTTTAAATATGAAGAGACTAGCACACCTCTGCTTTATTAAAAAGGAGAACTACATTTGGTCACACATGATGGTAGGGAGGGAAAATTCCTCACTCTGGCAAATTCAAAGGCAGAACTACGACAAATTTTTTCCAACCTCTACATGAAAATCCCAGGGAGGCTAAATTGTTCATCAGGAATGGAGGAGTATTTGTCTATTGCCTGTATGTATCAAGGCAGTTTTCTCCATTAACAATAAACAATGAAATTAGAATCAGTGCACATGTTCAGATGAAATGGATCAGTTGGTTTGTCTGTTCCCTTGCAGTAAGGGATATTCAGCACCTCTGTTCACAGCTTAGGTCTCATCAAGAGAATGGATAAATGCTCCAGAGCTCTTGTACAGCTCTCTCACTGCCTTGTGCATTCAGCCTCCATGCTCAGAATCTCTGCCAGCTTAGATGAAACCCATAATATTTTTGTAACTATTGTGTTTTGATAGTGTCAGAGTTAACTGATGTAATAGGTAGGAAGCAGAGAGCCTCATAAATCATATTAAAAGTTAAAGTTTCATTGCAATAGCCAAAGGTGCATGAGGTAACGTATCCACAGTTCTCAATCACAATCTCCTTTATTATGGCCTATTTCCACCAGTCAAATCTGAAATAACTGCCTTAGGTTTTGTGTTCTTTGCACAGCTGCTGCCAGTATCACTCTGCCCTTCCTCCTGATTTGCTTGGTAGTTTGGGAGCCTAAGGGAGGGGTGGATTAAATTGGAAAATATAAATAACAAATCAAAAATTAAAATTGATTGGATAAACAATTTCCCTTAGACTGTTTCTTAATAAGTGATTGATTTTTTAATCAATATTCATTATTTCTCAGAACATACCAAACTGTTTATTGAATAAATGAATGGTTGGAACTACAATGACATGAAATCAAATAGGTGAACCAATTTCTTTAATAACATGGGCTGAACAGGCCACCTTACCTTACCTGGTTGAAACTTAAAGTCAGAAATTCAACACCACTGAGTAAGTGATCCAAAAAAAGGATGCAATTTGTTTTCATGTTTGATATGCACAGGTGTATAGCCACATGCTGATTTGTGCGATATTTCTAAATTGCAGCTGAAAGTTACTTTCTTTTTGATACAACTTTTGTGTTCTTTCTCACAATTCTTCATTAGTCAGCATAATGCAAAGCTTCTGAAATAAAATTCAGATCTGAAAAATGAGATCTGTAAAACTGTTCACTGTAAAGGCTTCAGGCATGGCAAATGAATTTCTCTAATAAGTTTTTATTCACTTGTATCAGATTCAGTGGTACACATATAAACTATATGCTACATCCGAATATATACTTCAGACTATTTCATTTCTTTTTGGCATAATGAAAAAAATAATCTTCTGAGGCACAGAGGTTCTGATGTTCTTTTTTTCAGTTGAAAAAAAAGCACTAGGGTATGAGATCTCCAAGAAATGTTTGCACATTTGTTTAAAACACAAGCAAGGATATTAATTTGGTCCTACATAATACAGATCATATCATTTACATGATCTTCAACTCACAAATTTCTTCCAATATGTGGAAATATTTAACTTCCATTTGTACTCGGAATGTACAAGATTTTTCTTCTTATGAGAAAATATAAACTGTACTAATCAATTGTTAATTAATTTGTAGGATGCTTGCTTTAACATCTATTTTAACTTGTCGCAATTAATTTAACATATGACCAAACAGCAATATAATTTCATTGCTCCAAAGACATAAAAGTATGGAATAACCTGAGCAATGAAAGGAATCAGAAAGACTGCAGTTTCAGTTTTTACACTAATTCCATGTGTTCATTGTTGTCAAAATTAATTATACAGAAACCAAGTATCAATCTATTGTGCTATGTTGGCATCTACAATAACAGTAGTGCAAGAAGAAGTTTCATTAAAATCACTTTTGTAGATCACAGATTTCTGCAAATGGTAAAGGCCTACGGTAAAACCAGAAATCTAACCTAAAATCTGAAGCTTCAAATTTAATTTCACTTTCAAAGTCCATCTATCTTACAGCACTGCTTCCCAATAATAAAGCAGTAAGTTCAGTTATTAACACTAAAAATCGGCATTTTGAAAGTATTACTATTGAAATGAAACTGTTTCCTCTCATAATATATAAATATTCTGCAGAAATTCAAGTCCAGGTACCATCCAGTATAACACACATTTCTAGAGCATTCAGGACTATTTGACAACATGAGTCATCATTACTGACCAAAACACTTTCCCTTAATTTCAAGCATAAAATCCCAGGCACTAATGCTTTGGATTTATTCGCAGAGCTTTCAACTCCCCTAGTCTGGCATTTTGCACCGTCCACTTTAATGTACATCTACATAAGCTTGTTAAGGTCTGGTTGCCCTTTGGAAATTTTAAAATGTGCCATTTTTCCAGTATGAGCTTGCTTCAAATGGCTGTGATTGTGCTCTTGGTTGAGGTAATACCTTGGCAAAGCGAGCAGCGGAGGAAGTAGAGGCAGTTTGTGTCCCAGGCACTGGCCAGGAGATGGTGGCAGAGAGCAGCTCTCCCTCAGCCCCTTCAGCGTTCATTGGAATCCTCAGAGACCCCAGGATGCTTTGGACACCTCATTACTGCCCCACAGCAATCTCCTGACTTGTGCCATCAGCTTGGTAACACAACAAGCTTAAAATATTGGTTAACATCCAGTTTGTTCAGTCAGATCTGGACACTCGCATAAACACACCACAGGCTGGGTGCACTCAGCTCTCCTGCTTCTGCTGAAGAACCAAGTTTCATGACATCAGTTTTGGTAGTGATAAAAATCAAGCATTTTCTGGAGCCATTATTGCCTAAAATGTTAATGCAGTTTACTTTTTTCAGCTGTGATCGATAGCTGGAGGAAAAGTGCCCATAAATTACTAAAGGCAAATACCATTCTATTAGCACTCAGGAGACTTTGCAACATTTGCCAGTCTGTTTTACTGGAAAAAAAAATTAATTTGTTGAAAGCCTAGTTTTTTACCTGTCTTTGTCTTTCTCTGTAAAAGAGGGATATTTTTATCAAGAGTCATTTAGGAGATGTAATTCTAATGGACTATAGCTATAGGTTTCAATTAATGTTCTACCTCTCTGTCAGCTTTACATTCCATGTTTTATGAAATCATTAACTATTGTCATGTTTCTATTATGATACTATTAGGAAATAAAGAGATGTATGTAAATGGAGATGTAAAAGAAATGTATGACAGTTACTAGGAGCAACATCTGTGCACTATCATACATGTTTACACTAATTTTCTAAGGATTGTTCCATTCATTACAGAGCATTGTTACTTGCTGTGGCACAACCCTTATTTCCATGCATTTAGGGATTCAAGCAAAGAGAGGGTAAATGAGAGCCTAATCAATACCACTTTTCATTTTGCTTCTAATGTGCTGCCTTTCTCTTTCTTTTCTTCATGAACAAATCCAAAAAAGATCCTGACGTTACAGTCATAAAATGTAATTCTTCTGCAGAAACACAGACAATAATGCTCTCTGTATTCAGGCATATTGCATATTCTAATGGCATTTGGCTAAATTGAGTATGGATTTAACATCAAAGGCTTCATGAATTTTTCAAATGAGATATTAAAGTCAATATTTCAAGTGAAAGATATTTCAATTTAGTTGCATACACAACAATAAAAAACTTCTACAAGGCAGAGGTACTAGTGGCTATGGCAGTATTAGTTCATTCAGGAAATTATTAGTTTATAAGAAAATCAAACAGAAGGTTGTGATACAGCAATGACACTGAATAAATTAGACTAACTGATACACACTAACGTACTTTATCTCTTGAAGTCTGAAGCAGAACTTGCTACTGCCATGTTCAGTCCTTCAGGCAGGGCTTCGTTTGGGAATATTTTATTTATTTATTTTGTAAATTCAAATGGTTCCACCTAGATTTGCATTCAGCACCTCAGAAATCTGCTTATTTTCATCTCTGAAATGGCTAGGCTTACTGTATGCAAGAAACGCCCCGATCCTGTTTGTTTTTTAATCTAAGGGCATTTTGCTCGGTATTGTCAATGCTTATGCAATGCTGCTTCTGATTTCACCCTGAGCTACTGAACATTCAGACTACTCAGTGCTCCCAAATAATCCACTGAGCTCTGACTACTTCTGTGTCCTGGCAGAGATAAAGACTTGCAAACAAAACAACACAGAGTCTGATCATTCTTTTCCTTTCCTATTTTGGACACGTTGAATGTAGCAAACTGCCCATTAAATCAGGAGGATGTTGTGTTAGGATGCCTAGATGCATCCCTGAGGAGCACATATGTTTGTGCCACCTAGGACTCCTGGGAGAGCAGGATGCCCTACACGCATGCGCTCATAGCGCGTATTTAGGCAGCTGCACTCACAGGGACATTGTGCGACTCTAAAGCCAAACAGGTCATTTGTTCACACACAAGTAACAGAAGATACAAATATATACCACTGAAGATACAATGAATACTGGTTTTACTTTTAATTCTTATATTACTAAAAAGTAATTATAACTGGGTACCAAGGGAAAGTTACACTGATTTAAAACCCTATAAGGTAGTTTGGGCCAACAAATTACTACAAAGAACTCTGATGCTAAAAGCACTTCCCTGAAACTAGCAGGTTGTTTGTCTCTTCAACATTCACCCAAAGTGTTTACACTTACTGTGAGAGTGCTTCAAGGGCTCACAGAGAAAAAGGTGGTGCTGACTAAATGTTGAACTGCTAGGTCTGTTTCTATCATGGCTGCAGGACTGATAGCAAATGCTGACCTGTCACAGAGAACTAAACAACGCCAACAGCCTTGTGGGGAACACTTGCAGAGACTGAGGCATCCTTTCCCTGTTCAAACGCTACCTAACTTGTAGCACTGGTCTTGGGGTCCTAGACAGCTCTTTGTTCAGCCCTAGAGCCTTTCTGAAGCTCAGTGTTCAAAGCGCTATAATATTTCCATAAAATGAGAAGTGTCACCATCTCAAAGGCAACCAATCAGGGACAAATATCATCTTCAAGAAACAGTACTCTCAGAAAAAGTATTTCTCGTGGTAACAAATGTAAGGCAGAAGCCTTATATAGATAATAAGATCCAATAATAACTAGAACTGTATTTTCAAAATTGCCTCTGGGGCTGGGAAATATAGTTTCTTTTTCTTCTATTTTGATTTCTGGACATCTCTGAGATTGTTCTGAAAACTACATGTCATGCTTAGTGAGTCGGTAGTACATCCAAAAACTTCCAGTTGAAATTATTGAAATTTTGATTCTTTTTTTATGACATAAAATGACACTGTTAAGAGGAAAGATTCCTCCATGATGTCTACACAGTCTGAGAATAATGTTTAAGGAATGATCCTCTGAATTGAATAATTTCCTATTGTCCTTCTTGATTACAGGGATGCGCATAAAGTTTAGAGTACTTCTCTTGCAAGATCTGTGCCAAAATGAGAGCTCAAATCCTTCTTTAGAGCACTGCTAAAGAAAACAAGGAATATTTGGAGCTCAGATCAGGAGACCAATCTGTAGGATTTTATCTTGGAAAACCAAATGCTATGCCAAAATCAAAATCATTCACATATCATGCTGTACATGCCTTTTGTATTTAATGTAAGTTTTTATTGAAACTCTATGAGTAGATTCACCACAGAAATAAACTGAAGAGATTGTGCTACCTACCTAAAAGATGCTTGTGACTCTTTATTAACTGGTGATAATCCGGCTGATCCACATTGCAATTCCAGGGCAGATGTTGCTGACATTAGGATGTATGAAAAGGAAACTACAGAAAAAGCAGATTTAAACAGGTATTTCACATTAACTCAACAATATATGCAGTGCATAACGTCTTTCATGGGAGTTCAAGTATTCTACTAAATTCTTTGCAATTTCATTGTTGTTATAAAAAAGGAGAAATGAAAGTCCAGTTGACAGTCACTTGATTTTCTCTAATTTCATAACTTTCTAAAATTTTCTGATTTGCTCTTTAACTTTCCTTCTTGATGGAGTCTAAAGAAGGAACTGTAATTATGTAGTTAGACTGAAACTCATGGCATGGGAAGGGCATAGGTAAGTAAAATGATAGCCTGTAATGATTTTTTCTTTCTGTTTGTTACAGGTCAGGTATACAGCATTAGTTCTCCATCTAGGTAGAAGTAAGATACAGCAGGACTCTCAACAGATTCTTTATTCTCTATCTGGGAAATGTATTTATTATGAAGTGTTAGGTGGTTCATAGCACCTGCAATAGCCCTCCAAGCTAAGGTGAATTTTGTATGTTTTTACAGAGTGGCAAAGCAGGAAATAACTTAAAAACACCTTAGTCAGTAGAAATCAAACTAAGAAGTTCCATGTAGGTCATCTGAAAAGACTAAAAAGCAATCAAAAATCAAACTGTTTACCAGGCACACAAGAATAGGAACAACATCAGTGCAAAGTGTAATAAACAAATTCCTCCAGTAATGTGAACTTCCCAAGATGCCTTCTCCATCAACTCAGTCCATATTTTGAAAGCCACACAGGATCAATGAAGGCAACAGAACTTACCCAACTTCAGTAGTTCAGCAATGAGCTCTGTGTGTTCATCCACCCAACTCCCTGGAAAAAAGAAGCATTACATGTCAGGAATGAGTCCAGTAATTATCTCTAACACAGGATCAATGCCAGCAACATTCTGGTAATGGCAGCATTAATGCTAAAAGTTTACATTTTCAAGAGTGAAAACATTCACAGATACAATCTGGATATTTTAACTATCACAGGCCCCAGCAATCTGATATTGCTTAGCCTTGTGGCCAAGGCATTAAGCTACTGGTATCTATCTGCCACAGAGAAGAACAGATCTTCTCAGTACTTCCCTAATAAACTCAACAATTAATCCACCAAAATTTGAAAAAGAAAAAAAGGGCCATGTCACTATTAACCAATAAGAAACAAAGAAAAAATTTACTTATTTTGCTAAAAATAGACAATGAAAATATTTTCTACTCAAGGGTAAGACCAGAAAACTGTGAAGTTCTACAGTAATTCAAATTCATTGAAGTCATTATAAATCCCAAAATACAGAGAATAACTTTAATTCATTTGCTTGGTCAATCATTTCCCTTACTTGTCAAAACAAAGCAAAACAAAACAAAAAAAAAAGGGCAACAAGTTCATACCCACATAAAAAGGACAAAGCATCTACTATATGAGTACAATCAAATGCTGGTTTCTACCAGAAATACAAATAGTACAGATTGGGAAAATACTTGAATAATGAAGTTTTTCATGCAATTCCAAGGAAAATTAGATGAATGACTGAAAAGGATAGAAGTGTACACAATTCATTATATAGAATATGGTAACACTTGGCTAAAAGATGTGGAGTTCCTCACTTTAATGAGCACAGTCTTTGCTCGCAAATTAAAAATAAACAAATAAAAAAGATACGAGTATGATCTCACTTATGGGCAGTTGATCAAACTGCATTTTGTCCCAAGAGCTGGGAAGCCACTGCCTTATAACACATCAAGAACTCCTGCTTATTGAACTGATCTGTGTAAAGTCTGACTCCTTTCCTGTCTACAGCAATTGTTTTTCCTATCAAAACATTTGGGTTTATGGAAATGACAACTTAATGGTTAACTGGAAACATAGCATGATGTTTGAAGTCAAATCATGCCTCACCTCACTTTGGGGTCTCATTGTATCCCCCCTGAATAAAAGTACATTTCCTTTCTCTGAGGGTTGTACAGCCGGTCCAATGTCAGTGCAATGCTGCTGATGTTAATAGCAAACTTGAATAGCTACACACACCAGTTTAAATCTCTAACATACATACATTACCATAACTAACCCCAGCACTTTTCATTCATCATACAATGGCTTGCTTCTTCATTTACAGCCACCTGATTAAAATCCAGATATACTGTCCTGAACATCACACAAATGGCTGGCACCCAGCCATTGTTTCCAAACACTCTTTCCTCAGCCTTGTTTCACTACTCAGCGACATATTGCAGATTACAAAAATTATTAAAGATTCCAGCACAGAAATGGACAAAAAAGGATCCTAAATAACAGACTGAAGGGCATACATTTTCTGCCACAACAAGATAAAGCTTCAGGTACAGAAGGCCTACTTCAGTGTCCTCTACCCTACTACTGCAGCATTTCAAACATAATCAAAAGAAACTAATTTGAATTTTTGATAAGGTAAACCTTATAGCTTGATAAGCTAAAGATAGACACCTGTAGCTTTAAATTTTTATTTACAGGAGTCCAAACACCTAAAAATGCTTGAAAAACATGCATGTCTATGCTGAAAACAAACTTATTTCTTAGAGAATGGATCAACAATCTAGATATCTTAAGTCATTTGTCGTCCAAGTCAGAGTAGATCTCACATGAACCCTTACTGAAAAGGAACAGCACAATTTCATCTCTGACCTACGTCTCTAAACTTATCATTTACTCAGGGGTTGTATCTCAATTCAAGGATATAATTTTGAAATATTTTTCAGAAGGGATGCAATGGATGTATCACTAAGCTTTTTATCCTATAAATAGGCAAAATTGGTAGCCACAGCAGCTGTGGAAAGTGGTTGAGGCAGGCAGAGACTTCCAGTTTGTAGAAGAATGAGTGCTTCTTTGCCTGTGTTTCTGAAATATATATGAAGGATAAGAAAGGAGCTTACACATGGAGATTTTTACCATCAGCTTATGAGAGGTTGAAGAGTGAAAGATTTCAGAGTGCACAGACCACGAGTTATGGGGAAAGAATGAAACAGACAAAAGTTGAGATGGAAGTTTTTAGATTACGTTGAAACAGTCTGTTGTTTATTCTCTTCATAAAAAGCATTTCTCCTACAGTGTTCTTTTCAATAAAAGAGAATCTTTTCAAGTCTTTTTCTTGGATTTTTTTTTATTTGGTAAACTTTTTTTTTTCAATTTGGTAACTGATATGTCCTTCCGGAGGGATGTGGTGTCATGGTACTTGCAAGAATTAGAGCTCTAAAAGACACATGATCCATGGCAGTAACTTTGCTTTTGCTGACTGTGGCAAGTGCCCAGACTGCTTTAACATACAAGTAATTATGCTTTAACTTATGATAGACCCAGAATGATATTCATGTATGTTCAGCTGAGGAGTGAGGCTGAGAGAGAACCAAGAGGCTTAAGAAAATCAGGCTATTCTGATTTTCCAAGTGTAGTTGTATTTCTGTGGACTCCTGCTGATGATCTGTGTCATGTTTCCCAAGTTTAAGGTCTTAACACTCTGCTATCAGTCATTTTTTTTTACTGAGTCATCTTTGACAGAAGGAGTCTTTAAGTGATATTTGTGAGACTTTTTTATGCAGTTATGCATATATGCAGTTTTATTTACTGAATATCATTATTTATTGAATATATTACTGCACAAATACTGAATACATACTTTGCTAGTTATGAAGATACAGCTGCCTATTCCACAGGTTCATTTTTAAAGCATTGTTTTCCTACAAGACAATTTGGCCAACAATTAACAAAATAATGGACTAGCAAACGTCCTCCTTACATTGAGTCCTTAAAATCCAATGCTGTACTTCATAATCTTTATAAAGATTTCACAAACTCTTGAGAATACACCTCATGACTATTGCTGCACTTACCCATACAGACAGCTGGGAAAAAATCAACATAGACTGTTATATAGAACAATTTGCAGATAAAATTTCCAGCTAGACTGAAGCAGATTTGATTACAAAAGATGAGGCTGAAGATATCCTGATTTTTTAACGTTCTCTTCTCCTGTAAGGTACTTGAATGGCCACTAAATGTTTTCAATAAAGAAAAATCCACATATGCAAAGGTAATATTCTGGAAATGGATTTAGAATATTTTGTGATGGAATGTCTAAAAAGCTGTCTCACTACCAAAAGCTGCTTCCAATCTTTTCTGTATACCAAGTACCACTACTATTCAGTCACACCCTTTATCCTTTGGGATACATCATCCACTAAATCCTGTTTACAGCCTTAGCAGCCTCTGCATCAGAGTCCCTTCACTACTTACCCTGCACCATCAGACCCTTGTAAAACCAAGTAGCAAAGCCACTTGTCTGGTAAGTGTCTCTATTTTGAAAAAGAACCAAACCTAGCTGCATTTCATACCATGGAAGAAATAATAATAATAATAATAATAATAATAATAATAACAACAACAACAATAATAATAGTAGTAGTAGTAGTAGTAATTGTAGTATTGTGTTACTATCTACATAAGGAATGGTGACCCACCAAAACAGAAATTTAGAATTTATCTTTCATCCATATTCCACTTTCAAAAACTAGAAATATCATTTGTTCATTCATAAATTGAAAAGCAGAATACAGTGTCTGTCCATTATCCACCCTGATAAACTCATTTTGCTGAAACAACTGCCAACAAGTAACACAAACACTACATGAGAGATCCCGTGGAAGATCAGGTACTGCATGCCCAATTCTGTATGGGGATGCAGCCCTATGTAGCAAGAGCTATACAGTATAACAATCTTTTACAGAATGGATTATTATTTCTAAAGCACCAAAAGGAGTCTTGCACACCATCAGACAGGATTAGTGACTATTCCTCTAATACTCATTGTCTACCAGTGCATATATACTGCTACATATTTATAATAAGCCACATGTTTATAATTATAATTTATGTACATATTTCCACAAATTTTCTTGGAGAATGGCATTTTGCTGTGAACTGAATGCAGAGCCAGGAACCAAGAGCTTCTCTGCTCTAACCTTCACTCCAGTAACAGGTTCTTGAGTTTGCAGCCTTCAGCAAACCACTTCCTGCATTTGCAAAATGAAGATTTAAACACCTGCTTGCTTACCTAGAGAAGGATACCAGAAAACAATTTGGCCTTCACAGCCAAAAGCCAAGTCTGACAAATTCACAGTGTATTTGGCAAGGAAATTTTGTACAGTGCACTGCAATCCCAGCATTGCTGTGGCACCCTATGGCATTTTCCCTGTAGGCTTTCCAGGCTGAGTTTAAGTCTCTGTTTGACCTCCAAACCCATAGACAATTATGGCTGCTAAACTACAATCACAGAATTTGTCTTCTTGACTTTGGGAGGATTAATTAGATGCCTAAAGGTAAGGAATTAACCAAATGCTTGTAGAGTGAAGACTCCATTTGGTGAAGGGCCAATTTTTCCAATTGATAATGTATAAATAAAAATCATGCCTAATTTGCTTCCACTACTAATGCTTTATATACTATATAATTGGAAGCAAATTAGCAATTTATTTTAAATTGTTTACATACAAATCTTATTTTTTTTAGGAGTAGAAATCAACGGCCATTTCTCTTCTACTTTGATGCTGTCATTACATATCACAAAGATTAAGCATGAGGGACTTCTTATTATAAAGTATCCCATTATGTACTGAAGTTAAACATTTGATAAAACACTGCTCAACAAAATAAAAACAAATAATAATCACATATAATCTCAGGTTTTTATTAATCTTTGGCAGTTTCATATTTGATGCACACACAAGAATTTTAAAGAAATTTCTAAAAAGTATTTTGAAGATACTGTTTGTATTCTTCATAAAAATTACAAGGAAGTGGTTCATGTAACTGACAATGTTATTAAATAATATATATAATTAACATTACTTTTGTGAAAGTCACCATATTCCTCAAAACAACCTGATCCCTTGTATTCAAAAGGAAGTAAAAAAGTCTCACAAATATCACTTAAAGACTCCTTCTGTCAAAGATGACTCAGTAAAAAAAAATGACTGATAGCAGAGTGTTAAGACCTTAAACTTGGGAAACATGACACAGATCATCAGCAGGAGTCCACAGAAATACAACTACACTTGGAAAATCAGAATAGCCTGATTTTCTTAAGCCTCTTGGTTCTCTCTCAGCCTCACTCCTCAGCTGAACATACATGAATATCATTCTGGGTCTATCATAAGTTAAAGCATAATTACTTGTATGTTAAAGCAGTCTGGGCACTTGCCACAGTCAGCAAAAGCAAAGTTACTGCCATGGATCATGTGTCTTTTAGAGCTCTAATTCTTGCAAGTACCATGACACCACATCCCTCCGGAAGGACATAGCACACATGAATGAAAGAGGTTTTATGTGAGGTACACAGTGAAAACAAACTCCATCAAAGCAGATAAATTTTTTACTGCATAGATTATCAGATCAAAATATCACAAACAAATGGCCTAGATGGAACTTTCCAAGCCTGTGGGCTTTTCCACAGAGGGAAAACAACAGGAATAAACTATCTTCCCTGCCTTCCTGGATTTTTTTAAATGCTGGTATTACCTGTGTTTCATCCCTAGCTACAACTTCCTATGACTCATGTCAGTTCTTCTCACTTGTCCATGACAACTACATCTATCAAAATCTGGAAAAGAAAATCTAAAAAAAATTATGTCCTTTGAGTCTAGAACACAAGCACCTTTTCTTCAATTACTCTTGGAATAAGTTCCCTAACCTTGACTGAGAAGTAGGTGTTGTCAATTTCTTCTATCCTAAGATGCCTGAAGTTTGTCCAGAAGACACAATGCTCTATTAAATTCTTACTACTCCTTCACAGAAGACATCAGTTTACACAGAAATCATTTGCAAGAATACAAATTACCTAATTTGCAGGCAAATTAGGAATAAAACAAAATTTAGTGACTGTGAAATAGTTGCTCTTTTCCAATCATATAATGGCTGGATATATTAATGGACATGGCTTTCTCTCATTTGGGGGATTCATAACAGTCATGAGATTTTTGATATTACATGCATTTTTCAAAACTCACTAGAAATGGTGTTCATCATTTGAAAGACAATATAAAGAATTTCATCTGTTAATACACTCTGCTCCTCAAAATTCAATGGCATAAACACAAATGCCCAACATACTGCAAGTGGGAGGTAACACTAAATGTTCTGCTTGACAGGAAAAGTGCAGAAACAGAAGTCAGGCTGCCTAAGGAACACTCTTCCATGCTGGATCTAAGTAATTCCAACATTGTCTGTTTTCTAAGAAGACTAGATCCTTAATGGAAAAGCTGCTGCTAGCTATGTGTTCATTAGACTTGGAAATGGAGAGTCACTCTTGTAGCCTGGAGCCAGAAGGTGGGCTATCTTGGAGGCAGGGTTGATAACTTTTGAATACCAGATGAAGTCTATAGATACAAGACTGGTGTCAAATGACAAGAGCCTTAAGCAGATGGATGACAGTGTGTGTGCACTATAGGCTGTTGTTAATTTACTAGCTAGAGATAATGCTTCTATAAAATTAAAAATGAGTCACTGGAAAACAGCCTGAGAGGCCATAGCCTGCAGATTTCAGGCCTCCTGGCAGGCCTGCATTGTGGGGGATATGTTTTTATAGAATTATGAAAATTAAAATTGCATGTTAGAAAGAAAGAAAATGTAATTGTTTCTCTTACTAGCTACTTAAGCTGTTTATAGTTCGGATTTGTAATTCAAAAGTACATACTCAGTTAAATGGAATAAACTAGTCATAGAAACTCATAGATAAAATACAGATGAGCAATGGCAAACATATATAATATTAATGAATTTTCAAGTGTCAAGATGTGGGGTTTATGTCTGGAACTATGCTTTCATTATTTTAGCATGACCATATACAAAGTCCCTCCTTTTCACCATTGCTCTCCATAGGACTTTTCACTGCTGTTGGGTTATGCTGGAAATAACATTTCCTCTGCTTTGGAATGAAAATTTCATGTCATTCTTCTTGCAAGACTCTCAATAGATCTATGTATCATAACATAGACAAAGCTGTCTCATTGTTTTATTGGTTCAAATGTAAGACCAGACATCAGATTCAATGTAAAATTATTGTGAGAGTCCAGTTTGATAAAGAAGCAACTTTATTGCCAAAGGCAGAAAAGGGAACTGTAAAGAATAAGTACACAAATCTTAGCATGGTTCCCATGCTACCATTTACTGGGAGAGATATCACTTACTGTGCTATCTAGAACTTCCTGGGCCACTCAAGACTATCTGATCTTAAGAAAACAGTAAAAAATTCAAACAATCTGCCATCCAGAGAGGCTGAACCTAGCTGCCTACATAGCCAAAACTCTTCTTGATCCCTACATGTATTTATCAAAGGGCCTAAAACAACTCACTGCCCTCACAACCAAATTCCAACAGATGTGAAAAACATGCTGTAGGCAACACAGTCCTAACACCTAGACAATTCCTTTAATATTTTCATCTATCCAATGTAGAAGTAACAATGCCTTACATTTTTTCAGTACTTTTTGCCCCTACCATTGTTAGTGAACATATCCCTTTGGATACCATTGCCCCTAGAATCTCAGCTTAAAGACACAAAAGAAACCACATGATGTCATATAGTGACAAAGTCAGAAGAGCCCAAACCTTGCGATGCCCATTCAGGGTTCACAGAGTTTTTAATCCACAACCCCAGTGAGCTGATGTTGAAAGTCAGCTACACTGTTCCAACCCACCCTACATTAGCTCAGCACCATTGAGCTCACCCGTATTACTGATGGTTTACATGCATGTGAATGAGGGCGGAATTAAATATGACATATGTAAAGAGATGTTCTTCAAAGCTTAAAAAGAGATGAGAGAAAAGAAGGGGAAGAATATGCAGACAGTGAATTAGCTATCCTGCATAATATACTACAATCAAGGTCACATGTAAATATTTATGTATATAAATAAATAATACTGCCCATGCAATTTTGTGCTGATTCTTTTCAGACAGTGACAGAGCAGCATTTTTCAGCTTTAGAAAACTTTAATACAGAAGTGTCTACCACAGAGACTTTAGTCATAAACACATCCAGATATTACAGCTCAGTACCTCTCATTTCCACTTGAAGGTGAAAGGCTGACTTTACAAAAAAGTTTCTCTTTTTTTTTCAGTCCTATGCAACACCACCTGTCTCATCAGCAGGACCACTCTAAAGGGATGGGCCTCAAGGCACCTCAGTCCCAAGATTCTCCATGCCTCATTCTTCATCCACGCTGCTAGTAATGTACCATCACTGGCACAGTTACACCTGAACACTCTGGTGCTGCCAAACACCTGGCTTGATTTTCCACTGTCCAAATGAAAAATAAGCATAATCTGCTTTTTGAGGATACAGCAAATGAGGGAGTTCATGACAAATTGTGTTGGTTTATGCAGAATAGTGATAATAAGATACAAATGAGAATTTTTTGCTTAATGAATAATACTAATCACGTTTCAACAAATGCTGTGCCCTTCTAATTAGAGAGAATGCATAAAATCAGCTTAATTTATTTGTGACTAGTTATACATAGTTTAAATATTTACTAGAGATTTACTCTAACGTTTGAAATTATTTTAAACAGCTCTTGCAGTAAAAGCAGACCTAGTAATGTAAAAGAAGTTACAATTCTAACTTCTGCCCTCCCTTTCGTTATGTAGCGTGTGATGTATGCCCTCAGTTTTCAAGATGCAAGAGAAAGGATATTATTGATTTACATGCTAATTCTCCAACTGTTACTAATTTTCTTGATTCCTGCTTCCAAAGTTGCACTTCCAACATTCATCACTGTAGTACACTAGAGGGGCTGAGCATCTTTTTCAATAAATTACAGGAACTATGACTAATTATAGTGATATTAACTATGCAAAGTAATGTGTAACTTAAAATGGATACGTTTATCATTTCAAATTATGCTTTTGACTCTTGATGGCCTAACACATGGATGCTTTTCCTTTTTTTTAATACAGATTATGAACTCTGCTATATTTTTTAAAAAATCTGTTTCACAGATATAAGCATACCTCGTGAATTTGATGAATGGAAACAAATCATTTACATCTCATATAATGCCTAGTGGGTAGAGGACAAGATTAATACCAAGGGCAAGTAGGGCCAAATTCTGATTGTTATAGCAAAGCACTGAGGATTCAGCTTGAACAGTACCATCAGAAGGTACTTGGCCTACAGGATTTGTACCCTATTCTTTATGTCTTCCTAATGCTAGGAAGCTAATAGTGCAAGTTGCTTGGCTGATAATACCAGCAGCATCAAGCAAAGCAAAAACAAGTGCAACTGGCTTTCAGCAGTTAGGAAAATATATTGCAAAGATTTAAAATACAGAAGCTTTAAAACAAGGGGAGTGCAGTTGTGCATGTGTAAGAACTCTGCATAGCAGCAGGACTTTGTAGCAGCACAATATTGTTGTAGCTCTCCTTCCAATGTGGAAGAAACGCAGCCTCTGTCTTCTCAGACATTTTCAAATCACCTAGTATTTCATGGTACAGACATACAGCTCTTAGTAATCAAACCAAATCAAGGAATAACATAGACTGGTATGCTGCAGAGACATTGTCAGAGAAACTAAAGCAGTACAGATGGACAGTGCCAAATTTTTCTACAGAATTTGCAGAAATTGACCACCACAGACCAAAGAGTTAGGACAGATACTTCAATTTATTTAGACTATTATTTTCTACTATTTCAGAATAGTCTAAGGGGTATCCTTTTAAAAAACCCCATGCAGAGATCTCCAGGGGTTTACCAGAGGAACACCTGAGCTTTGGACCTCTGCCAAAAGGTACTGTCTTTAGTTCCCTGCTTGGCCAACACATCCACTTGTTCTGAGCATTGGGATGGGTGATCTTGTGCTTGCACAATACTGTCCTTAAAACATGTCACCTTTCCTGGGCGTGTTTCCACTTCAGAGTAGCATCATATGGGATCTGACCACTAGTTTTCTTAATCAAAGTTAATTCCTCTGAGGTCCAGAGACTTCAATCTGTCACTCTCCTTCCTCATTTTCCTGAGGCTATTGAACTCCACTATATCATGGTCAGTACAGCCAAGGCTATCACTGATTACCACATCATCAACCAAACCTTAACTGTTAGTGAGCAGCAGCAGATCCAGCTGTGAATCACCCCAGCTGGCCCTTCTAACATCTGGCCCTTCTAACATCTGAATGAAGAAGTTAACTCTGCCACCCTCCAGAAATCTTTTTGTCTCCCAACATTTGCCCTTTCTTCAGATGTCAGTTCTTCCAAGGGTAAAGGAAGTGTAAATTGATGTTGTCTTAATTAAAATGCCTTCCAAAATTATACAAAATTATGGGCATTTTAGTTATGCAGTTTTATAACACTGAAGTGGACCTTTTGCATATATTTATAATGGCATTTTATGGGGGCTTGAGGACCTGAAGTGTTAATCTTCCTCCCGCTGGACAACAGGTAATAAGTTACCTTATGATTCAATGAAACATCATTCAAAAGCCTGGACATCACCAATAGTATTAAAACATAAATCAACCCCTTTTCAATGACACCCTCTTGTGGCTGAGCTGTTTGTCAGTTACCTCAGCTGGGTACATTGGATGAACACTCACTAAAGATAATTTTGGCTCTTACAAACTATGTTGGTAACCAGGAAGGAAACCTTCCTCTCATAAGAGGAAATTAAATGCTCTTCCCAGAGGCCTTTAAGAAAGGCCTTTGCCTCTACACGACTTCCAGGAGAGTTCCTGACATTCCAACCTGCTTACTGTATCCCTGTGACCACTGCACCAGCCCTGCTTCCTGCTTCACATAGCCAGAATGTCACCAGAAGGGACAGAACTGCCACTGAGGGTCCTCTTGCTTCTGAGGGGGTTGCTAGACCCAGGGGCATCAGTGATGTCTGTGCTGTTTAGAGAGTCTACTCCCAGTTTTCATCCCTCATCTTTCATTATTCTCCAGCTTATCATGTAGTCTGAAGACTTGGCCTTAGTAGAGCAATCAATTTTCTAGGGTGTTCATAGAACCACTGCCTGCACAAGCTGCACACCTCAGCTGGTCCCTAAATGCTGGCCCATGTCTAAAAGAATGGAAAGAGAATTTGCAAAACTGAGTCTTGAAAGAGTTTGAGTGTACTAATGTGCTCTCCTGAAACTCCAAATACTACACCAAGTAGAACCACAGAATAATTTGTGTTGGAAATCATAGAAGGTCATCTCAGATAACCCCTGCTCAATGCAAGAGTTAAAAAGACAAGGCTCACTATCATGGGGGAAAAAAATTTAAATCCTTGTATTTCATGGAAATTTTTTATATCCTTTTATCTGCTGCCTCCCATGCTGCCGCTGCATCTCTCTGACAAGAGTCTGGCTCTGTCTTTTCTAGATCCTCCCATGAGGTAGCTGTAGACAGCAGTAAGATACCTCCATAGCCTTCTCCCTTGGACATGAGCAAATCCAACTCTCTCCTTGTATGTAATGAGCTCCAGAAGGCTCCATATGTAGTGGTTCTGATTACTAAACAAAACTGAATTCAAAGAAGCTTTGGTGGAAGACAATTTCAGAGACTGTTTAAAATCAGAATTGAAAATCACTTACTAGCATCATTTACAATTTTAAAGCACAGCTCACAGCTGTCCTAGTTATGTTCTTATCAATCTCTTCTGGACAAGTATTCTCAAGTCCTCTACCTCATCTAATGTTTTCTAATTCTCCTCTCAAGAAAATTTACTCTCAGGAAGTCATTGAGAGTTCACAATCTAATTAAACAAAAACACTCTATGATAAAATTTACCACAGATGCATCAACCATGCTCTTTAAGTAGAGCTGAGATTCTCAAATTTGAAAATTCCTGCTAAAAATCTCAGCCACTTTAGAAATCTACAAACAGTATGTCCAAAGCAAGGAATAATGAGGTTCTGTCCTTGATAAGTCTTCTGCACACTTTTATTACCATTATTACTTAGAACAAACCCATAGTTTTAATCAACATGAAAGCAATGAAGAGTTTGTCTGCTATTCAGGACATTTTACATGACTGATGTATGTATGCACTTTGCTTAGGCATTAACTCTCACTTTTTACTTCTCAGGAAAATGTGACAATTTAAAGTTCGTGTTCACTGGACTACTAACAGGTGTAAAATTCCACACCACTATAAAATTGCCCCCTTTTTAAACAGTATCTTTATGCCATGTTCTATGCTTTTAATACTACTAAAGTATTAGTAAATTACTAATTACTAAAAAAAATACTAGAAAAAAAGAATTTCAGACTTGGATATCAGAATCCCAGACCACAAGTTAGATGTATTAAATAATGAAGTATTTGATATTAGTTCGTTGGTGTCGGTATCTCGGGCAACCTTGGGATAGGCTGCCGGTGGTCGTGGTATCTCTCTGTCCCCAGGGCCAAGCCCGTAGTCAGCCGCGGGGGGAGAGCGGCCTCTCCGAGAGATCCACGAGCCCAGAGAGANTGTATTATGGTTAGATGTGGTCCAGTGAAATGCTTTTGTGCTGTACCCTCTTTCAGTAGGTCTTCATTTCAATTGTATTAGATTTAGATGTAAAGTTATAAAAAATAAGACATTTATATTTAGATCTGTGCTGGTCTACTCTATGAGTCACAGAATATTGTGCCACTAACATTTTTCCCCCAGCTATCACATTTTTTTGGTCATGCAAAAATACAGCAAGACGACCTACATATACACTCAACAAACAGCTGGAAATCTACAGCCTGCCCTCCTTTCAAATGCATATCAGTTTAGAGACACAAGATTAACAAATTAATTTGCATTGCAGGGTGGAAGAAAACCAAAATGCTGCCACCATTTTATTCTGTGTGGAGAAGCAAAATTCTTATATTTTGTAAGAATACACAAGGATGTGACAGAATGCAGACATGATCCTTTAGGGTCCAGCTGCAAACAGGAGATCTAATGTTGAGTTCTTGAGGCTCCTAATTGAGACCATGACTCTCACGTGTGGAATTGGCCATGCAGAATGACCATCTTCTCTTACATTCACCACTACGACCCACAACTGCTAAGATGTTTCCTAATTTTTCTAAGCTCTTCCAATCTTGTACAGCCAAGAATGAACAAAGCTTCAGGACTGGGGGGCAGGGGAAATGGGTACTTAGGAGTCCTGCTTCTCCTTCTCTTCATTGTAAACTCCTGTAGATTGCCCATCCAACATAACTGATTAATCCACCAAAAGTATTGAATTATTTCAAGGGTGTTGATGCACAACCCTTACTAGTGCTGTTATTTTAAGCCTCAAAGATACACAAATTGATATTTAAAGAGTACTTCCTGGAGAATTTATAACATCCAAATCTCCCACATTGAGAACAATAAGGCTTCATGAAGAGAATGAAGAAATACAGCCATTTAAATTGTTCAACATCATTAAAATACTCCTAACTAGCTACTCCTAGAAGAAAAATATGACAGTTTCACAGACAAAATATTAGTTCTTCCTTATGCTTTAAATAAGGCTTTAGTGGTATTTCAATGACTGAAATATGCTCATGTTTCCTTAGCTTCTCCAGAGAGCATTTCCTCTGACTCTAAATAGGAGTAGTCTAATGGCTTTGACTCAACTGTGTTTCTGAACCTCAAGAAAGCAGGGTCTCTTCTCTGACATCTTCTTTTGATCTGATATTAAGAGATGTTCAACTGCCTATAAATTCTTTCATTAGCCACTACAGACCAGATTGTCAGAAGTACTGCATACCAGAACTCTGGCTTCAGAGGGAATGCAGGACAATTGTATCTATGTACAGCCCAGCATCTTCATCAATTATATAACACACTGAAAGGCACCAAATCATCAGTATTAAGTGTCCTGCATGCATGAAAATCATTAGGCCTATTTTACAAAAGCTGATGTGTTGAAGTGCAGCTGTGCCCAGTTACCTGAGCAAGTAAATTTCATGGCTCTAAAGAGATGGACTCAAAGAGCATCAAAAGCCAAAGGGGCAAAGCTGTGATGCCAAAAGCCAAGGGGCAAAGCTGTGCAGAGAGTGCAGAAGTACCAAGCAGTAGTTGTGGAGTTCAAAGCAGGGGGAGGGATTAGTTTCAGGCTGTGCATGTGAGGAAGAGCAGTGGCAGCGTGCTAGGAAGATAAAGACAAGGATACAACTATTTCCTATGCACAGCACAACAGTTTCTGGAGTAAACATTCTTTGAAAGCTCATGTAAGTTCCTATGAAGTTCCTTTCAGAAGAAAATGCTTTAGAAATTTCATTGAATACACTGGTCACATCAAATATTACCCTGACTCTGGCTGAAATTCAACTTTCTGTAATACTTAAATGTACATGGACCGTCTTCATTTCAATAAAGTGGTCCAGTTTCTGCCTCCTTGAACCTCTCTCTGCAGTGGAATATACATAAAGAGATCAAACTCATCAAGACTATCCTCTGTATTTAAAAGCAGATTTCTGGGAAAGCACGGACTGAAGGCTATTGGTGATATGGCCATTCTCTCAGGCCCAAGTTCTGTAGACAATATATCAGATAGTTAACATGTAAGTCAACCCACAGACAGTTGCAGGCTGCCACAAGCAGACTGTTCCTAGAACTTCCATTGGTTTAAAGTCTGTCTATGCTCCCCTGTATGTCATGGTGTGGTTGCTGAACAAAAGTTCACTTATGCAAGCCTGCACTGCTTACTCAGTGAGTTTCTGCTCACTTTTTAAAACCTACCTTCCCTTTTTGTCCCAGCAACATCCTTCAAATCACACTTCTTAACATCAACAACAACGCTGATATAAAACTGTTCCCAAATGGTTGGCATCAGGTCCTGCCCTGTTATCTGAATTTCTTCTGCTATGGAGTACACCTAAAAAGTACCTTCTTGACAGATGTAAAGGATCTGAGTGGCCAGAGCTGCTCCTGCTCAGATGAGCTGGCATAACATCTTAGAATTCTATTCCATATCACTTACAACTTCAGTTTAGTATCTATCAATACCTGTGACTAAATGGTACCTCAGTGTTATGAGAGGTATCACACCATCAGTATGCATTCCCAGCATGGATTCCAGGATACTCCAGTCCAGTTGCTTACTGCTGCTGATCCCACTTAGCATGCTAATTCCAACTCCTACGAAACCAGCAGGAAGACAAGACCCTAACTTGTTACAATTCATTTCTATATTGCTGAGGCCATTTCAGCTCACTGAGATGTTCATTCAGAGAAGTTTTCATTACTCTTTGGTTAATGTGGCAGTTAATGTCCTTGAGCTCCACGTCCCTGTGTCCATTTAAAAATGTGAGAAAAAAAAATGGGTTTGCCCTTATTTAGGATACAATCTCATAGTCAATCATTTGAAAAATCTTCATTTGCAATTGCTCGAGTGGATAGTGAAACCATTTCCTGAATCATGCTGCTTGCCTTTCAGATTTCACTTGGTATTAGAAAGGCTATGTTAACTCTGGATCAGTGTTCTTTAATAAAACAGCACAGCAGTAAACACCAAAAATAAGAGTTTCTTGCTTAAGGTACTACACATCAGAAAAATAAAATGTTCTATCATGTTTCTTGCTGTTTTATAGTTACCTGATATATGTTGGACTTTCAATCCCTTCTATGCCCTGAGCATTCATTACATTTACACATTTTACAGTTCTCTAGTAATTTTGCAATACATTTTCCTGAATCAGCTGATGACATTTAATGGAATGTTTAAGACACAATATAAAACCATAAATGCTTTTGCTTATTCTGGGGAAAAAAAAACTGTGCACGTAAATTGGTTTTCATATTAAAAACTATGTTGGTGTACCCAGCATTTTTGCTTCTGCTATACATATTAAAATATAACTAAATGCCTCTTATGCAATACTGCAGCATAAGTACGAATAACAAGCATTTTTACTTTACAAGCAAGCTATATGATTAAGGAGCTATTAATGAAGTGAAACAAAACCTCAGTGCTAGAATGTAATAGTCCATGAAATTCTTATGGGGAGAAAGAGAATCTGCAGTGAATAAATATTAACCTAAATGCAAGAGAAAACATAAAGCAAACAAAAAAAAGAAAGCATTTTTAAAGCCAAAATTTTGGTTAAAACTGCTGACTACTTAAGGAAAGTCTATTTGCATACCACAGGGCTCCATCTGCTGTGGAAAATATAGGCTGCAAGAATGATTTAATATTTAATAGAAGTAGTGGCCATTGTTAATTATAATTTGCACATTTACAAATCAGCACTGATAGCAATACAAATTATGAAATATAAGGGTGTTATGCTGGATACTGGGGAAAATAAGATGACAGACAAAGTTAATGGAGTATCCCTAACAACAGCTCTGTCAGAACACATCAGAGAACTAATCCAGTTACAAAGAGCCTGCAATGGAAAATCTATTTAAAATATTAAAATGCTGTTTGGTAAAAGCTTTTTCCTAGTGCATTTTACTTAAACAGTTGCTTATTGCTCATGGGTCATTAGCTGTACACCCAGATGCATTCTGCAAACTGCCATTCGAAAGAACAGTAGAAATTAAATAAGAAATAGATTTCTGCAGCATTTTTCCTGAAATTTAGAATCATCTTACTGCAGATTACAGACAGAAAAGTAGTATCAGCTACTTCCAAGACAGATGCTGTTGCTGTTACAATAACTAGACATTTTCTTTCATTAAAAAAATAAAAAAGCAACATGCTACAGAGAACTTGACTCATTGGAAAAATTTTCTAGCCCTGGAACTCACTCCAAGTGGATTAAGAGACCAATATGCAGAGAAAGAAATTCTAATACTGAAAACTTAGTTCCAGTTTAAGACTTAACATTACTTTGTTTTCAACACTGAACCTATAAACTCTTATGTAGTAAAACCACAGAAATTACCATTGATTGCTTTCATTAATCTCACTTTTCTTATCATCATGTAATATGGATTACAGATAGAAACCATTAATGCTTTAATAGCAACTCTGCTCACTGAGTCAGTCGTTCATGCTGCTACTGATTTCTATGTTTTCACATCAGGTAGGTGGTCTGTAATATAATCCATGAGGCAACTCTCACCCCATTTAATTCAACAGGTAACTTAGCATTTATGTCACCTACTAGATACAAGGCAAAAGTATATACAAGGCAAGAGCCTGTAATATTCCCAGTATACAGTTTCTTGTAATACACTTAGGCTAATTGTGCTCCTGTGGTACAGATAAATCACATTCAGTCTGCAGAAGGAGATACAATAGCTGTCTCCTTAAAGTCCAACAGATTAACAAGTACATATTAGTCTGAAACTCTGGCCATGGGTCACCCTAGACTGATCTAGCACTGTTCAGCTCACAAATTCTTGCTGGAAAAAGTCAGGAGTACCACATTTTAACTGCAGCTTCTTCTGTCCATGTATTAGATTTCCTTTTATTTTGTGTCCACAAAAGGAAGGACATGGAATTAGGCAATTAGATATGCTGATGGAAAAGGTCTGGGTGAACCAAAACTCCTGTTATAGGTGCACAATACACCAGTTATGGCAGAATCATGAACCTCCAAGTATCTTTCTGTTCCTTCTGTTGTTAGTGAATATTGTTTGTTCTCTGATCAGCAGAACTGCATTTTGTCTTCACCTGGTTACTCATACCACTATACCACTAGCTGGATAATTAAACAGAGTTAACACTTGTTTTGCTGGAGTGCAATTTTAGACATACTTAGATGTTATAATTTCAGTTATACAGTGTCAGTTACCCTCCAAAAAATGTTATTCTTTAGCATCAAATGAAAGGCAGTATTTCAATGTAAAAACCATACTGTCTGGTGCAGAATCAGTATCTGCCCATTTTCACCCCCTCAATTCCTCTCCTTAGTCGTGGTTTCAATAATGAAATCATTCTCATATATCTATGCCTGCAAAGAGGAAAAATAGGCTTTGCTATTTTTGACTCTGAGTCTCTATTTATTGTGCAATCAGAAAGTTGATTATAATATTATCAAAATTAATGCCCAACAATTGCATAATGTGCTCATGTCTGGATTTTTAACCGAACTATTTCTTTGTGCTTTTGGGGCTCTATAAGAATCACCAGATCTTTTACAAGATGTGTGATGATGGGGGAGATTATCCAGAATTTTAGGCAGCCTGTTCCACAGCAAGCTGCCAAGACCTCATTTGACTGCTGATGTCCTAGTCTATAGCAGTTGAGGGCAATCTCTGCTTTTTGTTAGGCAATAATTCCACTTCACAAAGAAAAGTTGTTGCAAGACAGAATAATGATTGCTGCAAGTTCCTCTTTTTCGCAAAACACAAAAATCTCTGATTAGTCGAAGAACTAAGAAATGATAAAATGAAGATAAAATGGTTCTAGGAGAGAATGCAATTCTGGTTTATGAAAACCAGACCAAAATAATGTCACTTTCAGATATTTTTACATTCTTTTTGTGTTATGCCAGCAGTGTAAAGACTATCTCAATACATGGCTGAAAATGCCCTTGTCACCAGCAGCTCCTCAGAGCCCTACAATACCTAGATCACCTGATCCCAGTGCATGAGCACTGTGCAGAACAGACCAAAGAAGAAACACAGCAAGAATATGAAATATCTCTTCAGCATGGTTAGTGGAGCAGTTCTTCAGCAGCTGTTACTAAATTTAGTGATATTATCTCTATTTATACTAAAGACTGTTTTTTCCTTCAGCAATCTCTAGGGTCAAGACATCAGAAAAGCACAGAAAGATCACCCATTGATGTTTTCATTGTGTGAAGTGTTGATCTGGTAAGCACATGAAATTCCATCCTAAATAATAACCACCCCCCCCATAAATGGTTTACTAACCCATCATTATTCCATATACACTGAGGAACAAAGCAGTGTACAATATTCTGTAGGGGTTGAAAAACAAGAAAATTAAACTTCCTACAGGTAACAAGTACTAGCACAGCCTGTGTTGTTCATCCTGGCCCAATGAGTCTATGTCATTTTAGCATGTATGTGCTCATTTATTATGTCACGGGTCAGATCAAACAGCCACCCAAATTGCAATTTCCAGAGCTGAAATAACATATAACTCCCATTTATTCTTCAGAAATCTCTTGTAGTAATAATTTTCACTCTGGGTCAAATATACACTTAGCAAAACACATCTAACAAATTTATGGGTTTTCCTCTGAAGTCAGCAAAGCATTTTCACACAATAGTCCATAATGAGCATAAAGAACCTGCTCTATTTACTAGGCATTATAATTTCTTGCTCACAAAACATGAAAATAGAAACACACATAGTAAATTTTTTCCCCTACTTTGTCTCTTGATAGCATCACAAAAGGAATAAATGATTGAACGGATGGCAAAGATGTCCCCTTTTGCATAATTACTGGCCCGGATAATGAAAGGTTCTCGGATACAGATATCACTATTTCCTGTAGGTCAGTTTTTCCTGAAAGGCACCTAAAGCTCTAGTTCCATTGAGTATATTTTGCTGTAAAAAGTAAACAAAGTAGTCAGAATGGTCCTTTCTGAAGATCGACAGTTTTCTGCAGAATGACAGGCAATCAGCTCCATGAAAATTCATAGCACTGTGGCATCCCACACACATCATAATTCACATAGTCCTTGCTACTAATTATATTTGGGATCCCAGAAAATTCTGGAAAGCCTCAGAGCTAGGGAGGTGCAAGAAGTGGACTGCAATAAGTTAGGGAAAAAGCCTGGGCTTGAAAGTGGCAGAAATGGACTTGGATGTTGGATTTGAATGCGCCATGCAGGCCACAGAGAAGTTTGGAGGAGCCTGAGTTAGGCTGAGGTTTAGCTGCTAGTCTCTCCAGATTAGATATGAATGGTGTTCTAAAGATAAAAAAACCTCATGAACCCCTCTTAGTACTATGCCATCCAGACCTGTGATAACTGTATTTCAATGGTCTCTTGAGTAGCAAATATTTTCTCTGGATTTCTTGCTTTGAAGTTTCCCAATATAATGTTTTTGATCTCTGCAATAGAACCCAATGTAAAATTTTGAGTTATGATACAATATTCTTTAAGATACTAAGGAAAAATGAAGTTGCATTAATCACATTCACAGATTGTTTTAAACTTGTAATGGGTGGAGGAAAGACTGACCTGGGCTCTTTAGATTTCACTGCAGCCTACCAAGGAGAGAGATGCAAGGGACAGAAGAGAGTCTTCTATTCAGGAAGTACCAAGTTAAATCCAGAGCTTTTAGTGTGTTCTGTATTACACATGATTACAAACTCAGTTTGAAGCCATTCCCCCTTGTCCTATCACTACATGCCCTTGTAAAAAGTCCCTCTCCAGCTCTCTTGTAGGCCCTCCTTAGGTACTGCAAGGTGCTGTGAGGTGTTACCTGACAGGTAATGTGTTAACTCAGCACAGGCGCATGCAGCAGCGGAAAACACAGCAAAAAGGAACATAGTCAACTGGGAAAAAATCAGAATACACAGCATCATAAAAAGAAAAGTATGGCTGCTGAAAATGTGTCTTTTTATTCTTGTCAGTGAGTTTCTTCTACATTCTTATTGATACCTCATCTCTCATACTAATACTGCTGCCATATAACTCTAGCCATGAGATTCATCCATGTTGTTTACTTGTGGCATCCTTCACTTGCTAATGGGTCTATTCTCCTTATTTAGATCCAACATAAAAGCATTCTTTCAAGTTTGTTTTTAAAGAGAAAAACAGTTTCCCCAAACTGAATCAATTAAACATCTAATATAGGTGTCTAGATTAGTGCTTTAGGCTTTTTATCTAGTCATACATACAGTACATACAGAAGCTGAGTAATCCCCTTGAAGTTTCACTAAAATGTTACTGTGCCCATAACTGTTACACCACACACCTAGAGCTAGGCCCCTAAACAGAGTTTGAAAGGATGGAGTGAGATTTTCAACAGCATTGACCTAACTTTACTGCAATTTAAGTCATAGGAATTTTACCATTAACTTAGATGTGACCATTTGAGGCAATGCTAAGTGCTTCTGAAAATCCAGTCTGTAATCTTCTTTAAATTGATGGCTAGGCAAACTGGACCAAAAAAAGAGTAGCTTTACAATCATTACTTATTTTTAAATCTATACATCAGCCATGTGTGAACATGATATAGTCTGTGCACATGTAAGAATAAATGCATGCATACATATAAATGAACCGAATTTTTGTGTTGACAGATTATTTGCCAAGTTAAAGCCAAATGTGATTTGAAATTACCACGATATTACACTGAATAAAGAGGATTTATAATGGAAATACTAAAAGAACCTCTGTAATAGTGATCCTGCCAGGCACTTCTATAACAGCATATATTTCATTCTTTTCAGTTAGTGCTGTTTTTCTCCTTTCTCTGAATGTTTGAGAACAGTAAGTGAAATGTTAATTTTTTTAAGTCAGAACCATCTAGCTAAACCATCCAAATCATTTTTGTATACAGAGATTTTATTTGTAATCTTTCTCTGCAAGCTGCTTTGTTAAATCCTAATGACAACTTTTATGCATAATGCATAAAATAAACTTTACCAATGTTTAACACACTTTTATAAACATGTAAAACCCCTTCATAAGTGAGATGACACACTGCAGGGCATGCAGTTGCAGTACACTGGGAAACCACACTTCCTAGATGACTGAAGGCATCTGCTCCGTGCCATTAATTTCCCAACATCGAACACACGTAGTTTCCTAGAACAGCGGTGCATCATATTCTGTACTTTTTTTATTAATAGACAAGTACATTTTACTGCATGTAGAATAAGAGTGCTGTGCACATCTACAATCCTTTCCCTTTTTTTCTAGGAACGTTTGTATTTTCTAAAGGAATGGGGAGAGAGGAAGATAGCAAGATAGCTTCTTTATCAAAACACTTTATTTTAGCAAATAAATACCTATAAAAATATATGCTAACAAGGAATCACTCAAAAATGGATGGTATAAATCTTCCTTATGCAAGAGGAAAAGAAATCAGAATAATAACAATGAATCACTAGCCTATGTCACTGAAATGATTTGTTTTACTCCTTTAATCTTTACCATATCTAAACTGACTATAATAAATGAATAATTACTCCGAATGCAGAGGAGCTAATTGAAAATCTGCTTGAAGTATAAAACCAAGAAGTCATAACAACAAGTACAAGGTTTAGTCAGTGTTTAGGAACTTGTCTTTGTCAATAATTTTTAAGGTTCAGTGTAAATGATACTGTTTACCATCGTACATCATCTAACATTACTTCAGAAAGTCATGAATTATTTCAGACTTCCATGAATATTAACAGTCTTTAGAGTCATGGTGTTTCATCAGCATACACCCAAGTATTAAAGTCTTATGGGGTTTGACTTTTCAAAATGAAACCAATTTAATTCGAGTTTGTTTTATTCTCAAAACCTGATTTCTGAGTCCAGACAGGTGTATACTTTCATGCATGTGAAGTTCAGGCTTTCTTCAAATGTCAAAGGTATGTCACCTATCACAGGGACAGGCTGATTGTCAAAGCACCCATGTGGACATGCACTTCCTATTGTGTGTTCAAAACTATTGGAATTCTGAGAGAAGCATACACTCACAAGGGTGTCGCCCTGATTTTTCTGGAGTGCTGTGTTTATAGTTGGTAGCAAAGGTTCTCATGGATTTTGTGTAAACAATCCATGTTTCTATAACCAGCCAAGGATTGTTTTGTACTTTGAATGTTGTTTTTCATTCTTCCTTCTGGGGTGGAGAATGTGATGGACTGTGTTTCTCACCTATGGAATTTAAGAGGCGGTAACCTCTTTGTCCAATCCATAACTATCTGTAAAAAGGTATAAATATAAGAATAAAGAGAGGCTGGGTCTCTTTTTGCTCTCTGCCCGGCCTTGGTAGCTAACCTCCTGAGTTGCCTGATTGTTTTGTGTCCGACTGAGCGACACAAGGGGAAGACAAAATTTGGTGGTTGCTTCCTGCTTAAAAACACAAAAAAAACCAGTCCAAAAAAAACCCCAGTATGTAACTGTCCAGTTACATACTAATCAAGTGGTCAAAACAAAAAAATAAAGAAATATTGCCTACATGAAAGTCACTGCTAAAAGATAAACCATTCATTCTAGTGGCCAGCAGAAATTACTTGTTTCGTCATCCTCTGAAAACTGTATGTCCAGAATTTGCAATGAAGCTGACCAGCATGGATTTCTCTTTCTTGAAAACAAACACTTAGTAATAAAGGCTTACAAGAGAGCAAGTGCACTCACCCAGTTCTGTCTCCATCAAACCTGACCTGCAGATTGCTTGTTTCACCCCTACAACTGTTGTCATAAATATGACTAGGGCTGAGATTAAAAAGAAACATGATGCACAAAGTAGCTTCAACACAGAATACACGAGAAGAAGAAAAGCTGCTACTCTTCCCATACACACTCTTGTGCTGTATCACTTTATTCATAATGCAAATCAGAAGCACCAGATTTGAAATTAGGTTACCACAGCAGAGGGCAATACGGCTCTCAGGCAGTCACATATGTCCTTGGCAAACTGCAGCATATATACAATTACTGCACAACAAAGTCACTGTGTTGGCTGCAAAACAGGTTCTCTGTAATCAATAACTTCACTCATGTAAAAGAAGGATCATATTTCAAGTGTTGCTATTATACCACTGTCATCTTGTACAGTGAACTCACTATTTACATAGTACTGCAAATATATATATTTACTGTATAGGTTACAACCAGCTTGTGCAAATGTTATAGTAAATATTCCATTAAATAACTCTGAGATGAAATAACAAGCTACAAGACATGGCAGTGCCAAAAGTTCTTGCTGACAGTCATCCCAGGCAGATGTTGATTTTTGCTCTGTGAAGGCTTTCCTTTCTACAGGTCATATTTTCATCATCACTCTCATCATAGCCTCTCAGTTTTGGAGCACAGTGATCCCAGGCTTTGAGTATGTTTGCACACAGGAAATACCTATTATTGTGTGACAGATGCCTGACAAATATGCATAAAGCTTCTTTGGAAAATACACATTTTACAAGATTTTGAATAGTCAGAATGTGCATCCTGGAAAAAGAACCAGTGGGGTGTGTGTAAATTCAGCCTAAGCAGACCAAGCCTTACTAAAACCAGCAAGCTACAAATACTGTCAATCCTATCTCTGTACATGAAAGGGAATGGGAATGGCTGAGGCTGCAAGGTTCCCTTATTCCATTAGCCAGAGAACACTTTTTCTCTCACTAAAATCCAGAAGTTTGGCACAGTCCTCTGACCTAACTTGCATCCAGATAGCCCAGCAAGGGAGATCCATGCTCGGCCAAATACTTGCTGATTGCAGAATCAGGAAGAAATCCAAGACTCTTGGGTTCAAACTCAGGTCTGTGGAGGAAGTTCTAGCTTCTCACAATAAGACTAACTATTGTTCTTTTGCCTCAAAACACATCCTATTCCTTGTTGCTCTGACATGTCCATGCTACTCCTGCAGTCTCTTTCTTAACATCCATCTTCTTAAGTTCAAATCTCATTTCCACTACAATAGGTTTCTTTTTTCCTCCTTGCCTCCATTTCTCATGCTTTCAGTTCTGAGTTCAGCATATTTTTCTGCTTTTCTCTATGTTCTGTTAGAATGTCCCAGAAGAAATTTCCCATGCCCAGCATCACAGTTGTACTTGTAGCTGTGGGGACAATCCTATTCAGCATCCCTAAAGGCCTGGACTATTTAATTTGCTCAATGCAAATTAATTCTTCAAGGAATGTAAAGAGCAAAAATAGAAACATATTTAGGATAAATTTCCACACAAGCATAATCCTGAAAAATTCCAACATCCACGGCAGAAAAACAGCTTTTCAAGAGTAAGAATATTCTTCAAGCAGACAGGGAAACTGTTTCTTCACAACCTTGTACTTGAAAATGACTGAAGTGTTAGAGCTTAGTCATCAAACATACTGTGTTTGGGACAGATGCCTGACATGGAAAATGCCAGCTAATATAGGGAAGTTTGGTGGAGTTAGAAGCTACTAATTCAGCAATAGCAAGAAAAGACCATGAACAGTGGCTTATTTCTAAACTCTGCTGGTTGTGACAAGAAACATGATGAGAGTCACATAAATGTGTGACTTTTCAATTGATGCTTCCAATTGGCAGCAGGGACTCTGCTTGTAACTAGAAAAGAATGAAGACCTTGCAATCTAAAGTGGACAGAGAACAAAGAGTATGTCTTGTGTGGCACTGAATGGAGAGCCCTGAATCTTAAAAGGCACAGACTGTGAAAGTGTGAGCTACAGAACCATGCAGAGCTGGCTCTACTGAGACCAGAAAGTTTTGGGCAAACATGAATGTGGAAAACTCATGCTTGGTCATCCATTAGAAATGGATATTACCAAAGGAAACCTTGTCCTCTGACTACGGTCCCCTGCAGTTTGAGCTCTAGGCAGGCTGACTCTTATCTTACAATCACCTTCTGCCTAGTAATATTTGAAAATGGGAGGATTTTTACTTTAGGAGCTGCTTTCTAATATCAGATATTCACTGAAAAATTGCATTGAAAGAATTTTTTTAAATAAGAGAATTGAAGGGAGATATCCTTTAATATTCAGAGTAAATGGTAACATAATTAAAATTAGATATTAAAAATACTGTAAAATTTCCTTTAAAAAACCCCAAACAAATAAAAATATAAGAATTGAAAATTGAAATCCCTGCCCTGAAATGTACACCTCCTCACCTCTCAGGAGAATAAATGCAGCACTACCAGTGTAAAAGAAGTGTAAGCAGACATAAAGTCTATTCTTGAGTTTAGTTTTCTTGACAAAGTGTAGCATGTCATCAAGAGACTATCTTATTTTATTGTGAGAATTGGTAAGGCCTATTAGAAGTCTGTGGAAATGATCCCTAATAAAAAGTCTTCATAAAACAAGGAATTCTCTTGATTAAATTGTTATTGCATGAGTAGACATACAGTAAATGTTCAGCTCATTGTAGTTGAGAAAATCATATATATGGGCCAAGATATGCCTTTTAGAAATCATGTCTAAAATTAGTAAAGGAGGAAAAGATCATTTCTTCTGAAATAATTTTATTTTTCACAAGGAAGCAGAAACATATCTATCAGAAGAAGGATTATAACAAAGCAGTTGGAACACTGGAACCTCTGTAATATATTGCACATTTTAATCATGTTTGATACAACACTCTTTATATGGATATCAATTACACTAATGACTCTTACATAATACCCCTGGGTGCCTAAGGGATGTGTATTGTCACCTCCCTTTTGTCATAAAAATAGAGAGTAGTTCTACATACACACTGAAGTAGTTTCTTTTCATTTTTATATAATGAATGAGTAACACTGTAAAAAAAGACATTTTATCCCATATTAGTTTAGCAAACAGAAGAGATTTCACATATGACAGTGCTAAATATACTCTTAAGCTGCTAATAAAGACAAAGCCTGAGGGGAAAAATTATAATGATGAGCAATGCCAGAAGTTTTTATTTCTGGATCTAAAGTAGAAATGTTTCACTTAGGTATAGTCTTAGAGGCATCACAGAAGAAATCAGGTTTTCCAATAATTTTTATCTCTAATAAAATCACTGGAATTAATTTGAGCATCATTACAGCACTGAAAAAATGCTTTTAAAGGTACTGTTACTTGTGTAACTCGTCTGTGTGCACTTTATTGCATACTGAAAACTGAGAGGTTTCATCTGTAAATGATCTACACTTTCCCAAGCGACTGCCTAGAAAACACTACAGACTCCACGGTGCAATATAGAGAGCTGGCAGGACACAAGACTTATTCTCAGGAAAAGAATCAGAGAATCAGATGAAAGGGGAAACAAGTTTCATCATGGATTTATGAATTTAAAAACATGCACTTCAGCATTTTCTCTCTCTGAGCTGGTCCTACCTTAAATGCCTGCAAAAATAACATATCTCCTGCCTAAAAGTTTTCCTAATGTTTACATGGGGAACACCAGTGGGTAATGACAAAAGTGCTGTTAGTATATGTAGACAAAGTGTGGCCTTACTAAGACAGTGTTCTATCCAGATTAATCCATCACAATGTGTTTTCCTCATCAGACCTCTGGCTTCTCGGGCAACCTAAAAAATAGCATGGCATTTAAATTTATCCCAAGTTTTTCCTTAAGTTCAGCTGCTTATGAGATTTTTATACATTTTTTTTTATCCCAAATTCAAAGCCCTGTAATGTATCTCTCAGTGATAACTTTATCCCAAGAATACAGTGAGCTGGCAGGAATTTCATGGTGTTTGTACAAAGGGGAGTCTGGTAACAGGGTAGCTCTCCAGAACCATACATTGCTGTGTGATGCTGTGAAATTTGCTGTCCTCCTGCAGCCCTATCATTTGAAGAGTTTTTTAATCATCCATAAAAACTAAAGAAACCTCATAGGAATCTGAATATGGCAAAGCAATCTGTATTCATGCATGTTTTCTCAATCTTACTTTTGACCTTCTGAGATAATGTATAAAAATACATGTTGGATTGCTTCAGATGATTTTTTTCATTTGTAATTATTTAACATTGATTTTGATTCAGCTATGAAAGATGCTGTGCCTTTCCCATTTTGAACAAAAAAGTAAAACTTCAGGATATTTAAATATTAAAAAGTGGCAACTGCATATGCATAGCAAGTAACTACCACTCCAAGATACTTCAGAAAAATTGTGTTTAGTAGAGTACTTGTGATAAATTATGTATTTATTGTAACAGGGTCAGAAGCTGTTACAATGTACTGTGCTTGGTCAAAAATTCACTTTTATAAAATGTACTTCAGTGTCTCAATGTACATTTAAATTAGAACTTGGGTTCACCAAACACATTGATTTTCATGGGAGGCAAGTTAAACATCTGAGGTCAAATTTTGCTATGACTTACCTTGGTATTAAAAAACCTAAAGCAGAGTCATTCTACCAATTTCCATACATTTTGGTCTTTCCTTACAGACAAAAATATAAAAAATTAATGTAGAAGTTGGCACATATTTTTCAAGAAGAGGTTACATGTATACCATGCTGCTGTTGTGCTAACGAGCAATCAAGGAGAATGGCTTCTAACAAAGCAAATGAATGAGAGCCAAGTGGCAATAAGTGAAATACTGGGTACGCATCTTACAGAGCTGAATTTTAAATGTGGTGATTCGTGTGTCTGAACATATATTATGTGATTAAAAAATCAGTTCTCAATGTTAATTCTTTAGTTTTTATAAACTTGCTACATTTTTAGTTCATCCTGCTGTCACCAGTAATAGCTACTGGAATGACTTAGATTAAGATTTTTCGGAGGTGTCCATAAGAAACTTCAACAATGTCACTGCTATAGGAAACTTAAGGACTGGGAGAAAGAGGAAGCTCTTAACTCACAGAACTTTCCTTTCCGTGTCACTGTATATTTTGCCGAGGTTTCATATAATTATAAACTTCTGGAAAAAGAAAGCATCCTGTCTCTGCTAAGCAGTCAGCAATTACAGAATGTCAAAACATTATCTCCAGACCAACACAGTTTGTAATCTATAGCTGAGTCCATGCCCAGTCAAAGAGACTGAAAAACTGTCCTTAAAGTACCGGGAGCCCCAGTGCCAGCCAGCCTGGATGGAGAAGAAAGATGCCTTGGATCACTTTGTGGTACCCATCTTGCTGTAGTACTTTGAAAGTGACTGCTGCAAAGTCTTCATGGCAGGCAGGGTTAACTGGCCCACATTAAGCCTCTTGCTGCTACGACAAGACAGCAACAGTACCTGTTTTAAAGTTGGCTTCCATGCATTATCTCACAGTGCTGTCATTGCTCTATTGACCAGTCCTTATTACACAAATGTAATCTAGGAATATTCATTTTAATATTATTCTTTCAAATGGAAATTAATTTACAAAAAATTGCAAACTCACTGAAGTACACAACAAAGCCTCATTTCCTCATCATAAAATTCTCTCACAGATATATAACAAATAAATGGCTTCTGTGTTCAATGCATGAGCTCCAGAAAAAGTCATCTTCTCTTGTTCTAGGCGATAATTGCTCCAGCTACAATGTCTTTGCCATTGCGCCAGTCTATGGTGGGTTTTTTGGCTAGTAAAGAGTACAGCTATACATGAAGTACAGCTACATGTCTGAAACACTGAGTACATAAGCCACAAGATGCTGGAATAGACACAAGATCTTATGGTGCAGCCTTTTAAATACAGTTCAATATGTGTGTATATGTGCATTTGCTTTGAAGTACCTATTCCAAGAAAGAAGGATTAGCCAGTACAAATCACTAATTTTTATAATATGCAGGTGGAGATGAAGATGAAGAACATTACTGAAGGGAAGAAATATAAAAAGTTCTAAAGCAATTCTTAGTAGACTGCTATAAACTTTTCTTTCCCTTTGACTAATTTGGCCATATATCTTTCTGGAGATACACCTCTACCTACTCTTTCCTGGATCAGAGCAAATGAAGTTTGATTTCTGCAAGGACATTCAGTTGAGGAAAAAATTAAAGCAAGAACTGAATTTTCATTACTTAGGATTTTCATTTAAATTTGAATTTATTGCATAACTGATTTCAGTAAATTTACCCTCATCCCTAGTCTTCCGTTGGTATGTAAAACTGAGAGGGAACCAGCTTACATTTCTTTAGAGTTTCTGTACTGAATGAATTTGGCCACATTTACGTGTTTGCTCATGTTTCACATATACTCCAGGTTACATTGATAATACCACAGAAGCAACACTGACTTTATTGCTCTCACATTACACTGAAACTGCAGTAGAAGTTGTCTGCTACATGTGTACTTTGGATTCCTTAGTTGTTTGATCACATTGATGAAGGGATATGCAATCAATCTCCTACTAAGACAGTGAGTAGTATTGGCCATAACTCATTACTCCATCAAAGGATTTGGCATTTCAATCGATGGGAAATGATGTGTGATCATTCTAATTTATTATACATCATTTCCCATCAATCGGTGTGCTGAAGCTTTGACATAATAAGTAGTTACAGACACTGTCAATCATTCTTGGTCAAATACCTCTGAATGCTGCCATTTGGTGCACCTTCAGCTATTCATCCAAACTGGAAATATTCACCCAAGACATTCAGCAACCAGACTGTAACTAGAGGTCCATAAAAAGACTCACAAAAGTGCTTAGGAACATCTCAAAAGCTCCAAGAATGCATGAAACTGAAGAAAAAAAAGGCTTATCATGAAAGTGCAGTTTTAAAAAATGCATAAAAATTGAGGAACCAAATCTGTAGTGGAACAGTGCCCAGCTAGGAAAGGACTGAAAAAGTGCAAGATTCAGTATTGCACAGGATTTTGGCAGGATACTCTGCTATACTGGTCACCTGTTACTGTAAGGAGCTAAAATCTGCTGATTTTTGTCAGCACAATTCCTTTTGTCTTCTGTGGAATTGTACGGGCAATTAATCTTTCCCCTACTGAAAAGACTAAAACTCTTTAAATCAGCTCTGAGCCTTAAACATTCCTTTCCTATCCAAAATTCCCTTTAAAGGAGAACTTTTTCCAATCCAGAAGTGTGACAACACCCACAATCACTGTCAAGTTCCTTAAACATGCAGTGATAATTTTTCATCTGTACGTACTTTGGGAATTCGCTTGGCCAAAACACCTAAAGGCCCCAGCACCTGTTTTCTACTAGATCACTATGACACATAACAGTTAGATGTTCTTCTTTCATAGGAACATGTTAACCCACCTAGCTCAAAACAGTGGTCCTCCTTAAGAAATCACTATTCCTTTTTAATCCAAGCCTGAACTTCCTCTTTAGAATTTGCCTGTATTTAATTGAGTCTTTGGATATGGAGTACACTGCTAACAAAGACAGATAAAGCATTTGTGATAGCTAAAAACCCAATGAAATGTTTTCCCAAAACAATAGGACAACTTTCAAAGTCACAAAATTAAGCAAAAGCTGTGTGACTAATTCCTATTGCAAGCTAGCTAACATCTTTAATATAGCAAGCCCTCCTGTGATGTATTTCAGATGTCAGATTCAGCAGACCAGCTCTAGCTCCACTGTTCACATTATCCCACTCACCCTCAGACATTCTCCAGACATGCTTTTCTGGTTTTCTCCCTACAAGAGAACTCATACTTTCCTCTAATACTCCCCATCATTTTGCCCATCTCTTTCTTCATATATTGTCTTGTCTTCCTGTGTGACAAACATAAAAGCTACTGTATTGAGTTCCATATAGCAATATCTCATTATTGGTAAGCTGGTAAGAGAGAGTCTGTATGAAACTGCTACATAAAAGCAATACATTGAATCCTTTCTCTCTGCCCATCCATCCTTCCTATATTTTTTATTAGATTTGTCAGTCTAAAATAATGCAATACTGGACAGTTTAATGTGGCCCCTAAATTGACCGGTTTGTTTATTTATTCTGTTACTATGAAATATTTTGATTTTCCTTTCAAGTTCTATTCACCCAGCTCCTGTACACTCTTCCAATCCTCTTACCAGCCTCCAGCCTGATCTTCCCTGACTATGGCAGCTCCCTGAGAAAGGCAACCTATACCAACTATCAGATCTTGAAAACAACAAACATTAATAAAATCAGGTCAAGTTAATATTTTTTTTAAATATGCCAATTTTTTCAAATATATTTTGGTCAATTTGTTGTGGTTTTCTGTGAGAACTGTTTCTGAGAGAGGCATCAGACAGACTTTGTCAAGCAAGTTTATGCTCAAAAGGAGCAATCAACAGCCCATTCAGCAACCATGTACTCCCTAATAATTCTGAACTTGCAAATATCAGTTGGAAATCTCATTTTAAGAATGCTAGCACCTTCTCTTTCAAATAGAGAACATAAATGTTACTATATCTAATCAACATATACAGTGTGATATCTGAAATTAGAAATTCAAATAAATGCAACAATCTGCTTGCCAACAATCTCCAGACCAAAAATTATTCAGATAAAGTATTTGGTGAATAATTTTGAATAGCAAATTCATTTGAGAAAATCAAAGCAGCTCACAGACAATTCGCAAATGAAAAAAGTTATACATGTTAAATCATTTATTATGAAGTATTTTTCATCTCTGTTCTGTTATTTGTTTTTCCATTCAAGGCAAAGACAGCTTCAGAAACAGGGGCATAAAAAGGCAAAGAAAACAAAAATCTATGCTTTTCTTATGTGGCATCCTCTAGTAATTCTTGAGTATTTACCTATTTACTGAGAAGGGAAGAAGTTAAATGTTGACTCACCCAAGAAGAAAAACGCCCACCCTAGTGAAAAGATTATATAAAAAGTTCTAGCCTGATGAGATTGGAAATGAAAGGCCTATAGGCCTCCCAAATGCAGGTCTCATAATTAACAGACTTTCAACTATAGCTGCATTGCCAGGTGCAAATTTAATAAAAGATTATAAATGATAGATGAACTGTACTTCCAGCAGCTGTTTGTAATCCCAAGCAAAAATCTTCATTAAGATAGTGTTAATGTTGTAAATGGTTATCTATTAATTTAAAGTATTGCAAAATATCAAACATTACTCATTTAGAACACTGTGTTGAAATTCAAGCTAGAAACTATGCTGCAAATAAAGTTTTACAACACGAAGTTTAAGTCAGACAATCCAAAGTTAGAATTAATGTCAAACCTTCTGCAGTCTTCAACAGCCTGCTCTGGGAATCAGAAAAGCTCCTTAGGAACACTGCTGAGTACTTCCTAAACTCCAGCTGCAAGAGAAGGGTGTGGAGCTGCTGGAATTCAACACTGCCACATTTTGTAGATCCACTGACATGCAACAAAAATGTCATCTCTGGCACCAGCTTTGCTAGAACTCCTGATCTGAGGAAGCTTCCAAACTCAGTAAGGCAAAGTGCTCAGCAAAACCAGCTCTGCTGATATATTCAGAAAGGTACAGAAAACCATGTATTGTCTTATATTCACCCCTTTTAAACAACTTTAAGACAAACTGGCTTTTCGGGGAATAAAAAGAATACACTGAATAGACCTGACAATCAAAGATGAAGAAATGGAGAGAGATAGGGACTCTGGTCTCGAGGAGGCTCCCTTCTTGACCCACAGTGTCTGAGAGTTTCTGACACCACCAGTGTACAGTGCTCTCCTTTAGGAAATCCCACAAAAGCCTTTCTCACCTAAAGCTTCCACCCTGCTCATAGAGCTCCAGCCTCAGAAACGCCACGAATGGAACATCCCCATTTGCTCCATTTTACCCCACACTGCCAAACAGCCATTATCTGTTACGTTTTGTGGGGAGGGTTTTTACAATGCTTCAGAAAGAGAAGCAGCCCGTGGGAACATCTCCGCCATACCCATCCGCCATACTCCTCATCAAATAGAAAGACCAAAAAACCCTCAAACAACAACAAGAAAACCATGAATGTATTGGTTTTCTGCAGTCTGTTCTGTGCAGTCCTTACAAGAAGACAGAACCCAACATCCAACATAACCATCCATTAGAAAAATCATCCAAGAACTTGTCCTGAAAAGAGTTACAGAGAAAGCCTTAGGATTAATCTCTACAATTCATGTTTTAATTCACATTTTTAATGCATTTCTAGCAGAAAAAAAAAAGAGACCACCAAGCTGCAAGATAAACACTAGATTTGGAAAATCTACTAGGTACTATTAACTAAATAGCCTTACAGATGCTTAGTAAGATTATTACTTATATGTGTAGAAATTCCTAGATAAAGCTACCGTAAATACATTAGTTTCCAAAAGGAGCTGGTTCTTCAAAGCCCCTTCCCTTCCTTCCTTACTTTTTTATATTTAACAATGTACAGAACAGTTTCAAATGACACTTAAGTCATAACCAAAGAAGTGAGCTGCTTTCAACAGCTGTACTTTCTCAGTTTCCAACTACAGCAGAGCTCCCTACTTCTAAAGAAAGTAACCTCCCTTTCAGTTAACTTTCTTTCGCTCCCTTCCTCCAGCTCAAAAGTTTAAACCACTTTACTTTCCCCCTTGGGCAAGAGGAAGTGAAATTCCATTTGATCATCTGCATGATGAATACATGGGTAAAAAGAGATGTAAAAATTAGTGTGTGTTAAGTAAAATGATCAATAAGCCATTATGATAATTTAAATTAGAAAACTGTACTGTATCCTTGGATCTAAGTCTATTTATCCAATGCTCTATATAAGAAATAGCTCATAGTTAACCTAAATATTTTGTCTGTCCTTATATACTATATGCACACCTTAAAATCATACATTTTCATGTGTACAGAGAGAAAAATGTACTGTACAGGAAATTATTTCCCTGAGAGTTTTGTGGCAAAAATAAAATTGTCATTTCTTACTTCCCTGAAAAATAATGCACTGCCATTTTGGAAAAAAATGCCAATAGAGTCAATGTCAGGTGCAAGTCAATTTTTCCCTCGAATTAAAGCACTGCCATACACAATATCTCCAGGGAAAAAAGCATTATGGGAACTTCACCAGTAACAATCCAGTACAACTCCAATTATTTGTTCGGATTATTTCTCCCTATATTTAATCTGTATAAAGAACATAACAATTTGGTCCAGACCAGACAAATATATCAGGGAATATAAGAGTAAATCAGTAACAAAATACGAGGAAGCATTGAGATGCTCAGATTATACCGTATCATGCAGATAAAGTAATTTTAATTCAAGCAGAGTGGTATGCTTAGGTGATCTTTTAATGGCACATAGTGCTTATGAGGTATGCACCCAAATCAGCTACATGAACAACCAGTAAAATGTTTTTGAAGTTTCTCCCTATTTAATTCTGGAAAACAAATCATACTTCCATCAAAAACTGAGTCAAAAAATAGAATCAAAATATTAATAATTTTTGACAGGCCTTGCATGGTCTGCACCATTAGACACGAAAAATGTGATTAATGTTAATAACAGGTCTCATATGTAAAAGTAAAGAAAAAGTGTAAATCATGGCTGCACAAATGCAATCTTTTTTGTATAAGCAACGATAAATTATATACCAAATTGATGTTTTTAACCTTATAACTGCGTGCATGTTATGCAATTTTCAATTTTAAAATCGCAGTACTTTAACCCTTAGTATCAACCCTTGAGTAGTGGTACAATATCCAATAAAAGCAAACTCTGTGCTCCTCTTTCAGATGTGGCCTCTTTTCTTGACTTAAGACATTTTTTTATGTTTTAGTTATTCTGCTTTTTTCCCCCAAAAAACCCCAAATCTGCAGTCTGTAATTAGCCAACACGTGAACCACATGAAGAAGCTGGCATAAACAAGTAGCAGTCACTTTAAATGACAGATTACAATGACACAGAAGGAGCAATTTTTGGGTTTCAAGTTAATAATATGAAAGATTTGCCCTCTATGATACATTATGTTAAAAACCCACTATGTAGCCACATTCAAATAAGATTCTTACTTAGATCGGAAAGATTAACAACTCTGAAAAAGTAATTCCAAACTATGAGACACCATTTGCAAAATACAAGTATAAATTTGTAACACATTCATAAGATTGGTTAAGGCATCAGAGTATATTGCTTTGCCTTCCATACCATTTTTTATTTATAAATAAAATGCATGTATTTTAAGTCTAACAGAATCATTAAGGGAACAACCAAGCTGAGAAACAAAATGAACATATACAAATATTGAACCCATTCCACTTATAACTCTGGTCTTTCAAAAGCAAGGAAATTGAGTTAAGACATATGCTCCCCTTAGCTGCATGTGCCTATGCTTTTCCCTTAGTTAAAAGAAAGCATTACTCTCTACAGTGATTTCTGCTTTGCTTCACAATGCCTTTTTCTTCACTTTAATACAACCTTTATGTTATTTCACCTTTGGAGAAGGGAAACTGCATTTTGTAAATAACTTTGAAAAGTGCTGCCTGTTCTGGAGAAGACACAGAATTTCCTTTATTCTTTTACCTTTAGAAAGATTTATGAAATACAGTTAAAAGACAGATTCAACCACAAGGCAAAACAGCTGGTTTCCAAACCCTAGAAAATTTCTGAGATATTCAAAACAGAGGTTTTTGTTCAGTCAGTTACAGAAATAAGGGCCAACCATGAAAATTAGATCTCCAGTTAGATTTGGAAACACTCGCTTCCTACTAAAGTTAAGGCATTCTGATCTGCATTTAGATCCCTATCTGCTACAAAGACTACCTTAATTTAATGTCTTATAACAAGAAAAATTCATTCTTGCCACAGACATTAAAAAATAAAATTCAAAGACAAACCATTCTTCAAAGGAAACAAGGGCCCCATCTGCTGATGTTTAAACGTACTACATTAACAACAGTTCTCCCACAGATAAGGTACTGAAATGAATTGCAAAGACAAATCACCACATTAACCGTGCTGCATTCTTCTGGTACTTTCATAGAAAAAAAAGAGGTTTTAGGCCCTTGGGTCAATCAGTTTTCACCGGTTATGAAAGCTTTGTCTGTGAAAAAGAAATGGAAGACTAGGAAGGAAATTCAGGCAGAAACCTGAATTTGCACAGCAAAAAAATAAGGGAATATGGCCAGTCCTATACATAGCATAACAAAATTATGTCTACATGCATACAATAAACAGTTACACAAAATAATAAACTATTACTATCCAAATGTCACCTTCAATGCTAAAAACAGGAATTATCAAAATGGCCAAAACCACAACAGCGATATTAAGGCCAAACTCTAAGAGCAACAATGAAAGGAAGCATCTGGGAAATGTAAAAGTCAAACTTTTCTGAAGTTTAAAACATCTTGTTAAAGAGTCTGATAGTTGTTTATTGAGAGTTCTTAAAACTAAGCACTGTTTTGTTTACAGAAATCCCTTACAGAGCAGACTTTACATTATGTTGGGATGAAAAATGGCTGTCAGCTTAATGAAGATAAAACAAATGTCCTTATTATGGACAAGACTATTTCAAACATTATATCAACTAAGAGCCAGCAACTGCATTTATAATCTCATATGACTATATTCTGCAGTAAAAAAGTCCATAATTTTGGAAGTACTAAAGCATCTTTGTTTACATGGCTACAACATAGAAAAGACCCATTCTGGTGTACCAGGATGAAGCATGTGCCTGGCCTCTCTCCCCAAGCCCAGCAGCACAGCCAATGAACCTCTGATCAAAGCTGGAGAAAGCACGAAAGAAACTTGCTCCTGTTCTTTTCTCCTATAGCCATAGCCAGCAGTGCAGCCAATGCAAGTTAGGTGTTTAACTATATGAGCTGTCCTACACCCCAGAACTGTAACTCTACTGGGGAGACTTCTGAAATCTGCTTTATCCCTCCTAACTGACCTTGTTTGCATGTATGATGCTGGAGGCCACCACCGTGCCAGACAGCAACCACTACAGGACAAAATCCCACCAACCACTGCCTTTCTTGGGAAATAAGGGATGTACAATACATTTTCAGCAAATATTCTAACATAATGATAAAAGCTAAGCAAATGTACTAGACTTGCATGCACCTTACAGAATTCTGGTTTTGCTCCCAAAACCCTGCAAAAGTGGAAATTATTTCCAGCTCGGCAGTGGTCAGAAGACAAAGTATGAAACATCTCACTGCATGGATAAAACAATAATTAGACCTTAGTGCTGGTGATTTCTTCAGTATGAATATAATCCACACTATAAATGACACTGTATTGGCTTTTGACTAAAGAAATTAAATTTAAGGTGTTCTGAATATAAATCCAAGATGTGATAACAAAGTTTAAGGCACAAAACAAAACTACAAATATATATAAATAAAAACCTATAAATATAAACACTCTTTTTCAGAGTATAATCAGATCTAGTGTGGTTTTCTGGTATTTTCTTATAACTGTTTCTTTAGTAGAGTTCTTTCCATTGGCTTTTGTATTATAAACCAATGTAGAGATGCCCACAGTCTGACTATTGAACTGTACTCCAAACTGAAATATGTTAAATTAGGAATTTGTCCAGTGAGTTATCTAGATAACAGTGCATGAGACCAAGTTCCAGTTCCCCAGATAAGGCATTTTCTCAAAATGAAATTTACCATTTACTTTAAGCACTAGCTTTCAGGTGTTTTTTAATAAAGCATCCCTTTTTGAGCAGGTTGTTATTTGGTTGATCATTATCACTCATAAAAGTGAAAAACAATTAAAAGCTTCCACAAATCAGCTTCAAAAAAGTGCCTGTTAAAAAAGAGCATTCTCATTCTTGATCACAGATAACACAACGTAACTTTACAATCCCCCTTCATTAGATCAGACATCAATCTCCAATGTGATAATCTCTGTTGGGAAAAGTAATTATATCTGCATCAGTTATAAGCATGTTAAAACAAAGCCACCACAACTGAACATTGTCAAAGGTGAATCTGCTGCTTTGGGTGAAGCTACGTACAAGACAATGAGCTGATCCCACTGGTTACTGCTGTTGGAAAAGCTCACTCTGCCATCTGCTCAAAACTATGTGTTCCTCACCACACACTCCCGTCTCTGGTTCCTCCTAGACCTGGGCTCTTCCAGCTAGGCAAAACAGGGGCAAACTGACCCAGCAAACAAAGGGGAGAGGAAAAGATCCACCCACAGAATCACACTTAGCAAGGAGTTTTACTCATGGCAGGAGGGGGCAGGACTTCACAATTTGGAGGAAGCCTGGGAGGGTAAAGGCAACTTCCCCTTTTGGCAGTGATAGCACAGCTGGGCTCATAATTTGATCCTGAACTTCTCAGCTGTGCTTCTGCATTTGTGCAGCATTCAGAAACCAATGTACTTTGAATAGTCCTGACTGCAACATTCAATCATCGCTCCCTCCCAGGCATGCCAGTGTTTCAGGTTTGGGTTTGTACATCTGCCTGGGAATTTAATCTCATTGCACAGCAGATGAAGAATAAAACTGGCTAGGAATGATAACATTTAGTAAGTACTTACTTCAACTGCAATCTCAAAATCTAAATAACTTTCTAAAAAAAATAAGAATTTGGGATCTTGCCTTCATAATGCTTCAGTCAAACACTACTGAATCCAAACCCAGAATACAACTGAGATTAGCTCAGCTGGTTAGAGCATGGTGCTAATAATGCCAAGGTTTGATCCCTGTATAGGCCATTCACACAGAGTTAGACTCGATGATCCTTCTGGGTCCCTTCCAGCTCAGAAGATTCTGTGATTCTGTGATATGCTCAAGATAACGTGTTTCAGTCTTATTAACTTCTATGGTGTGAAACATCCAACAAAACCCCATTTGAAATGAACAGTGTTAGGACCTACCTGCATTACAAGCACCACAGATAAACCAGCAACTCCGGGGGCTGCCTATTTCCATGCTTTAGCTGAGCAAACAGCAATATCTATTGCACTACACGTACACAGCTGCCTTGTAAATCTCAGCTACTTCCACTGGGATCATGCATTTAGAAAGGCAAGTAGTTACACTCCTGATAAGCAAACTCCCACTTTCTATTATAAAAAGAAGACATATTTTTAAATTTATGTAATGACTTGCTTATAATTTGTTAATGTTTTAAACTGACATGATTTTCATCACATTTTCCCCTTTTACTCATATGCACACACATGGTTTTACATAATGTTTCTTACAACCACTCTCTTTCTATTTTATTTTTCCTTTTGGGAAGCCAGTGAATATTCTCTGTGCAAGATGAAATTTTGAATAAAAACATATATACTTTGGATAAATCAAAAATGATAGCAATAGCCCAGCAGAACTTGGAACATACAATTTTGAAAATTTGGTGAAATGCTTCACAAACATTTTTTAACAATTCTTGGTTTATATTTTGATCAGTTCAGTAATTTTTTTCTCCTTTTTTCTGCCTTCCTCAACCCATTATAACACATTTTAGCTTTATAAGAGAAAACACAGCATTCCAGAAATCTGATTGGCAGACATAAAGGCTGGCAGGCACAGAGGGTGTCTTTTTGATTTAATAATGATGACTTATATCGTTGTTTTGAAAGACCCATGAAACAGGATGGAGCTCTCCTTTCAAATCTAGTATTTCTATACCACTGCTTGTGCTTGCAAGAAGCAGCTCTATTTTGGCTGCTTTTGGTCTCTTTTGGAGGCATCTATTGATGCTTACTAACATGTTAATGAACAGCATTGCAGTGGTGAAAGAACTGGATAGGAGGCTTTTTTGGAGCTTATTAATAGTTCTCTTTTATCAGCCAGAGGAGAGGCTGTAATGTGACACCTGAAAGTGTGCTGGCTCTGAAGTGCTCCCAGTCACTGCTGGACCACAGAGCAAAACAAGGGGCTGAAATGAACATCATCACGAATAATACTTGGACAGACTTTGCAAACACATAAAAAGGAAAAAGCTGAGACTGGAGGTACAGGATAAAAGGAAGGTTCCTGTTACTTTTGTCTTTAGTTAGGATCTTACCCAAAGTCCTCATGTTTCAAGCATAGTGCAGTATTTGCCATATACCTAGACTTCATTAAAAAGCAAATTTACCCTTTATTTATCAATAGTTCTACAACTCTGTGTCTTGGGACACATACAGTTTTCTTCCAGACACGTGGAGCTGCTAAAGACTAAACAAAACCCAACAGCAATAACTAACCTTTAAATAGGAAAAGATTTAGACATCAAACCCGCAGATAAGGAAGGGTTAACTTTCTTTTGATAGGGATGTTGAATTTTAGTCCCCAGGTATGTATGAGGATGTGTGATTATAAAGTCTGTCTTATCTTCTGAGAACTTCTGGTACATGAAGAAAACACTTGAAAAGGTATTTTGTCTTTCCATCAGCAATTTGGTCCAAATGTTTCCCCTCCCAGGGAACCATAATCATTGTTTAGGTGATGGCTGGGTGGGAGCTTTCTACCACTCAAAAGATATCTCTTACTATGAAATGACCCTTTAAATTGCTATTGCATTAGATTATAATTGTAGTGTATTTAGCTGTGAAATTGCATGGACGTTTTTGTGCCTCTACATTTGAGCACTCTCCCTACTTGTTAAGTCAAACAGCATTTTGTTTTCAGTGCTCAGTGCTGAGCATTTGTGGAGACAGAGGCATGGATGCACATGCACACTGTCTCTCTGCTCTTTCACAGAGAATTTACGTCTGCTTCTGCTTGGGTTTTATTCTCTTTCAGATCAAGGCTCTCTGCTCTTTAGACATAGAGGAAGCCTTGCAATAACAAATAAGTATGTCCAATAACCTAACTATAATGGAAGTATGCTCAGAGGAAATTGACAGTGTTGCCAACTCTCATTATTTTCCTATGAATCTTGTGATATTTGCTATTTTTCTTAAAGTCCTAACTGTTAAAATCATATGAATAAATGTGAATCTGAGCTTCCATTAAAACAAGTGTCTAGATTTCTAAAACATGAAGTAAAACCTGGAAAATATTAACTGAATGTACACAAGACAGCTAAAACAACCAAAGGTAAACTAAAAATTAATGAAAAGTAAGCGGGGTGTTTATTTACATCATCATTTTAATAAACTTTCTTGATATCAACTGAATATTGAATACTTGGATTGACAAGTGGAGCAAATTGGCTAAATTCCTCAGATAAATGCCGGGTGCTACGAAGTACAGAACAGGGGCAAGAATAGGGAGGAATTCTTCCACTTTGGACATGAATCAGATTCCCAGTGCTTTTGGCCTGGAGCTGGAGTAGTAGCACTAATCAGAGCTTCATTGCCAAGTCCACCTTCGCTACCCATGCTTTGCTGTAACACTCTCCCAAGGATTGCTGTGGTTCAACGTCTGGACCTCAAGCTATTCAAAAAGCATTTACAATTTTGTATCTTCAGGTATTTCTTTTTGTCTATGGATCCTACAGGTACAGGATATGGTCCTTTAGAAGGACCCAAAATTTTCACTCTGTGCAAGTAAAAGTTAGTTTTTATTTTGAATGGCTATGACAAAACTGTACCTGGTCTGTGAGGCAGTATGTAATGGAGAATCCCTCAGCAATGTGGAGAACTGTTCACAAAGTCTATCATCGACACAGGATCTGGTATTCTCAGAGGATATTGATTTTTCCCATATGAAATTATTTATTTAAGTAATTAATAATATACCTAAAATAAATGAAGTTTATGTAACCCATCAAGCTTGCAGTTAAAGCCTCAAATAAGGCATAGAAGCTAAAGACTGGAATGATCGATATTTAGGAAAACAAAGAAGCATTTTCTTAGAAGGAATTTTTAATTGATTTTGTAAACTGAGAAAACTGGAATGATGTGCTTAGAGTACTGTGACTCACTGGCCTACAGTCCCTGTCCCAGTATGCTGGCAGCCCTCCCTTTGCACCAGAGGTGCATGAAGGCAGTCTGGTCCTCAGCTTCTCAATAACATCAACATGACAGAATTTACTCTATCTCACACAACGTTGGATTTAGTGGGAGACAGGTCATGCTTCCGCCTCTCTATTTCAGGAAATCTCATTAGTCTACAATACATAGTTCTTCATGCAAATTCAATAAGTACAGAGAGGGAGAAAAACTAACAGTAAATATCTTACCAGATGGAGAAAATTGAAACATTACCCTTGTTTCTTTGCCAGCACAGATCCATTCTGACAGGTTGGAAATGATTTATGGTTGGGGGGGGGCATGGAGGAAGAGAGTGTAGGGAGAAGGATATATACTTACACTAGCAGAGATATTAATTGCTGTACAATGCTAAAATCTTTGCATTGTTTTGCATGCATGGAATTAGTTCCAAGAATTACATATGCAGCAATGTTTGCATGCTGATCTCTGCATGAGACAAATAAACCTCGAGTACATGATGCATGTTAGAAATTGCTTTCAAACCACTGTAGAAGACATTGTGGCAAAGAAATTATACAATATGGCAACTCAAAAGCTGCATTCAAGAAAACAGATTACCTTTGAATATATGAATAGGTAAATACTTCAGCATGTCCAAGATTAATACTAATCATTACTATTTTAATATATAAAATGTTATGGATATTGCTACACAGCAGTGATCAGACAGATATCTAGTCTTTGTAAATTAAACTCAGATATTTTTCTGCATCTAATTGATTTTTACATTACATTAGGCAGCCAAGGCTGCAACCTTCCATGACATAGTATCTAAATAAACATTTATTAAAATATTTTAATTAGAATAAGAGGGAAAATACAGTTTCCAATTATGTTTTCAGAACGAAAAAAATCAGACCTATTAAGAATTAATGTAAACATAAGTGTAATGTAACATTTAAATGCAATAATTATGCCATATGATTTATACAATGTGAGTTATTCCTAATTCCTAAACTTTTAAAGAAGGATTACTTATACTAATGCATTTATTGCTTCTTGCATCTTATAGCTTTGATCTCAAAAAATAATAAGGGACACTCTAGAAAGTGAATAGTGATTTTACAAACTGAACCATATCTGTGTTGAGCAAAATTTATCTTATAGATGCACAAGACTTAATGGTCATTAATAACATTGCTCTGCTAGAGCAGGAGCGCCTCCTGCTCTAAAATGCAGAGGTGCTTTGCCTGGTCTGACTATAAATGACACAAGTGATTAGGCTTCTGCCATTTCCCTTGGAATTCTAACCGGGCAAAAAAACTTATTCCCAGGGGATTTGGATGAGACTGTTAAGAGTCTCCAAATGACTTATAATTTTTTGCTATATACATGCATATACCTGTGTGCCCAGATATTTTGGCTTCCTCTATTCTATTTTATGGAACAGTGAATTTCAAATCCTGACATGATTTAGCACAGGGAGATTGAGTGAGGCACAGTGCGCTGGTGTAACCTATAGCTTAAAGCACTGATAAGTTGTCACGCCTTATTGAAAACATACATTTCTTGATAGTATAGTTCCACACCACCAGATATATACATATGAAGGGGAATCAGTTTATACCTCCCAAACCAGCCAGAACTTGGTGTGGAAGTGAGGGCAGCATCTTCTTTGCTTCAGTCAGAAACTGGCAATCACATGACTGTTACTGCAGGGAAGCAACAAGGCAGTCTTCTATGCCTATTAGTTTAAGACATTTTCAATCACCAAGAGTTGCTGGAAGAGTTTCTGGCTGTCATATAAAAATTGGCTCACTGTTCTTGATATTGACACAATCTTATAGAGATCCTAAAGCTACTACAAAAGTGACTGGTTAAGGAAGATGGGGTTCCTTCTTCATTTTTTACAGCAGTAATTAAATCCTGGGTCATGGAAAGAACTTTTGAAATGGGCATTTCAGTAAAACATGTATGTATGCCTGTGTCAAGCAAACAGAAATGGAGGCTCCCAAGGAAAACAGCCTGATACAGCTATATAACCTGCTTGTGTTTCCCTTGATGACTTTTGACCAGTTTGCAGCAAATCTCAAAGTACTGGGATTGGTAAATGAGAGCAGGAGTGTGCCATTTCAGTCAAACATGCAAACACAGTACCCAAAATATCAGTACACTGACTTCGGGTCATACCTTTAGCAATACATATACTGATTTCTTAATTCAGTAATTGAATATAGATACCTTTATCAGACAAAATTCAGGCATTTTACTCAACTGCTTATCCTCTTAACAATTCTTCTTGTGAACCCTGCTGCCTTCATTATCCGGAAATTTCTCTTTTGAGAGACTAGAGTTGTTCCAAGAGATCTCCAAGAATGATGTTATTTTTGTGTCCTTCATTGCAAAAGTATTCGTGGAGAAGGAAAAAAGCTAGTCCCAATCTAGACCTTCCAGAACTAGATAAGGAGAGCAGAAAAGAACTCATTGTCAGGTAAATAAGGGGATGTGAACACTTTTTCTTAATAAAAAGAGTATCTTTATCTCCCTCTTTAGCTCCAAGAGGCTAGTTCCTATCATCCCTCATAGCTTTCATTCCTTTCCTTTCCCATCATGTATGTACACTACCAATCAGAAAAATCAAATGTCTAATCTTCCACATTCATATCTTCTCATGGACTAGAAGACTGCAACCCTGCTGGCACCCTTCCTTTCCAGCTCCAGTTTCAACAACTGCACTGTTATTACATAAAGCAGAAAGCATGAACACATCATATCCATCCTCTCTGCCACTCATTTCAAGGGTTTACTCAAAAAACTTCATGGAATCTACACTCACTTCTAGTTTACACCTTACTACCGTCTTCCAATTACTGTCCTCTTTGTTCTCTTCTAAATAATAACAATAGAAATAATAACAACGACCACCACCACAAATCACTATGTCTTCCTTAAGGCCCATATTTCACAACACAACATGGTTACAGTTAGTAAATTCATATTTAGTTTCCTAAATTAGTAAGCCCTTAGATCCTTAGATTTTAAATATGAAGTGCTCAGCTGTTACAGGGAACATTTAACAGCTTAACTTTAGTCACTTGTTTATTAAAATCTTAGTTTTGGCTCTCTTTCACATATTTCACTCACACAAATACTGTAACTTACTCAGCACAGAATGCCTCTAATATCTCCATACCACTCAGTAACAGACTTCATACGTTGCCTTCACATCCAAAATTACATATATAATCCTTTAAATGCCTTCACAGGAGGAGAGGATAGGATTCAGGCACTATCATCCACCATAAAAAGAAAAAAGAATTGACACTTCTGAAGTGCTTTTTAATCTTAATTTATTTTAATTAACATTTACTATTTTACAAATGTTTTACTGTAAGCACATATTCTCAATGTTCTTGCTTAATCTATGACTAAACTCTGTTTGACAATTTTTTTAATGTTCTACATCTGAGGCATCAGAGGCCTTGCAGATTTTAAAGATTAAAACTCTGCTGGGGTTCAGAGATACGAATATCCATTTCCCTGAGTTTGCACTGACTGACTCAAACATACCTTTTTTTGATGGAACTTACAGTATGTGGCAATTTTTGCACTTTTATTTTTAAGGCAGTTACAGTGTAAGAGATTCATTTTGGCAGTCATGTTATCTTCATTTTTACCACAGTGGTAACGAATACTGTGAATTTCTAGAAAAAAATCCCTCCAAGTTTTCAGGATTGTTATCTCCCTACTTACCACAGTACTTGTAAGTATTGCTGCCCTAGATGAAGATTTATGAGCCTTTGTGTTTAGCAGCTGCCTTCCAAGTGAGTTATACATCTCTTACAAACAGTCATGGAGAAGTACAAGCTCAGAAATTATACACTGTGTAGTGGCATTTTTGGCAGTCATGGACTTCTCAGAACTGTACAATTTACCCAGTGATTGCACTGTCATTACAATAGGTAATCATTAGATTTATCTTTTACATCATTTGTAACATCTTACAGTATTATATGTGCATTTATGTAGCCTCATTACTGCCAGGAGTCCTCTTTAACTGAGATGATAAGTAAATAAAGTAGAAATTACACACCAACAGGAACCTGGAATATGTTGTTTTACTGTATGTCTGAGCTCCCTTTAGCAACACTAATGTGTGCAGCAGTTACCATTATTTCTACCTCAGTGAGCACTTCCTAATTGCTGTGTTATTGCTTGTGAAGAAAATATATTATTAAAGTCCACAACTTATGACTTGTTGCACATCTATACACGGAAGGAAAAGATCTTCCCATTTCATCAGACCTTAATAGGTTTTGAACAGGTTGATCAGCTGAGGCTGTTTTTCTCTTGCAGATCTGTTCATTACCGTTTCATAATGTCAGTGGCTCCTTCTAACAGTCAAGATGCATCCATAATTTATTCAGAAACCTAAAAACATTACTAAACCAAATCTACTTAATTCTCTATGAATCAGCTCAGGCCTGTTTTGGTAGCAATTTGTAATGAACAACAATTATAAGCCCAAAGGAATCAGCATTCCTTTTTAGTTGTTAATGTTTTATACCCCATTATTGGTCCACTGCCAGATAATGATCCACAGAGCATTAGAAATGTGTATTAATATTATCTTTACAAGTGCAATAATACTCAGTGGAGGATAAAGTTTTGATGGACTCCTCTCGTGTGCTGGTTTAAAGCTCTACATTGTCTGGGAAAAAAGTCAGTATTAGCACTTTGTTCTGATGGGACTGCTAAGGACAGGGTGACCTTCAAAAATTGGCAATACAATCAAAATGGCAAACAGCAGCCACTGAAATTAACAACACAGAAAATAACTTCAGCATTTTTTCCTGTTCAGAACTACTGAGATGTCACAGCTATGCAGAAAGAAGATCTAATTAAAATATTTTAGAAAACAACAAAATACTCTGCATTCTTCCAGTAAAAGTAAGTGTGATGAGACTTAAATCTTTCCATGAGCAAGCCAACACTTAAAAAATCCTGAAAAGATGATGAGGCTTCATTCAATGGCCAGACTGCAGTATTCTTCTTCGTCTTGAATACAGAGTATTACTGATTTCTACAGGATGTCATGGGGAAATAATATGAATCATTTTAAGAATTGCATTCCACAGATTCCATTTGGGATAAAATGCACTTATCCTCAGAATAAATATTTGCCATTTCTAAGTTCTCTTAATTCATAGCCAAGATGTGGCTGCATACAGAAAATAAAAAAGCCAAACACAATTCTTTTAACTTAAAGAGGCTTCTGCACAAAACAGAGAATTTTGGGAAGTAAGAAGAAAGTCTAATGAATGTTTCAAACAAAATTCTGCCACATTGATTGTGTTAGTGATGGCAGGGCTTCAGTACACTGAGAAACTGTTTACAAGTCTGTTATTATGTCATTCCCAAGTAGCCTGTATCACAACACTCTTGAAGCTGGGTGGATGGGATTTTTGTTTTTTACTGTTAAGACTCCAGAGAACTGCAAAACTAAGAAAGCCATTCAACAGTTAAGGTTCCACTTAAAGCCCTGTTTGTTTTTTTCACAAATACACCGCCTGTTCTCTTCTCACCTGGAATGAATAAGCAATAGAGAGAACAGACCGAATTATTTGTCAGCACTAGAGACCAGCCACAGGATTTCCACAGCACTGAAAGACCTAGGGGACCTTTAATAGGATCTCTCTAAAACACTTGGGAAACTAATTGCCATTGTCTGTGGAGAGCATTAGGATCCTAGGTGTTTTTAAAAACTCCACTAGGTGCCTCTACATTTTCAGGAGCTTAAATACCTCATAAAATTTTCCATAAGGCCCTCAGAAGGTAGCCTCAACAGCCTCATATGTTCCTTGGTCCTGGCAAAGAGAGATAAATAATGGTAAGTTTTGATCCAAGCAGTAGCAAACATTCAGTGTCTTATGTATTCTTTTCCCTTTTACATGGAGAAGTTGATGACAGAGCCAGGTATTCCTTTGATGCAAAGCTATTTATTCTCAAAAACATATACATTCTGTTCCCCTGAACACAGTGGGAAAACAGCAGATGCTCAGTGCAGTGTGTTGCTTTACTCTAGCCTGTGCTGAAGGGCTCCCTCCTACCTTTCTTTCAGGGTCACATTGTCTCCACTTCCTGCCCATCCTCCCTCTCCCATGCTGGCTGTCTGCTCTTTCTTTCATCTATAGTACTGAAATATCCTCTTCCTCCTCCTCCACAAGGATGAATTTCCCAGGTTCTTGTTTTGCATCTGTTTCCCAATGAAAGTCCTTTCTTCACATAGGTCAGCTCCTGTCCAGTCTAGCCTTAGCTTATATTTTCAGGGGTCTATGGCCTCTGATGTTTATCCTAAATGTACAGCAGCCCTCAGACACAGCAGCTTTAACCAACTCCCCATGTAATATACTGAACAGGTAACCTTCACATAAAGCTATAGCTTGTATACTTTTTAAAGATCCTGTCAACATCTAAACAGCTTTGAACTCAATACACTAAAGATTTCACTACTGCATTCACATTTCAAGGTATGTTTTAACAAAAAGCATCTCATTAAAACCTCATGTATTAGCATTTTATACAACTTCGGACTTGCAAGAACAAATTTTACTCTGAATTCCAACAACCAAGTTCCTTGGTACTTTAGTTCCTAACTTTAACTTTGTATCCTCATTTAAAGATATTTTACATCAGGAAAATAAATTGTTAAGAAAAGTATGTCAACAAGGAGATTCGAGTGTATGATGGGAAGGTGCAGCTCACTGCCAAGCTTTCCCTATAAGGAGGATGAGTATGTAAATGCCCAGCCTGGAATGCATTTTGATCCATCTGACATGAGTAACACAGAGGCATAGCTGAGTCTGCACCAGTGCTGCCAGTAGCACACACAGGGTAGCTGATAACAAAGACCATGGGCATTTCTCCTAGAAATGGGTTCACACTTAGTCCTGTCACAGATTCCTGCAGTGGAAATCACTGGAACCTCCTTCCTGCATATCAAACACTGCAATCAGTAAAAGCACCAGGCACTAAAAAAATTAATAGAACTATTTTTATCTGAGGCAAAAGCCAAACCTTGCTACTACAATACCCAAATGGGTATAATACCCAAATGGAAATAATTAGTCCTTGGCTCTTCAAGTGTAAAACCAAATAGGTTACTTTACATGCAATTAAAATTATACCACATACTGATAGCTGTTAAAATTTCAGGCTGTAAGCACCAGCTCCTAACAGAATATTGGTGCTTGCTACTGCACTCAAATATTTTGTAAGTAATATCTGAGACTAAAATAAGGTTCCTTCATCCTTTAGAAAGTTCCACAACAGACAAAAAGCACCTCTCCTAGGTAGAGACTGCTCTTGCTATGCCACTATGATATAGTATGATGAATATCCAGCATATTTTTAACAAACTATGGTTACTTCACTTACTCTCATTTTGAAGGCATGTGAATATGACTGTTTTCAACAAGGAAACAACACCAACACCAGCTACCATAACTCTTCTTGCTTTTGAGTGTCCTTATCAAAAGTAATGCAGAAAACCCCCTGGCATTAATTGTTGTTATGCTTTTTTAAGGGCTGATCTGAAGATCAGAGAGAAGCCTTTAAGTATGAAGAAGCCTTTTGTTTGATGATGTTTGGGCTCAGCACGACAGCTACTTTTTCCTATGTCCTGCTTTTATTTTTAATGCAAGATAACAACAAAACTGCAGTTAGACCTGGATAATAAGTGAAAAATGCAGGGAGTTGAAACATCACACTTCTCATTAGTGACAGTCTGCCTAGAAAAATGAAAGAAATCACGAGCTGTAGTTAAATACTACTTCAGTTTAACCCTCCACTAGTTATCAAGTAATTTCATGAGGATATTTTCAAGAGGGAAAGTCAAATTGACAGCTTTATATGATGAGGACACATGTAGCAGAAGGAGATAACAAAGTTTATTGTTTCAAGTAGGCTTTTTTCCCCTCCCCTTCTGGAACCTCTTCGTAATTAAAATATTCATTGTCAATCTGGTGACAAGACATTTGAGCTTGATTTAGTTATGAATTGCTTTGGTTTTGAACCAGGAACAACAATGACTACATGGATGTTCACACTGCCTTTTCTGTTATCCTTCCTGAGTATTTTCCCATCCATTTGAATGGTGGGAAAAGAAATAGAAATAAGGGAAAGAAAAAAAAAAAGCTGACAGAAAAAGAACTGCCTTGAACAGAAAATAAGAAAATGACTTAAAAATCAATAGTTTGTGGACAGAACTAAAATACGTAAAGGTCCTGGAGACTAAATATTAAGGAAAATGATAAAGGGTGATGAAGCAGTATATCAAAACCAGTCAGGACTGCAGCATGTCTGACACTGAATGAAAAGACTAAATTCTCTAGTGCGGGAAATAACCAGGGAACAGGAGTCAACCACGGCCAAAATCTTTTCCCCAGTCATCAGCTACTAAAAATCCAAAAAGGCACTGGGGAATTCCATCAAATGAAAACTGTGTGTTTCCTATATTCACACACAACTTGAGGACCAAAAGGTTGCCATCATAAAAGAAACACAAAAGCATTTTTCCTAACAGTGTTATGAAATTGTCTGTTCAGAATCCACAACATTTTTAAACATAGCCAAAAGCAAACAAATATACAAAGCTATATTAAGACAGAGAAAGACTTAAGTACCTAGTCTAAAAGCATCCTTCCAATCCTTAATTCCTAGTTCTAGTTTAGAATCAGAGCCCTAAAACGGTAGGGCAAAAGCAAAAAACGGGAAAAAAAATCATAAAAGAAGTTATCAGAGGCCTGGAAAAATTTCCTTATGAAGAAGAACTGATGCTTTCAGAAATGCCTAATGACCAGATTTGGGGAAAAAGTAACTTTTCATTTCCAAAGTAATTTGGGCCTTGTCTACACTTCAGATGCAAAATCATCTGATCCACTAGATAGATTCTCACCTCCAAGGAGTGTGGTGCAGAGACTTTGAAGTGAGCTAGACCATGACACAGGAGCAAATACTGCATGACAGCACTGGCCTGAGTTACTGTGTCCTAGTTTACTGTTCCAACACAGGCTACGGCATCTGCACAGCACCACAGTGCTTTGCAGCAACACTGCAGCCCAGCAAATTCAGCTCAATGTGCACTGCAGGATCTATTCCCACGGACACATAATAGCTTGTGTTTCATTGCTCTGTGATTAAATTTTGGTTGCTGACAATGTTTACAAATGTGTGTGTTAAAATATCGACAGACTCCTAAAAAGTGTCTCATGAAGTTTAAAAAAATTGGTCACAACTTCTAGTGATTTTTATGGGTAAGAACCTCACAGGCAAAATTACAAACAAAATAGAGACCCTTTACACAAAGTGTTGGGCAATAGCAGCTCATCTAGAGCTGACTAGAAATGCCGAGTTGACAAGAATGGAAGGGGAAATGCAGGTAGAGTAAATACAATGAGGCAAAGGTATACAAACATAGGAGTTACTGAGAAAAAGGAACAGGGCAAAGGTTGCCTTTATAAAACCCCACAAGAATAGTGGAGTGGGTCAAGGGGTTAAGTGTAGGTTCCTTGCAGCATGCATTTGCAAATCAGTTCCAAAAGACATTATTTTAAATGAGAAGTATGATTGGGAGGGAGGAAACCTCTCATTCTACCATAAATGTCTCCCTATTTCACTGAAGCATGAACACAGAATAAGGAAGGGGGTTCAGTGAAAATCTCATTATTAATCAGTCCTGTGGATAGTACAGTCTGTATAACCCCTGAGATTCACACAGGCACCTGCCTCCAGATTGGCTGTGTATGGGACAATTTATCATAAATGAACATGTAGGAGTGGGGGAAGACACAGTGGTCATTGCCTGCACTGGAATTTATGATGGAAAGGGAAGTTAATTAAGTTCTGTGGTCAGTGCTAAAGGGAAAAAATAGAAGCGCTCCCAAATGCAATTCCTTGCTGGAACCGATATTTTGGCAGAACTTGCTAATTACTGGAGTAAACTGTTAATTTGGCAAGAGAGAACTAATTTTATCTTGGTAAGTTTTCAGGGAAAAATTCATAGAAACAAAAAATTGTGTTATCTGGATTTTTGTTGTCAAAAAGAAAAGTACATCTGGCATAGTCTGTAGCTAAAACCACTATAGAATAGAACTTAACTGAGTGGCAGAGTGTGAGCAATAGCAGGGAGAGGAAAGTAAGAGGCTTCTGAAATAAATGGGAATGCCCTAGATTAAGGAAAAATGCAAGGTAACTACATGTGTAACCAGATTGGGCTTCTACAATTCATAATGCAGGACAATTCCATGAGAAACATCAACTGACTAACAGGCTATTATTGCTTTGCATGATATTACCTGACATTTCTAGTTTTGACAAACCCAATACATTATTTTTATGTCACATTCTTATTTATTCTTCAGTATATATATAAAACATCAAAGGGTTAAATAAACCTTATTAAGAACCAAAATCCTCAGGGCAAGACAGCCATCAAGTACAATAATTTAGTCAACATCTACTCCAGCCACATGACCTGGACTATCTATAAGATCCACAGTTCAAGTGCCTCACACCCCTTCAGTTCTGAAGCCAATTCTAAAACACTTCATTAGACACAGGCATGAAACAATGTAAGGATCTGCATTCACATGTGCCAGATACAGCTACAGAACATAGCTTTGCTTGCAACAGAATATGGACCAACAGCAAGAACAAGGAGTATTTCTGCTTATTTTTCCATGCTATTTATCACCCCATTTTTCATCTGCACTTCCCTGGTGGAGCTGCATTTCCCTGAAGAAGAAGTTGATCATAATCCCAAACCTCCTACTGCTATACCAGTGCTAAGAACTGGCATTCAGCAGTGAATTAGTGCAAGGCAGGAAACAAAATTGTGCACACCAATGACTATAAATAAAATCTGTAAGCCACTGCTGACTAGCTATTACAAGCAAATGGGATAACCCAGTAGTCAAAAAGGTCTGAGGAGAGAGAAGTCCTGAATATGCTAGCCAGTGAAACAGATTCACAAAATAAAGGGGGAGCTTTGCAAATTCATAGCAGATAGGTGAAAATGGGCTCCAAAACATAGCAAAGTGTTCTTTGCTGCACAAGTATGCCCTCAAATGAAAAAAATCTACTCCCTGGCCAGGCAGAATATCTTCAAAAGCTACAGCATGACAACTTACTTACAATAGCTCATCTAAGTAACACAAATTGTTAAGCAGCTTTCCAAGACAGGCATCAGAAAAAAAGAAAAGCCACTGATTTTTTGAAAGGAGAACAATTGTAGTTTTTCTTGTATTTATTTGCCGTGTTCAGGCAAAAACTCTTTATTAGACAATCCTGATCCTTTCAACTTCATTAAAACACAAGATCAACAAAATAATTTTTGCTAACAGGTCATAAGTGCATACAAAGGATGCAAAAATCCATCTCCTGACCCTGATGTGCAAAGAGAACAAGGGAATAGACTTCTGTTTCGCTTTTACTATATATAAAATTTTAAATTTGAAAAACAAGCCTCAGAAACCAATACCAGATAAAAAAACCAAATTAAAACTGAAGCAAACATTCAGCTACAGTGGATTTAGTAAGGGAGGAATGATTTTTGTTTGTTTAATTTTTAAGCCTTTAATCCTTTTCAAATTAAGGCTTTTTCTATAAGAAGTAAAATTCTATAAGAAGTAAAGAAAGAAGTGGGCAAGAACACTTGGTATCTTCAAGTATGCATTTTTTAATGCTAAAACATTTCCTTTAAAAAAAGTCAAATTTACTTACTTCAGGATATATAGCAGCTTTATTAGTATAAAACTTCACTAAATTACACCATTTTAGGTTAATGATGAAGTGAAAAATACATGGAAAAGCTATATGTACATTTAGTGATAGGATTTGGCCCTCTACTTCATTTTTCTTACCTGAAGTAGAAACAGAGAATTTGTTGCCTAATTTTAATTCATGTCCATGCCTTAAACTTTGTTTTTTACTTGACTTTCAACAACTACAGTATATGAAACCAAAATATATTCCTCTTTATACATATTTTATAATTTGTTTCAAGTTGCATCTTAAAAGGTGTTTAACTTTTTCTCCTGGATCCTGATTTCAGTTAATAGCAGTAGAAGAGTCACTGTCCTTGATCTAGAATTGTTTAATAAGAAGGAGTCAAGGCTAGAGGCACATGAAAACATGTCAATCAGATGTAATTGCTTTCTAAAAGAAACCCTATCAAACTGGAGAACAAGAACTAGCACTGAACACATGGATTCACTGCAACACCTAATCTGCTAATGAGCTCAACTTGCTGTTTTCAGGCTCACTATTCAAAAAGTTCAACATGAGAAACATGATAGTGAAGGACAATATTGCTTAAATAGTTGTGGAGAATATGTACTACAGGTGGAGCCAGTAATGTCACCTGTAGTTAAGGTTCCCCAGCACTTCCCATGACACTTCCCTTGGAACCATGTCCAGCTTTAAAAGCTTGGGCTGAAATTTTCTACACAAAATGTCTACAGAAACATCTTTCTTCATTAACAAAGCACATGCCCAGTTCTGTGTTACCTACCACCTACTGATCTTCTCAGTAACCATCCCTGACTGCAAAAGTTTATGCAGTTGATTTAAAGAAATGTTCCTGATGCTGAAATCTGAGAGCATAAATTGATATGGCAATTTGGTCACTATTGAGATGAATGGGAAAGGATTGGTACAAATCCCCCCTTGTTAATGTCCTCACCTGCTTCAGGTTGCAAACCAGATGCTCAGTAGCACTGGAGAGTATTAAGTATGCTCCTAATGTACATCTTCGCCATTTTTTTCATTCAGCAAAATGAATTCTTATGATCCATAGCAAAAAGAAATTATCTCGTACTCAAGACAGATGAATGACTGAGAACTTCCTTTGACTCCTCCTTTAACAAAGGATCTTGAAAGTTCCTTTGAGAAGCTTAGGTGTAGATTCAGCGAGTAAATGCATGAATTTGGGAAGCAAATATTATGAAAGAAGATGGATTATTTAATGTAAAGAGTAGCATTGGTAAGAAATCAAACACACAGACTTGAAATTACAGGTCTGGGATTTTCATGAGCTGGGTCTTGCTTACATCGCAATGTTAAACCAACCAGAGCAGAGGTTCTGAAACACATTTTTCTCAGGTCACCGTGGCAAATAGATGGGTTAAGAAGTAGTGCTTCTTTTGAGACACAGTCTTTTTTTCCTTTTTCTTTTTTTTTTAATTTATTTTATTTATTTTTTGTTTTATTTTTATTTTTGTTTAAAAGGTCTAAAGTTAAAAGTGATGGGTAGCTTTAGACACTTGCAGTAAAGAGTCTTCACTTCACAGGAATGTCCTCTTAACCTGTTCTGGATTTCTTAGCTATAGTAATCTCTGACTGCAGTAAGAGCCCAAGTGGCTGGAAAGAAGAACATGTCCTTTGTGTTCTGAATATCTCATTTGTAATTTCTGGAAGTGTTAAAAGCTTCTACATCTGAGCAAAATCAAGAGGAACTCTACCAGTAAACATAAACATTATCACATACTTCAGTAAGCATCCTGAAAAAAATCAGGTCCTGAGCAACACAATTCTTGGGTTTGTCTGTAACCTTCATTCTGTGGTTCGACCCACCCTTTGTAAAATGGACATAGAATTTCCCCCTTCTACAAGTTTCATGGAAATTAATGTAGAACATTTGAGAAGCATTTTGCATGACAGTCGTGAGCAGCCCAGATAGGCCTATGTGGAAGTGAAATTTTCTCTAATTAGAGTAGGATATGAGTATTTCCCAGATAATATAAGTTAGGGCCACACATGAAAGATGATGCTAAAATGCTGAACTCAGAGAACATAACCCATCTGTGCAGTGAATGAGGCAGTGGTCCTGTAGGAAAAAAACCAGCATGTGATCCAATAATTAAAGACTGTTCATGAAACATTGTAACAAAGCAGGGAAATGCTTTTTAAGGAGCAACGTTAAGGCTGACATTTTCCTACTTGAAGATTTTGTTTTGCAACCTTAACATTTTCAATATTTCTTACACATAATATAGGCCCACTTTGAATAAGTGTACGCATACATTAGATTAATATTTTCTAAAAATCCTTTAGCATTTCCTGGGAAAGACTGCTCTTTCTCCTTCTATCCAAGAAACGATGTTTTAACAGTTATACACCTATAAGGACTGCTTTAAGGAATTATGCAGTTTAAGATTCTTGGTTTAAATTCATAGTGCAAAGAACGGGCTGTTTTATGTTTGCAGAAAACAAAGGAAATCAGGAGAAAAAATGAGGAAGCTTTTCTGCTTTCCTGACAACACACTTCTATTATGACCCGAAGACTCTCTAATATCCATCCCTAATCCCATCATGCTCCTGTAAATACTAAAAAATGCTGTAATTTGCATGAGCTTGTATGCTAGACATTTTTATATCAATTCTAACTCATGAAGAATGACAGAGGCTCAGGTTGTAATGCCAGACAAATGTGTAAAGGACAACTCAACTGAATACTGCATAAGGACACAGAGTATAAACTGTAGTGCCTCCTAGTAAAACCTAACCAGGGCATGCAGCTGTTAAACAAGGCAGTGCAAAGGGGCTTGTGCGGTGACTCCACACACATTCATGGACTTCAGTTCTTTGAAGGCTGGTCATGCCATGAAGCAAAAATACACCATGCACAGGAGAGCTTTTATCTCAGCTGCAGTTCACAAGGCTCATTTTCTAGATCTGAAGAGTGAATTTTTAATAAGTCATGTCACCAGTTAAGTGCATGCAAAACTCAGTTTGTCCTTCCTCTATAGTTTCTCTATACCTGCTACACATCTGACAGAAGTTAGTTTTGAGAATCACTAGTCACGTGCAAAAATCCATTAGCCGATCAAAAGCTTGTCTGAGACCTAAACTAGCACTCACAAAAGTCAGCTGACATGGGATTTGATTTCCATATGAACATTTCCCTAGCCCACGCACTACTAGAAAATCATCAGTCAAAATACTTGAACATTTCAGCTATATTTGTATTATTTTACAGGGCATGCCACAAGAAGAAAGACAAGTCGTTGAGATTTCTGACCAGTTTAGTATCATTCCTAAGGCAAGTCATCATTCTTTTGGATACCTGGTAATTTACAAAAGTTAGAAAATGGAATGTCCTTCCAGGCAGGTTATGTCACATAGTGGACAACTGTGTGTTCTTGCGCTTTCCTCTTAGGAATATGCCTCTGGCTGGATTTGTAGACAGAATACTGGGAATAATATTGATTAATATTATTAACTGTCCCTAAATATCTTTGGAAATGGTGATCTAGGGAACTGGTTACATAATTTAAACGTAGACACCCACTTCAGTGACTAAGCTAAGCACTTGTACTGAACAGGACCAATCAGAAATCTTTAGAAAATGTTAATAAAATTAGCCTTTTGGGTGCACCATAGAATAAACTGACAATCAAGTGAGGAAGTATATGGCACAGCATTGAGGTAGAGATCAGAGATTTCTTTGCTGTACCACTGCTGTTCCATCCCATCTGTGTTCAGTACCAACGTAAGAAAGCTCAAAGATTTATATGACTCTGGTTTAGTGCAGAGTTATACAAAACAAAAACATAGCAAGATGCAAGGGTGATGCAAAGTAGGAGCTATTTTTCAGGTCATCAGAAAGCTGGGGGGTGGAAATTATCATATATTTCATGTCTTACTCCTATGATTCATATCTGTCATGTCTCCTGCAGTGTAATCTTTCATCTCCAGCTTCATGAACCTGCACACCAAGTAGTCCCTGCATCCCCAAGCCAGTGCAGCTGGCACCAAGAGTCACAGGGCAGGAGAATTGATGCAGCTGTGTGTAACTCTGGAAATCACCTGCTCTCTCCAGGCAGCTTCACAGCAAAAGGTGCTTCCTATGCCAGACCTAACCGAGCAGCAGCTTGATATCTACCAGCTTTCAACAAAAATAACACAGAATCACCATTCAGATTATGAGAACATAATCATATTTAGACACCAGCAGATCTCTGAGACCCCACTGCAGAATTCATATGCTCCTTTAATACCTGTTTGCTTTTAAAGAAGCAAATACATAGATTTCTATTTCTAAAGGGCCACAGAAGAACATACAAATTTATTACACAGTTCTGATACATTTTAGATAATAACTTTATATGAGCAACAGATGTGATTTAATAGAAGTCAACTGCCTGCTTTTCCACACAGGAATCAGAGAGTTTGAAAATACCTCCATTGAAAGAGAAGGCAGGAGGGAAGGCAACATATCTTCTGTTGTCTGATTGCTGTAAAATATGCTATCATTGAAATACATTTAACTAGTCATCTTCTGTTTGGGGAATTCACAGTGACTGAGTTCCAGTTCATTACTTTGAGGGCTGTGGTGCTATTGTCAGGGTCTCAAAACCAGTAAGATGGCCTAACCCCAGGTTAGAGAGGCTACAATAGCAGAAAGGCAATTATACTGTAGGAGAAATGTTGTCGACTAATCAGCTAGCAATCAATTACTAGGAAGAGAAGATAACCCTATTCCCACTCAAGCTCTTCAGTATTAATAGTGCCATCATGTAATTACTTTAGGCATGGGCAGGTGCATGAAAGGACAGACTCTATAGTACACTGCGTCTAAGATTAATGAGTTCTGTCAATTTGCCCAGCAGACATCTGATTCTTCGGCTTTATGTAGCCACTAGTTTTACACATGCCTCAGGGGTTTTTTCTGAAAAGAGCAACTACTAATTTAAACACATCCAAAAAATATACATCTTTAAAAAATCCCAGATTTTACCAGTAAGACTGCACCGAAAAGATTTCTAATGTGGTTATTGATGCAGCATGTTTCCCTACTTCAGTTATTCTTCACTTTTGTCAGAGTAATGAGTGAAACACAAGGTCCTACAAGCACATAAAACCTTCTAGAAAAACTGACAGCATACAATCCTGCAGTTACAACCTCCTGAATTTCACTCACACAATCAATTCCAATACGTAAAAAAAGAGAGAGAAAAAGAAATGTTTCAGTAAGTAAATCACTGCTCAGAAACCAAGACAAAGCAAATACAGAAGCACTTTCCTGCTAAGTTAGCAAACATGCTGAATGAGCACTGCTGCCAAAAGCAGAATCATTCTCTGTGACAAGCTACAGCCCACAGAGTTAAGTCAGAGATACGTAGGCCTATGGGTCAAGAGAGATATAGCTTAAAATAGAATTTCTAACTGCAAAGTGGTTTCTTTTTCCTTTGACTTACATCTACTGGAGTAGGCAGTAAAAGCCAGTTTTAAAAGACTTTTTAAATTAAGCACAACCTATTTTTAGAAACATCTTCCATGTTTGGGAGTTGCATGAAAAACTCCCATCCCTAGAAAAATATGACTTATTCAGGATTTTAAGAGACCTTCACTCTTACTAAAACCCTGTTTCAAGAAGTTACTCAAACACTTGCGTAAATCTTTGAAAAATAATCCAAGATATTTAAAGTCATTTAGCTGCTTAAACATGCAGGCAAGTCTCTCAAAGATGCTCTTAGACATCTCTCTGAAAGTTCAGACTCTTAAATACCTTTGAAAATCTGGCTCGAAGTACTTGGCTGTACACACACACAGCCCTCATGGAATAGCATACTGATCTCCATTTGTATTTTTAAGTGCAACCATTCAATAATAACAATAAAATGATAATTAAAAAAAAAGGGGGCTGGACTCAAAATCAAAAATTCAAATACCACAGCTATGGATGTTACCACTCATCAGCCAAACTGCATTAGCTAATCAGACGTAAGGTCCATGTCTGTGAACTGCAAAATCTTAACCTACTAAAAGACACAGGAAGGATGAAGCATTAACTTGTTTTTCTCCCACTGACTTGGGTTGAATTCGATCCTAAAGCACCAGTGCAGCTTCTTAAGTATCAATCTCATTGCTCTCAATGGTCTGGAAACAATATTTTTTTCTTTTTGCTTTTCAAAGTATTTCTTCTGAAATTTCTTCTAAAACCTAACCCTTTAAACATGGGCCTAAGCCAAAAACTTGAAAAAAATTTTCTCAAAGCTTTTCTGTGACAGGTACAAGAACCGACCTATTTACTTCTCTCCAAAGTCAATGTCATCCTATTTGTTCCTTTTCTGGCCCTTGTGTTTGATTGTGGTAAACATAATGGTGGTACCTACTTTTTTACCGTCCATTTAACGTCACAACTGACCACCCATGAAATCTTCCTCAAGACCACATTTATTGGATACTAGATTTTGCTAATTAATTCTCTGGATTAATTTCTTCTGAAGTAACGTTATCAATTGTTTCCAGTAAAGAAAAAGCAGGCCAGCAGTAACTTGATTTTCACATAAATGGATTAAACTTACACAAATGCCATGGCTGAAAATATCATTGATCCATGTTCATAGACTGCTGCTGCTTTTTCAATTGTATTTTGATATGGTAAAGGACAACAGACGGGGAAACAGTTTTGATCTGAAGCAACTGTTTCTAAGAAGATACCAGCAACTCTCACAATAAATAACTTTAAAAATGTATTCTGTGCACTGAAAAGCACTAATCCCTAAAATTGTAACTATTTCTGAGTTTCTGAAAGTCATGGTCTGATCCATAAAGATGCTCAAGTTCACAGAAGACATTTCAATTGAGGCCACTCAGTATGCAATAAAAATGTGTGGGAATTTCCAGGGGGAGGAAACCTTCTACAAATTGAAAAAAGGCAAAAAAATATTAAATGTCCTTGAAACTATGAACTGGATATCATCAGTTAATGATTTAACATGGAAAGGGAATGACTGCGGCACTAGTCAGCATTAAATGTTAAGGAGAGACCTTCAAAGATAATGAAAACTTAGGGATACCTCTCTTTCTGAAAGCTAGTGGGAAATCATCACCAAACCTTTTTTTTAATATATATTTGAAAATACCCTCTTTTCAATTTCTTGTAAAGATACTCTTGGAAATATTGGTTTGGCATGTTGTATTTGTTATGTAGTGAGTGTTGCATGGTGTCATAAAATCCAGATGTCCACCTTTGAACACTTTTCTTTCTTGACTTTGTCCAGCTTTGACCACAAAACAAAGCTGAGTAGTTTTAGGGTTGCTTCAGATCATGCCAGCTGACAAGATGTTCAAAAGATATCAGAGAGGCTATTCCTTCCAATCTTCCAGGGTGGGAAATGAACTGGGCTGGAAAAAGAACTGACTTTCTATTTAGATTCTGCTCTTGTGCTCTCTCTTTACCAGCATGACTCGTCACTGACAGAGAAGGCAGTTTTTAGCAAGAAGGTGCAGGAAATTAAAGTTCAAGGAAAGAAGGAATGAAAAGTGAATGGAAAACAAATCTACAAAGGTTATTGGATACTATTGAATCCAGACAAACAGGATTTCATCTCATTGAGTTTTATGTTTGATAGCAGGAATTCCCAAATTTATTTCAGTCAGCTACTGTCATGAGCAGCACTAAATAAGAAGCAGATAAACTACTATCACTTCCTCTCTCATCTTACCTCAAAACTTTCTGCTGCATAACCACACTCCCTCTGGCACAGAATACCAATACATGCCCTTAGCTAACTGCATGGGTTACCTACCCCTACCTAATTTTTCCATACTGGTCTTGGCCATAAAGCTTCATTCCAGATCCATAGGTTTTATTTCTTGCAAGGGTTCTGCAGGGGTTGTCAGTGCACCAGAACATGCACAGTGAACAGACACATGCCCACAAAATAGAAGCTCCATGCCTGGCAAGCAGTTCCCACATCACCTGTGCTATGCACTCTTCAATGTGGGAATGAATTTCCACAGATTTGCTGGGGACACTCAAAGACAAATTCTCATTTTTGTTGTGTGTCTCATTCCCATTGGCTTCTAGAGACAAAATGGGTTCAATACACACATTTCTGTCACAGCAGAAAGTAACCCTAAATCATGCTTTAAAGGATTTAGGTGGCATTATTTGGCTTGCCTCTGCAAAACTTTTGCATCTATCTTGAAACATTTCGCTTCATCTTTGCTGATAGTTTTACCAACAAATCTAACATTGAAATGCATTGCCTCTGCATCTCATAAAGACTCTGGGCAATATAAAACAACCATTCTTTGGTATTTTTATTTACACTATTTTAGTAAAAACATATTTTTCCACTGCAGAATCTTCTGAATCTTCTGAAGTTGCACAGAACTTTAGTAGTTTTTAAAATTTGCTATAAATTCAGATAAATCCCTACTGTTTTTAATAATTAACATGTACTAACTATTTAAAGTATTTTTATACCCATAATATTTACAGCCAGAGGGGTCTTCACATACTGTGTCTTCCATTCTCAGTATTTCATTAAGAAAACATTATGGTATAAAGAGGAATCTGCCTGGATATTGTGAGGTTTCCCATTTCTTGTTTATTGAACTGCTTAAGCTGTCAGTGTTTACGAAAAGGCTATTATTGTAGGAAACTAGCAATATAAGTCAAAGTATGTCATGGCAATAACAAAAATAAGACTGATGAAGAAAATGAAGTATCTAACTGTTTCAGTTCCTGCTCAGCAGAATATCACCAACTGCTTAATATACTCAGTTCATTTGATTAATTAGCTTCAAAAATTAGTGCAAATGAACCTTTTATCTCTATGGTATTAGCAACTTTCTGTTTTGAACATGTATTCTGCCTGCAAAAATAGTGACTACTTATTAAATAAGTCCACTCCTCATGTAAGAGTTCACATCTTCAGAATCATATCTATTAACCCTTGAACAAATAAAAATAAATAACTATTAAAATACTATTTTTAGTCATGTCAGCCTTGTAGAGACAGTAGCTAAAGAAAACCAGGACAAATTCAACACATGCATTATGAAGAATTAGTTTTATAACACAAATGCAAACCCCAAATTGAATCATTCCAGAAGGAGAATAATTTCCTGTATTCTGCCTACAAAAGATAAGGAGATTACCTGGCTATAAGTGAAAGCAGAGTTAGACCTACTGAAAGTGTTATTCGTGATAATTATGCTTGAGCTAGAAAGCATCTGAGCCTGAAATTCAGAGACCATTTGAGATTGCTGAAGAAGCAGTTCAGAAATTTGTCTTTGACATGTCATTTCTGCAAATGTAATAGGGAATCACAGACAGAAAAAAACAAAGAATCTGATCCTATTTTAGCACTACATTTTTCACAGTACTATTGAAGAATACAGCAAAGGCTGAAACATTATGAAAAAAGAAATAATCTAGCCTTGCTGTACGTACTTACCATGTCACCAGTCAACGTCCTTTCAGCAGAAGTGAATCAAATTGTTAAACCAGCACGGTGATATTTTAATTCATGCTTCTTGTCCTGTTTGTCCCACTATGAAAAAAATATTTACAGACTATTTCACTATGCTTCATGTTTCCCTTTAAAAACTGCTAACACTGCACCTTCCAAAGAGCACAACTTTCCCTTAATGGTCATGTAGATCAAGCATGGAACATCACTTCTGATCAGCTTTTTCAATCCTTTCCTGGGCACCAAAAGCCCCAAACAACTTGTCTTACTTGCCAGGTGCTAGAGTAACTCACACTTGCTTTTCACCATCCATTGCTACTCAACGTAACTGTATGTAAATTATGAAAGAAAACAAATTTCACTTCTTGTGGTAAGCTAGAGAACTATAGTTTGTAAAAAAACCTCACCTGCACAATAGGATGAAAGCAGATAGGCTTTGCAAATCCTTTCAAATCAGAAAAAAAAGTAATTTGAAGAATAGTTCTTAAGACCGTATGTTACAATTCGTGCTTAAAATTACCCTTTTCATGTAGTTAGCCATAGGATGCACCAGAGTTATTTTCTATTAGCATGGAGTACTCATTGTAGGGGTCTTTGATCTACCCGATTTCTATCTGATCTACCAAATTTCTAAGAAAGTGTTTGTTTACTGCATGGCTCCTCTGACAGCTAGGATCAGCTGTTAACATTACATGAATCCTTTCTGAGTATCAAATGCAAGAGAAATCAAGGATAATATTTTCAGTAACACCTTTTCTGTTTGGTATACAGCTTTATTGAATTCCAAATTCAGTGTGCAGCTCTCTTGTCTTATCAAACTTGAAGGAAGCAGACATGAACCTGAGAAGTTTAGAACTGCACTGCTTGGGTTAATCATATGTTTATAAGCTTTAATGTGCCTGCTTTTATCAGACAGGTGTATTTTGTAAACCAAGTTACACACAGAATTGGAACTATGCCAAAAAATTTAATATTTCAATATCGTTATACTTTTCTTCTTTTTTCTCTGTACCCTACTGATTGAATTCCCTCTATCTGATAACCATATTGGACAACTTTTGCTGACTGTATTTTCTGATTTGTTGTGATTTTTTTTAGTGGGATCTTGTTTGGTTTTTAGTTTTGTTTTGTTTTTCATTACCAATCACTTCTTCCAGAAGTGCTCTTGAAAGGAGCTACGCACCACTGGAAGGTCCATTGACATAACTCTAAATAATAAACTGAGATAAACAGGTAGAATAAGGACAAGAAAGGAGTGAGGAAGATTTTAAAAAGAAACATGAAACCTCCTCTACAAATCCAATTGTATTATCGAAAAATTCAGGTTGAAAGAGACCTCAGGATGTCTCCAGCCCAAAATGAAGCTCACAACAGAGACAGCTTTGAAGTCAGATCAAGTTAAGCAGGGCTTCCTCTGTTGGGTTACACTATGTGTATGATAGAAGAGCAGGCCTGGAAGGCCAGAGTGAGTCTCTTTCCTAGGCCTGGAGGTGATCATGGAAGCATATGCAGGGCACCAGAGATGGGCTAGGGGAGAGAGAATTGTGCATTTGTGGCCTTCTGGACCTATTGAGAGTGAGGATTATAGCTTGTGACCTTATAGGGTATTGTTTACCTGTTACCATAATAGGTAAAAACTGTGAAATAGCCCAGGTGATTGGGGAACACTGTGATGAACCTTTTTCCTGTTTATATGATGCTATATCCTGTTTGTGTAGTGGTATTTAAGGAATTTCCACTGCATGATAGTTGTCTTTACACAAGAACCACTGCATGGTGAAGGACACTGCTAGTAAAGATCTCTGCACAGTCTTTGCATGCTGTCATCTTGTGTGAAGTCCGTGTGTCTGCCTAATTACTGCATTCATCTAACTCAACATTAAAAACTTCCATAGATGGGGACTGCCCAGTCTTTCTGCATGATCTATTCCAATGCCTGCCTGTCCTCAAGAGGAAACATTATTCCCTTACATTCGGGCAGAAATTCTACTTTTTTTACCCAATTTATGCCTATTGTTTTTCCCCCTCTCACCATGCCCCACTGCCAACAGCCTGGCTCCATCCTGCTAGACCTCTGCTGTACTTGTCCCTGTTTATACATGTCCTTCCTGTATTGGGGGCACAAAAATTGTACCTGATATTCTTGATGTGTTCCTCATGGCCTGTAGTGCTAAAGACAGATAAATTCTAGTAATTCCCTGGAGTGATCCTCTTGCCTCCACTGCCACATCTCTTCTAGTTTTTAAAAAGCAATTGAAAAGCTCATAACAACAGCTCCTATATGCAGGTCTGCAGCAGAAGAGATGTTAAAGGCAGGTGCTCTGCCTGGAAAATAAGTATTTCAAAGGATGGCAGAGGACTCTGTCACCATGAATACATTTTATAGAGACCTTTTTATTTTTTGGTCAGAATTCTGCATTGGAAAAAGAGGCAAATTCCACAAACACCCACATCTGCTGTAGAAGGGCTTGCTCCTCCACACTGCCTTTTTTTGCCCACCAGCTGGAGGGGACAGGCTTAGTGCGTAAAGCAGCTGCTCCAAAAGAAAGGGTCTGTTCCAGGCCATCTTTACTGATAGTTAACCCCACGCTTCTAACATTTCTGCAGCTTTTTAATATATGTCATTGTATTACACAATTGATGTTTTTATTCTTGCTTTTCATTCTTCCCCAACACCTCTACTCCCTTCAGTTTCAGTAGATCATAATTTTATAGTCAAAGAAAACCCTTAATAATAATCACTCAGAGAGATTTACCAAGGCAACCTGAAGGCTCCAATTCCCAAGTTCCATTGAATTTCTGAGGGAATTTGGCACCAAACTCCTCCAGGTTCTTTTTTAAAATGTCATTCTTAAATTAATATTGTGAAACTGAAAGTATTTGCTCTGAGTATTAAAAAAAACATTGCTGTTCTGCTAGTTTAATTTTCTAAACATTTCTTGTCACAGACTGACTCAATAGCCACATCAGGGTAAACCTAAGTGGAGTAAGAATAAGCTTCTCATTCAGTCACACAGTGCACTCCTGCTTGATTGGAATGGATATTGTACATAATATGTCCCTGAAGATGTTTTCTCCAGTGGGGCACATTGAATTTCATTTAAATGCCAAGGCTCAAAATCTAAAACAATGTGACTTTAACAAAAAATCGGATGAGGAATTTGATGAGAAAATGGCAAGAATTCCTGTGGCATTTGGGTAACAATTTCAAGCCTTCGTTTTAATAGAATAAACAGGATCATATTTCATTCAAAGCTGGCAATGAGATGAGCTTTGGGTATTACATTGATATAAACCAATAAAGAATTTGCAAATTTGAAGCACTAATTAACAGACACAATATTAAATGAAAAAAGTTTGCTCCAGGGGCAAATATATTTTGAAGACTTTAAACTTTTATTAAAAGACATTTTTGAATAGCTTCTTCTGCATTTGACTATTTTGTTAGTTTCAAAGAGGGGGAGTCTTGTGTTTTAAACTAGCATGTTTAATATAGTTGGAATATAAATGAATAAAATAACAGTCTCCCTTCTGCCTTTCTGAAATAATAACTCAATGTCATGTCACTTCAAAAGAAAAATACCTCATAAGTTGAACCTACACGGCCAAGAGCTGTGTAAGAGGATGTTAGTATTTTACCTACACTGAACTCCAACACTTTTTCTATTGAATTATTTTTTTAAGTCTTATAATGCTGAATCGAAAAGCACTCATATTTAGAACCTGACTGCACTATTATGAGAGCCCCAGTAAAAATGTATAAACAAAAAAAATTGGAAGTTCTGGTTTACAGCTCACAGATGTAAATAGTAAGAGGATTTTCTCTACCTAATTGCAATGCTGCACATAGTAGTCTTTTTGATACTACAATATCCAAGACTTATGTATCTAAAGACTCATACTTCAGAAAATGGGAATGTCAGCTAGAATATTAAGGAATGAAATCTATGAGACTGACCTTCAGATAGGATATTAGAGACTGTTTTTTGAAACAAGTGGTTATTTCATCCTAAGCATAATACCATCAAAATCTGCTGATGATAAAGTCACCTGCTCTGACAACTCAGCAGCTGTGCTTCACTTAAAAGCTGTCACGTATTTAATTCATTAGCAAGCCAGCTACCTTCTTGCTTCAAGAAATTATGGATTTTTTTTACTTCCAAATGTTAAGGTACTATTTTTTCTTTTACACTCTATGGGATAATTGTGCACCAGTATCTAATCCTATAATGGCAGGTCCATAGTCCCTTACATCTTATCTTCAGTGATGCTTCCATTTTTTCCAACCACTTTCATTTTTCTTGTCTTTAATACAGTTGATTGTAGTACCTTTTTTTCTTTTTTATTTAAAGGAAAATTATGAGGTAAGTGTTTGGAAAGGTAATTGATCTGTAGTTTAGAGATAAAAGGCCTGATCTTTCCTTCTGATACTGAATGCGCATCAAAGTCAAGTTGAAGCACTTCACATGCACTGCTTAATGAAAACTTGTAGAAAATGGAATATAAAAAAAGCCATTAGCTTTAAAAATAAATGACAGGAGGTTCTGCAACCTATTCACTGACAATTTGTGTATCACTTGGATTCAAAATCTATACAATTTACATACACACATGCAATACTGCCTAAGTTTTATGAACAACTATTCACAAAATCTCACATGTTGTGTGTGTATACCCATAACTCTGCATCTGAAAAATGCCCAGAATAATTTGGGGCTAGGATCCAAAGTGGGGAAGTCCGTATATTTTTAGAGGGTAGAATAGAAAGCCCACACAAAAATAAATGGAAAAGCAGAATGAAATCAGTTCTCCCTGTCTACATCAATGCATAACTCAGAATTACAGGTCATAACCCCACATTAGACTAGTGATCTTTAATTTTCAAGCAAAACATCCAAGCTTCCTCATGCTTCTATCCCAAATTCAAAGTCTGGTTCAAAAACCAAGGGAGAACCATCTCCCTTGGAGGCATAAAGGCACTATAAATAACAATACACATCCTCCATGACAGAAGTCAAAGCAGAAAGTTGGCCCCATGCAGATACAATCTGGATGGGGGAAGAAAAAGAGACTCCCTGTCCTATGTCTCATTCTGGGAGATCACACATGCTCCAAGACAAGTGCAGAGCAGGATAGTCATAGAATTACAGAACTGTACAATGTGCTGAGTTGAAAGGGACCCATGAGAATCACCAAGTCCAACTCCTGGCCCTGCACAGGACATCTCAAGAGTCACACCCTGTGCCTGAGAGCATTGTCCAAACACTTCTTGAACTCAGACAGGCTTGGTGCTGTGACCACTGCCCTGGGGAGCTGTTCCAGTGCCCAACCACCCTCTGGGTTCCCTTAAACCTCTTCCGAAAGCCATGCCCACATAAGCTCACCACAGCAGTCACTGTGATTATACTGTTAATAAACATTATTTATTTGCTTAGAAAAAGAATGTGATGCAAACAAATGCTTCAGAAGCAGAGTAAAATACAAAGGCTGTTGTGCAGCTCTTCCACAATAACAAGGAACCATTAGAGAAATTACCTAATCACAAACCAAGAGAAAAAAATTCAGGTACAGAGAACAATTACAATATGGACAAGTAAACACATGGATGCAGTAAGCTGGAGAGGGTTATTACACACTACAGCTTCTCTGTGCTAATTCCCCCATTGTTCCCACATTACTGAGGAATATGTTATCTTATATTTACCTGGAGTTAAGAGCAATCAAGCCTGCAGTTTGCAGCATGGTGCTGCTAGTTCACGGTTTTGCTTTATGGATGCAGTAACTTATTTGCCTACCCATCTCATTATAGAATTAAAAAACAGATCATTTCTCTATTAAAAGAAAATTCTGTATTAAAAGTTACCTACTTCATATCCTTCTATACTCCCCACTGCACCTCACTGGTGAATGTAATTTTCCAAGGAAATCTATCATAGCTCTAATAGGTTAGATAGTTATTGATCTGTAAGTGGAATTACATATGAGTGAAGACATTTGCACCTGTACCTGTCACATTATAAGAGGCTTCTGAGCAACTGATGGAAGGATTTAAGTATACTTATTGAACCTCCAATACAGTACTGAATCACTTAAAATACTACAGGAATGGGTGAAGGATCATGAACTGGAAGAACCAAATCAGCCTGGACACTGAGGGGTCTAAATGTCTGAAGAGTACAGATGGAATACAGCTGCAGTGCTGTGGGTTGCTCAGCAATCTGCTTGTCAGTTACCACAAAAGCAAGTAAGGTATTCTGCTATGCTGAGAAAGGAAGAGGGAACAATACTGAAAATACTAGCTCATAATCCAGCTCATCCCTTTATTATCCACGGAAACAAAGTAACCCAGATAAAGCAAAAACACAGACATTATGAAACAGAAAATGAAGTTTTGATGGGGAGGAGAAAAGTTTGCAACATTGCAATACAGGGATCCCAAATCCAGCCCAAACAATCCAAGCAAAACCACACAGCACAGAACTGTGTCAACTCTGCCATAGTGGATCCAGTTTCAGGTCAGCTCAGGCAGAGCACTCATGATTAACACAAAAATTTCAATAACACAGCTGGAGTACTTTACTGTAGAATGTAACACTGACCACAAATTTGAACCTTTAATTGTGAGTGAAACTTTTTAAATCCCATTTCATTTACATCAAAAAAAAAAAAAGGACTCCAGCTCAGCAGAGGAAAAAAACATATTTGTGAAGCAATTTCTGACAAACGTGTCTGTAAATATTAGATCTTTCCAAATTAAAGCTGCAGTAAATAAGAGTGGATGTCACTTCCTCTATAAAATATCCACATGTTTTTATACTAAGTACTACTAGGTACTCTCCCACATATTAAACAGCCTTAACTATACCAAGAAAAAATTACAAAGATAGACATTTTAAAACCACAAAACAATATTTTAAAGTTAAATAAATAAACACATTGTGTAACTTAATTCTGCCTGTAATCAGCTAGGTTGTGAGTCTGTCAGCCATAAAAAAACAAATGGAATATTTAATCCAGAGAAGGGTAACTTCCACAGCTATGATAAGGTCTAGCAAAGAGACACCTACTTTGCAATGTCAATAGGAATATGAACATTTTATGAGGGTACATAAGAGCGGGCAAGATTCAGGTCTCGGATAAGATAAAACGTACTGATGCTATCAATTCTCATGTACTTTTCTGGAATAAGGGAGAGCTTTTTCCTAAACCAAGATTTATGAGTTCATGCTTTTCACTTTGATTACAATACTTTTAACCTGTTCTGAAAACAGCCAAACTAGATGGACCCTAAGTTTAGTATAAAAGGCCCTGAAACCTCAGCCTGAGAAATTCACCAGAGACATGTCTTAGCTGAAGAAAACACAGCATTTTAATTCTGGTAGAATTTACTGACAACATCTGAAACCAGTACTGCTGAAATCAACTGGTCAGCCCAAGAAGCAGATGTATTTGCTACCCAGTCACCTTTCTCTGCTTTACATTCAAGCTAATAAATAATCTAAATTCTTATATTAGAATTAGAAGTCTTTAAAATATTTCTAAACACAGCATCCTAAATAAGAACAGTCTCAAGAAAGCCACTGAGGTAAAGGACAGATGTCATTGCATACTTTTGAAAGAAGAAAAAAGCTTCAGGCTGTTTAAAGACCTATGATTCTTGAGTAGTTGTTTGAATCTGGCAGAACAAGGGCACTATGAATAACTCTCCTTTAAATACACAGCTTCAGCAAAACACTACTCTAGTTCATTCCCCCAAAGTAGCTTACTTTGCATACCAAGCTATTGATATAACAGAATAATTTATTACATAGTAATTGTAATTTTTACTTCTTAAAATTCTTCACTTCTGAGATGCTGGCAGAAATTTTTAAGAAATATATCCAAGAGAGCAATTCAGCAGCATGGCAGTTGAGCATCTTCAACGGCAGTTTGGCAGACAAGCAGACTACTGGAATCTCGTTCTGAGCAGCACAAGTAAGTACAACTTCCCACCAGCAGGCAGCAGGATTTTCAAAAGAAGACAAAAGAATAGTCAAGTGTTCAACAAGTTTTGGATATTAACAAAATTGTGCTTACCTTAAACTTGCAATATTAGAACGAGGTCAGGCTATTCAATTCCAGTTCAGCAAAGATTTTGTTTAATTTTCAAAAACTTTTAGTATTAATTTAATTCTGCGCTCCCTGAAGGCAGCGGGAACTGATAACAGGTTTCAGCATCAGAGTCAGATAAGCCTCGAGCAATTTTAGAAATATGAGCTTAAAACTTTGCCACCTTGGTCATTGTTCAATATATATTATATTCAAGTACATATGTACAAATGTTTCTTGACTTTTCGCTCTTTCTCCTGAAACACATATATGAATGCACAGACAGACACAACAAATGAAATGAACACTTTAACTACTTAAGTGATTTCTATCTGGATGAATTTGTCTCATTCAAGAAAAACAAAACCAAAACAAAAAATCCATGAAGAACAATACACAAATTTATTTCTATCACATTTTGTGTAATCCAGCAAACTCTGTAACCATGCACTTCAGAAAGTACATCTCTTAAACTTACATACATCTCTGTTCCCTAACATTGTTCACATTTTCACAGCTTGGAATGTAGTCTTTCAATAACCCGAAAGAATAAATATGTCTGCTTATAAAACAGATACAGTGCTGATTAAGCTAAGAAATTACTTAATGGGTTCCAGTACTGCTGCTGGGGTGGGACAGAATGTTTAGAATAAAGTTCCTATGATGATTGCCCACTGACTTGTCTTATGGAATAAAAAAAGCTGTTCACCTCCATGCTGGGATTCAGGCTCAGCTGTCTGAATTAGAAAAGACATAAAATTCTACATAAGTATATCACAAGGGTTTCTGAGAAAAGGAAAATGCTGTGTATGTAACAAGCAGGCACTTCTTTGAAAAACACAAAATAGCCAAATACACACAATGTTATGGCTAGAGAATGAAGCCATTGCCCAGTTAGAATACCTCACAGAAAAAGTGGCTTTAAAAAACCCCATATCCCAGGCAATCAGTATCTAATGACCACTTAAGAGAAATCTTTCAACCTCTCAACTCTTTCAAAACTCGTAATACTTAGAAATATGTAGAGCTCCACTTGCCAAACACTGCCTCGACTGTTTTGATGTGGTTTGCATTTCAGGATACAAATTTCTGAGAAAAGGGCCACTCTCTGTCCCTCTTCTGTACTGTGTTGCACTTCTGAGGCAGTCCTCATCTCTCTGTCCCTTTCCATACAACCCTCTGAGATTAGCAAAGGGGCAATCCCAGATGCACACACAGACTGGGGAATGAGATGCTGGAAAGCAGCACTGGAAAGTGGAAAGTGACCTGGGGGTCCCAGTCAACAGAAAGTTGAATATGAGTTCAGCAGTGCCCTGGGAGCCAGGAGGGCCAACTGTGTCCTGGGGGTATCAGGCCCAGCATCACCAGCCGGGCAAGGGAGGGGATTCTCCCACTCTGCTCTGCACTGAGGCAGCCTCACCTCGAATGCTGGGGGCACTTTTGCCACCACGAGGTAAGAAAGATATTAAACTATTAGAGAGTGTCCAAAGGAGGACAACAAAGGTGGTGAAGGGTCTTGAGGGGAAGCCGTGTGAGGTGCAGCTGAGGGCACTGGGTCTGGAGAAGTGGAGACTGAGGGCAGACCTCACTGCAGTAACTTCCTGGTGAGGGGAAGAGGAGAGGCAGGCACTGATCTCTTCTCTCTGGTGGCCAGGATCCAAGGGAATGGCCTGAAGTTGTGTTCAGGGAGGTTTAGGTTGAATATCAGAAAAATGTTCTTTACCCAGTCTGTGGTTGGGCAATGGAACATCTTTCCAGGGCAGTGGTCACAGCAGCAGCCTGGAAAAGCTCAAGAAGTGTTGGGACAATGCTCTTGGGTGCATGGTGGGGATGGTGCTGTGCAGGGCCAGGAGTTGGACTTGATGATCCTCATAGGTCCCTTCCAACTCAGTACATTCTGTGTGATTCTGCTCTCACCATCAAGACCCATGTTAGACTACCAGATTTCCCTCCAGGATGTGTACCGACTCTCCATACATCCATGCCTTCCCCACTTTGTCCGTTAGTCATATACATGTAATAACAAAGCCAGCAAACATGAAGGTTTTCACAAGATTTCCACATACAGTTCTTTTTGGGTGAGCAGAAGAGTTCACAAACATTTCTCTTTCCTGAACCTGAGTTCAGGCCTCATGGGTCAGTTCTCTCTCAGATACATACTTTTGAGTAGCCAACCATTTTTCACTAAGAGTCCACACTCATTTTTTGAAATGTGTTTTTCCCTTTTCCCCTCCAAATCACTTCCTTGCCCATGGCAGGCTCTACAATGAATTTCCTTCCTCATACCTTTCCCTCACTAAAACATTTCTTTAAAATGGTTTCTATTTTTTTTTTTCTTTACAAGCCCAAGCCACTTTTCCACTGGTGTCCTTACAAGAGCCTCAAATAGTCTCTAGCACATAAACAGAAACCAATCAGGATTCATATATTTTACATACACAGAGTATTCATGCAATTTTGCAGTTATAATTTTCCAGTAAGACTTTACTGTTCAGTTTCTTTTGACTACCTTTACGTAGCATGGAAAATGGTTTAATGAAACTCAGCCCCATGTGCACATGTCTGGGTGCTGCCAGAACTCCCCTGTAAGACTGCAGCATGCTAAGCAAAACTTGAAGTAAATGTAAGCAGTTTTCCAGTTTCTCCAGGACCCTCGTTTGGGTGACAGAACCTTTTATGTTAACTTCCCAACATTTCTAACAAGCATTTAACATTGATTTGGCTTACACAGAAAATGTCCTGTTAAAGACAGCAAAAGGAAGAGAATCAAAGGACTCTCTACACAGACTAAGCTTTGATTAATCCTGGGTTGCTCTTCGGGGTTAGAAACTCAACAAACATGTGCCTTTGAAATTAGAACTGTTCAACGAAATTAAAACAGATGCATGCTATGCTAATAAGAGAAAAGAGAATATGTTACAAAAGATACAGTGGCTTTTTCAAGGCCTGAAACATCAGTTTCAGTCAAGATTTCAGAGGTTAATATAACATAGTATGGAGGATAAGTTAAATTTACTCCTAACATCAGTAGGAGCTTAAAATGTTACACAGAATTTTTTTTATGCTGAATATTATATTTGAGTTAGGTAAATTACTCATAGTATGAAAACACAAACTGAGGCAGAGGAATTTATGTTCTCGGCTGAAATCACACAGTATTAAGCAAAGTCTGCTTTAAAAAGACATAAAGTACTTCACTTAGAAATTATTGTTGATGAAAATCAAGTACCTAATTATAATCAAGTAGTAACAAGTTAAGCTGTCACGTGAGAGTAAAAATGAAAAACACAAGGAAACCTGCAGGCTTGTTTTCTGGATGCAATATATATGGGCTTGGAGTGCTTTTCAAATTATAAACTCTCATTAAAGCATTATCCAAAATTAGGACATACATCTTACAGTATATTATTTGCCCAGGGCAGTCATCTTATCCTATGAAAATAGGATACATCCTTATGTACATCCTGTCCTGCTGCCATGCTTTTTGTGACAGTGTGCTTCTCCTTCTCTGTCTTAACCTGACCTCTATTTCCTGTAAACCTGCTCAAGTGATAACCACCAGTGGTGGTCATAATGGATGGTTTGGTAATGATGGCTGCACCCAGCTTAAAGTAGATTCAAGGGAGACATAACAACACAATAGCCAAAGGCTAATTTGAGCAAGGTACACTCCAAACCACAGTGCTGGTCAATGCCTTACTCAAACCAAATGTGGATAGAGCTAACATCTGTAGTCAGTTTACAAACTCAGTCATCTTACTCCATATACTTATGGACAGCCCAGAGCCCATTGAGCTCTCCTGAACGGCAATGGGCCATACATCAAGACAAGTCCCTGAGCAGGAATGCTAAAATAATTCTTATTGTATCAAATACTTGGTAAGTGAATTGGGAATAAGCACATTGAAACTTTGAAATCTTTGACATAGAGAAAAGGATGTGCATATCTAATCCTTTAGACATAAATCATTCACCAAGTCTGGGACTAAATCCAGATCCAGCTGCATCTAAACTCCCTTCCAAGGAGTTTAGAATGAAAGGGGAGGTCCCTTCTGAACCTCATGACTCAACAGGAGGGTCTCAGTTCTTTCTGACCCTGTTCACAAGCAGTAAATACTCACATGTACCTTGCCATGGATTTTTGTTAAAGGAGTCACATTTACCATAGAATTTCGTTAACACACTGCCTGATTAAAAAAAGTGCATTGTTTCTTCTATCTTGTGAGTGAAGTGCATGACTCTATCCATGACAATTTTCCAGCAGTTCAAACAAAACTTCATAATGTAATCTTGCAATTCTTTAGAACTATTATACAATATTTATTCCTCAAACATCGGCTTTCGCTATGGGCCCCACCCTGTATGGTGCTGAGTGACGTCAGTCGCAATCTGATATTCACTTTGGCTTAAAAACTCGTAAAATTGATTACAATGCCACATTTAACAGATAAATGCTTCAGGACAAGTCATAATTTTATTTAGGATAAATAAGAGCAAAAGGTAAAAAGCAAAACAGAAGTGAAAGCCAGTGTAGTTTCCAACACATCAAGCACTAGCACTCCATTTCACTGCACTGATGGAAAACAGCCTAAGAAATAAAAAGGAAGACAATGAGTCTTATAGTTGGAAGTTCCATCCTATGTATCCATTTATTTCTTTCTGAGATTGCTCAACAGACAACAAAATCTCTTAAGTTGGTAAATATTAGGGGAAAGGAAGAATGCAATTTTTTTCTTTGACAGCTGTATAATATCTAGGCATAAAGGGAACAGTTGACACTGATATTTTTCATGACAAGCTGTATGAACAGTGAAGTCACATGTATTTAATGCAAAGTTAAAAAAATAGCAAGGTTATTTAGGAGCGGCACAAAGTATAGTTTCTCTCACTTGGAAAAGGGTGTTCATTCATACTGTGAACACAATTCATCCAAATGCATGACATCACTATATGTAAGAAAATTTTGCAGGAGTAATTCTGTAAACATTACCTCAGCATTTTTTTCCTATTTTGGGCCTGAATGTGTCAGAATCTCTACAAACCAGACTAATTAACTATTACTAATGAAGAATGTTTACATTCTAATACAATGAAATGGAAAAGAAGTCTCAGAAAACTTATCCATTAAAAACTGCATAGTACAGGTCAATTAATTTTCCCGGCTAAAAGACATCATTAGATGATTTTATTTGACCTCTTACATAACACAAACTTTAAAATGTCACCTTGTTGTCCTTGCACTAAGTCAAATGACAAAATACCACTGTTTGAATGCACATCTGCTCTACCTTCCTCAGAACTGTACTTCCATAGTGTACAGAAAAATGTGTGCAACCAAAATGGGAAAATGAAAGGTTTTGATCTAAAATAGTAGCATTTCCCCCTCTTACAGCAAAACACCATTTGTTTGGTACAAGTAGTTATTCTGCAGCCAGCACTAACTAGACCACTTATTATTGTAGCCTGTCCAATTTCTCATCCAAAACTGCAAGTGGTATCCAACAGGTACTGAGAGCCCAAGGATACAAGAATTAGAGCTGAAGTGACTGTAGCTCAATGATTCTTGCTATGCAGTATTTGGGGTTTGCTCCATTACAGAGAAACAGATTTACCACCACTTGTGGACATTCATTCAAGCTTCAAGCAGCAAATAAGTCAGCTCAAGCAATGATGCATTACAGTATTTATTATACTAACAGAATGATCTTTCAGTTATTGTTCATATGGATTTAGTGACAGGAAGAGAGTAAAGAATGAAAAGTAGTGACAGGAGAACAAAGCTGACAAAAGGCCTGAGAGCAAATTTTGTCTTATGTTAATCATGAGGCCATAAATATGCAAGGAGTTTTTTTGCTGAGCAACTTTTATTGGTTAGCAAAAAGAGGATTTTCAGATTTTCCTTCTCTCTCCATCATCTTTTCAGCACTAGTTTAACTTCAGAATTTCAAGACTGGCAAACCAAAGTAGACAGCCATGCCTCCTACCAAACCAACTTTATACAGATGCCCAGAAAACACACAGGCTGTTATAATGACTGAGAAGTGGGAGGAATCAACAGTCAAAAAACAAGAGGTCATGTACAAATTTCAGTACTAAAAGCTCTAGCTGACACATCTGCTAATCAAAAAGAAGGGTTTCAGACATGTTGTTCACAGGAACACATAAATTATCTACAGTGGAGTTTTCCATGTTGCACATATTCAAGTACCTGTTTTGTACTTAGTATTTGATGTCAATAGTGGACTGTTTTGAAACGCACCTTAATTATATTAATAGTAAATACGACTGATGAGGCTTATTAAAAAATCTATAATTAGAATGTGGGGGAACTATTAAATTATTGTTTTTAAAACTGTTAAAGAGAAAATGCTGATAAAGATCTATTAGCAAAATACTTCTTCAGGAGTAAAGAAGCTATTGAGGGCTGACATTAAATCAATTCAAGAACAGTAGTAATGCAAGGGAGTTTTAAGGTTTATGCTTTAACTGCATTAAAGAATTCTGAAGAAACAAAAAAAATAATTAACTGGTTTTTTTCAAACTGCAGCATAACTCAGCTCTTCTAGCACTTCTACCATACACAGTGTTGAAAGCTAACTTTCCCTTTTAGCATGACAGGTAGAATTGTCACTTAGGCCATCAAGCCATTAAACCAGTTTTTAAAAAGTATTTTGTAGATTCTATAACATTCTAGAGAGCTTCCTGGTGCCTTTTCAATCAAGAAAATCTGGCTAAAATTGCGCTATCTGACCTTCCGATTAATGGCCTTCCTATAACCTGTCATGCTAACACGGAATTTGGGGAACAGTTAGGATTCATCTGGAAGCAATATAATTTCTGCCTTTGTCTTTCTTTTCTGGACGCTAATGGCTTTAAGTCAGTCCTCTTCACTCACTGTATGACACATCCAGCCATTCTATTTCAGTTGCCCATTAACTTCAAGCACTATGACAAGAACAAAGCAACTTCTCAAGGGAGTTCAGCTATATGTACTGAATTTCTACAAATCCTTTGCTTATTAGGTGCTGTTTTCAAGTATCAGTAATGTTTACCTGAGTGCAACAGTACCTATTATAATTAAAAGTGGCTGCTTAAACAAATGAAATGGGTTACAAGGCCCGTGGATTCAACATTAGTGTTACTGTTCAGTTTCTCTATGTATTGCCGTCTGATTTTTTTTCTAAAAGTTATGTATCTTTTTTAAGCAAGAACTGTAGAAAAAAAATCAACAACCAGAAATCTACAGTTTGTGGTCTGAAATCTAAGGCCTGAGCATGGAACTTGATATTGCTTCCTGAAGGCCATGCAAAGGACAGACTACAGAGAGCACTCCTAAGCAGAAAGAAATACATACATTTCCATGGGTACTTACAGCATCACTGATATAAACTACTAGGGAAAATAGATTCTATTCTGAAAAGTGACCCCTGTAGTCCTACAAGCTTTTAAAATAGTATTTAAACTACTTAAATATTTATCACCAAAATGCAAATAAAGCATCTGTAACACCATGTGGAAATAACACATACATTGGATGGCTTTAAGAAACATGTTTGACTGTATTAACATTTTACTTAGTTGTACCAACCTGGCTTCTGGTCAATGTATTAAGGCTACATTATGAAGCATATCAATTGCATTTTTATTCACCATACTGATTTAAATAAACAAGAAATCTCCCATCTCCTGTTATTGGGACACTAATTAGACAGGAAGTCTCTAGGTATCTCTGACAGGTTGGAGAAGCTCTTAACTTCCGTAAAAACATTCTTGTTGGAGCCTCGTTTACCAGACAACACAGTACACTTTCATTTGAATTCAGATGACATTTATGTCTATGTGGCAAAGGTGTTTTATTGTGACTCAACTGTATTTGGTCTGATCAGGTTCTGGTGAAAGTTAACAGTAATTTGCCTCTTCCCCAGCCAAATTTTCCCAGGACCAGCCATGTCTGTGAAATGATACTTGCAGCTATGCTTTTCTGTATTCCTCAGTGACACAAGTTCCATCCTAAGCCTCAGGCACTGTGAGAAGCCAATTTAATTGTGATTCTCTGCTACTTCTCTAGCAGACAGCAGGCAATATTCAAAAGATGCCTTATTTCAGAAGAAGACTAAACCTATATGTAGAAACTTCTGTGCTGTGCTAGATTTTCTTGTTCTTTCTGAGCCCTGCATCAGAACTCCTCCTTGCAGAGGGTTATATGCAGCACAGCAGTATAAAGATAGCTTTGCCCTTCAATGAACAATCACCTCCTTCTAATGTGCATCTTAGGACTTATTCCCTGAGTATTATCCTTTCTTTCTCCATCAACTCAGATTTTAAGAAAATCCAGTCATCATTGGGACATAACTGAGTAAGAGATCAGATGAGTAAGTATCAACAGTAGGAACCTGTTCTCTCTGATCCCAAGACTCTCTGTTAATCTGAATCCAGCAGATCAAAGAAAATTACTGCGTGCATTTCAGGCATTCAACCCTACAAAGGCCAACTACTGTCTGTCCAGCTGCAAAGTGCAAAGCTGGTGGTAGAAGTGGGGATAGGATAGTGGTGTCTATGACAAAATGACAGCTGACGGAAAAATACCCCAAGCTGTCAAATGCCCAGTGCACTGCCAGACAAATCAAAATGCTCAACTTCATAAAGGCTGATACCTGAGGTGTTCTGGGATCAGGGGAATGGCAGGTAGAAGATTCTCCAAAATCTTCTATGCCAGTTACTTGTCATTATGAATATCATTTTGTAGGTGAATTGGAATTACAGATTCAGATATCCAAATAAAATATAGAAATAACTCCCTACAACCAGATGTAAAGCAATGTGGTTTTATCTTCTTCCTGAGGATAAAATTTTCCAGAATATGTTTGCCCTTGTAACACAAGTTAATAACACAGGCTAACAGCAGGAGATAAGTTTAAGCTCTCACAGCAAGGCATAGAAAGCAAAAGGGAATCAACATAGAGCTCTATAGGTGGCTGCAGAGTCCCCATGGATTCTTACTGCTCAACTTCCTATTTCACTCCCACTTTATAGCAATGCAGTAACAGCTAACATCACCTGAATCATTCTGATACCTTGTTTTCCAAAAGTACTATCTGCCTCTCCCTCTGTTCCAAATGCATTCAGGCCATCCCCTCTAGCAGTTTGCTGCCACCTGAGCAAGGTTTAGCTTACCCATGTAATTGGAACAGTGTCCATTTTACACTGCTAAAGAAGACTGTACATGATTGTCTATGTAACCACAACCAGCCTAATCACCTGGAAAAGGCCATGGCTTGGCGCTATTTGTCCAGCTTGTTTTTGTTGCCAAAAACCTGTAATACATATTTCCAGCTTGAACCATATAACAAATATCTATGTAAGAATTTGAAAATGCACAAGTTTTTCAAGTCAGTTTCTTAAATGTGGGACAGAATCAATCCCCTATTATCACCTCTCTTTCATCTTTAGAGGGCGCGACCACACAGTGCACGAAAAGACTTTATTATATTCACAGACAATGCAGCTGTGTAATAATGTTAGCTTTGTCCTTCAGTGCAAAATCATTTTTTGTTGACATGTGTGTCTTAGGACCCATAATACTGAAACATCTGAAAATAATGATTCATTTCAAAAATTTCATTTGAACATCTGCACTAAACAGAATTTATAAAGAGACGTTATTCTGATCATACAACTTCATTGCTTTGTGCAACCTACACTGCTTTGTTTCCTACAGCTCAGAGTGACCCACAAGGGATGATACTAAAGGCTAGTTCTTTTTTTGCATGTTGCTAGACAATTTCCAATTACAACAAAAACCTAAATTTCAAGGTAAAATTCCATTCTTAAGATTATATCCATGTTTAAATGCCTAAAAAAAATCCAGTAATTAAATATATGAGAAGGAATTGTTAAGCAAAAAAACAAGCTCAAACCAGAAATCCCAAGGGTATAGGCACAGGCTGGGTTGGGGGTATTAAAAATATAATGAGCTATGGAGCATTTTTTAAAGCAAAATGCTTTCATGTAATCCTTGAGAGCTATATACCTGTGTATGTGTATGCCCATACAGACAAACACACTGCTATTAGGGCAACCTGCCCCCATCTGCTCTGGTGTGACTCTTTCTGATAACATAATTGAGGTCATCTAATAGAAGAAAATCACACTAGCAAAAATAAATGACTCAGGTTCAGATGATTTTGGAAAGCATGGGAGAAATAGAAAGGTGAATTACAGTGTAAAGACAGAAATCAGTTTTTACGTGAAAAATCAGATGATGGTTTTCATGATACAAGAGTTCTACCCAGTCACTCTGTAATTTTCAAAGGGGGCTGCATAAAAGGCTGAAGGAGAAGATATTTGCAGAGATAGTCACTGATACTAAATGCAGAGAGGATAAAAGAGATCAGGAAATGCAAAAACAATATAAGAGACAAGCCTTAGAAAATATATCTACCAAGCTGATGACAAAATTAGCTTGGTTATATTACAGTTACGCTTTAGTATAATATGGGCAATATAAGGTAAAACCAAAAATTTTTAAAGATATTTTTCTAGTCTACAACAAATTAACAGAATCATAGATATGGATTTCATCTAAAATAACCACTATTAGATAGATGAATAATGAAACCCCTTGTTCTAATAACAGACAACATCTCAGCATAAATGTTGCTAACAGTAGTTTATTATGAAAAGTGGGACTCAAGAAAAGCTGAATGGAACAACCAGGTTTTCTATAAGGTAACTGTGACTAAACAAATAGCTGGCAGCCTTTCATTCTGATTAGACAGGGTCTGCATAAATTAAAGAATTACAATTATGTCAGGAACTACATGTAAATGAAGCTGATTGTAATACACCAGGAAGTGCATTGTTACTATTTACTATGAATCCACATACATAAAAACTTTGCTCTACTCTTGTTTTGCTCCCAGCATGCAGTGCATATTAAGCTGTTCAATTTCACATAGTAACCAATTGTGACTATTACAATCCATATAATTTATCAGATTTAAAAAAAAAATAAAGAAATCCAGCAACACCTTTCCATATGGCCAATTAGTAAAGTCATAAAATGCAGCAAATATATGATGCTGTATTGAACATCTGTGCTGGTTATCCTATGGGAATTTTTAATAAAGGACCAAACAGCATATTGATGTTAATTCCATGTTACCGGGACTTTAAATAAAAAACTAAAATAAATAGCATCCATTAAACTGATCATACTGTTGTAACTCAAATTGTGTTTATTATGCTAATGGAACATGAAATTAAGAAAAAGACCTTTATGCCAGTGGAATTAATTAATGAGCTTTATGAAGGCATTGGGATGTAATTTATTTCTAGATAAGTAAGTCTAATTTGCAGTTCCATGGGTCTCTGCAATGCTGATTGTAATAGTTATTCCTGCAGATGTGCTGCTCACAGCATGTCTTTCCATTAGAACTGAACACCTCATTATATAAACTGTACCTAATTAAACATAATACAGTGGTGACTTGTTAAACTGGCCTTTTTAAGTCAGCAGCTGCCTAAGCTAATAATACCATATACAAGATTTATATCATCTACCATATAATACTGATATTAAAATATACTGCCCAAGGGATTGACAACTAATTTACCAGTATGTAACAGGTACACTTCAGATTCTGCAATGGAGATTAAAGACTACTAGTCTATAAAAATCAAATAAATTAAGTCTATTTGGAGTTCTAAATAACTATAAAAGTTTCTTAATAACTTTTTTCTTCTAACAGTTTCTTTTAAAAAAACATAATCAGAGAATAACACTTTTCCTGTGTTCTTTCTCCGTATCTGATGGGCCATTTTTCTTACGTGGCCTGAATTATTACAACATTTGAACACAATTAGGTATGTGCATACTGCCTTTGTTTCATGCAAAACAAAAGGAGAAACTGCAAGACAGAGCTATTTCTTGAATTTTGCATGTTAGATTCTGTGACTATTCTGTACGTCCTTTCCACCAAATTGTAGATAGAACTCATATTCAAAATACAACAGTCAGACTCCATGAAGTCTATTTTGGTCAGAAAAAAGGAAGTCAGAAAATACACTGAAAACAGATCAAGTTTCTCAACATACATTTGAAAGCTACAAAATAATATTTTGGATAAACCATGTCTAATCATGAAAACTTCCCGTTCTCTATACTTCCTGTGGTTTAAGACAGATGTATCAGTGGAACTACACAGCTACACCTTTTCCCCTCAGAACTAATTATTCTTTCTTTTTTTGTCCAGTATGGAAAACTGGCTCATTTTCCACTCTTACTCTACACCATAACTGAACAACCTGAAGACATGTGAGCAGTCCTGCATATTGCTGCCATCTCTCTCTCTGAATGAAAAAAATGGGGCTCAAATTCTAAACATCTTTTGACATACGCCACTTCAAACAATACCTTTAAAAACATGTATTAATTTAGTCACAGCCTTGCGTCCATTGATGTCCAGTATCAAGAATCAAGCTCAAAATTGAGAAATGTTTTGTTCTTTCAGTATAGACTTTTAAAGTTTCTGACAATATTCACTCTCTTGAACAACCTTCAACCTTTTCATGCACAGAGAAGTTAGAAATCACACAAAAAAGTAAATGTGGTCATACTGCTAGAAGCCCATCACTTTATTTGCATTCTCTTCAAGTTTTGGAGGAAAAGGCTCAGAATTAGATCACATTTGCTCTGAGTCACTTTCTCTGTCTTACTGAGCACATAACAAAAGACAGTGTTCTTAAATAAACTAGTGTTTTATTTTTTTTCAGTAAGCTGTGACAATCAAACCACAATCCTCTTTTAAAGACTGCTGCTCTGATGGCAAACTCTGTCACTCTAATACACCTCAATATCTGCAGTGTCATACTTCACTTCTAAGGTTTCATGGTAAAGACAGTTTGACAGTCATTCCCCTCTTCTTGCCACAATACCTAAATTATTCTGGATTGTAGTGTGAAATACATGAATCACTGCAAATTAAGGTAAAATTACAGTTTATTCTAAAGTTACAGATTCAGAGAAGAAAGATTTGTTCTGTCCCAAAGGATGTGCATCAAGTAATAAAACTATGTGCAATTTAACTTTATTGGCAGAACATGAAGAACAGGCTCCCAGACTGAAATACCTTGCGCACAATCAGCTTATGCTACTAACAGGAAAAAGATTCTTGGGGGTAGAACTGACAGCACGCTCAGAAGAAACTCAGCGCTCCAGGGTAAAGAATACAATAGGGAACTTACAATTAGAAGCAAAGCACATATGAGTAACAATTTCATTGTCTCCCAAAATCACTCTGTTCAAAATCTGTATTTACCAAGACTGCATTTTAATTTCCTGGAAGTTAGCATTTGCTTCATGCTTTCAAGACTTCTGACTATTTAATTCTTGTACTTAATTCTTGCTTCGGATCTTTATTGCAAAATCTTTTATTATAAATAATCACTGTACTAAAACAACTTTCTTTATTTTAATGGATACTTTTTCAATTCAAAACCAGAGCTCTAATTTTTTTTCTCAAAGTCCCATTTAAATAGCTTCACTATCTCTCAGTAATCAAATATGAAATGTAACAGAACAGCAACATAATTTGCTGTGAGGGTAAAATTCAGCAGAATCAATCAACAATAAGAAGAAAATAGGAGCTCGTGAGCACCATGGGTCCATTATAATTATTATTTTTAATTAAAGTATTCCAGATACACATTAATTTTCTTTGCTCACTACTTTTATTCTTTGACTTGCCTTCAAATGGGAACTGTAATCACTTTGAAAAACGGGTTGAAACACTCTCTTGTTTCACAGCAGATTGAGTAGTTACTTCTCCATTTGCTGCGAAGATGCATTTTAGTAACATATCACAGCTAAACACCTCCATGACTCACCACAGATGTCTTCTGTCTCTTAAAGCTACCTAAAACTAGGAAAATATTTTCTTCATACCCCATCAGAGAAAGTACAGAAATCTCACCAAAGGTTTAAAGACATCTAACTGGATCTTGAATTCACAAAGCATTTTCTACAGTATTGTTATTTTAAAATTAAGAACTTTTTGGTGTCTCCAAAAAGAAAAGAAAAATCCTGTCATTGTGCTCCCGAACTATATAACATGTTTAAAAATATTAAAGACAAACAAAAGTATGATAAAATACTAACCCCTTTAATGAGATCAATAGATTGACTGCAGTTAATTTAAATTTCAAGTATTTTATAGAAGAATTTTACAGTTTCTTGCCCTGCCTGGTTCTGGTGAAAAAGCTAATTCTAAATTCAGCAAGATGGGTGGATTCACAAGCCTACTGATGTGACTGAGTTTTCAATTTACAGTTTCAGGAAATCAATGAAATTGAGAGAAATATCCTGATAATTTGATGCTTATGTGAGCTGAGCTTCTAAAACCTTTTTGAAAAAGTGACTCTCAACTGGTCTGATCTCCCAGGTGCCTGGGTAGACTGGTTTGAGAGTTATACTGCCTATTGAACTTCTGACTTTCACAGTTAGGCAGTTATTCTGGAATCATAAAAAAGATCTCAGACTGTCACTTATAACTGGTTTTCAACCTTTCTGGGAGATGCTGAAGGGCAAACAATTGGGATCAAACAAAGTCTCTCAGAAACATTCCTCCCTAGAGGGAACTAAAAATATGCAATAATATGGTCAGCAGGGAAAAAATTATTCCATAATAAAGACACAACAAAAAGACAGTTATTTTAGCCTATTATTGCTACCATAAAGTCAAAAGAAGCTGTTGGATGAAAGAAAATGTTATGAAATTACTCATACTTTTCCTCTCAAACCAAATGCAGAAGCTTATTTTCCATTGCATTGCCAAAATTTGATACATAGATACTCTAAAACTTTACTCTTTTTTTGAAATTCTTCAAAAAAGGCTTCAAAAATGTTTTAACATACCATCAACTGGAAAATCAATATTACTTGGTGAATTGGGACAATTGCAGCAGACATAAACAGCAGCTTCTTCCAAATAATTCTCCAGCAAAGCAAAACCTTCTAATCTCAAGACAACTGAAAAACTGGAGAAAACGGACAATCACTAATGCCCTGCACTATCACTTCTCCAACAGGACAATCATTTCTGGAAACTCTGAAAAATGTTGAAGCTTTTTTCTAATTAGGTGGAAGACAAAGAGAATGTATATGCATATTACTTTGAATTCTTTCTGCTGCCAGTACTCGGATATCGTAACACTGAGAGGTCACGCACACACTTTGACAGAACAGAGCTGACAGGCTTGTTAATTGCTGACAAAGTTACAGCACTAATATCTTTTCAATTATAACAATATTTTCATGATTTGAGAGGTCAGTCTCCATTCCCCATGTGCACACCATAAAGAACACTAATGAAATGCTGTGAGTAGAATTCAGACAGTTGTTTCTGCTCCCATCAAGGACAGAAATCTCCACTGACTTCAGTGTAAACAGAATCAGACCCTTCATGTGCTTATTAAATAAAGTAGATACTTCTGTCTCAATCTTCTCTGAATATATGCTTTTGATGCCATAAAGAAGATAAGATGATCTGATAAAAGTAATAGATGAAAGTATATCATTATCTATACTATCTCCATTATAAGATATAAAATACTCTGTAGTGTCTGTGCGTATTACCATAAGCTACAGCAAAAGCTGACCTGTTTTCCAGAGGACAGATTTTTAAGTATGATGCTGAAGCAATTTTTGATGACATACTTTTCTACAACATTTCTCATGCCACTGAAGATTAGATATGTCTGCAAAACACAATATAAATACAGCACCAGAATTTTATCTTATCCCTTGGCCACTAGCTATGAAATAAATGTTCCAATATTGGTTTCTATATAAATATGAATCAGTAGGACTTCCTTGGAACTTCTTTTAAAAGACAGACATTGTTATTATTGTCATGTCACTGACAAAAATAGTTACTATTTTTTAATTGCATGTTCTCTTTCCTCCCTCTCGGGAGAGGGCTCCAACACAGAATCCCTCTACAATATAAAGCACTAGCATTCTGAGTTAGATCTCTCCAGCTTTGGAAGCAGATTCTCATAGCACCAGGGTAAAAAACAGTAAAAAATCCACAGCTGGAAGCACAGCTTCCCCCATGATGGAATACCCCTATTTTGTAGGTCATAAATCCACAGGGAGAGACAAAAAGGTGGGGTTTGCACAGCAACTGGCCTTTGTGGGGAAGGGATGCGAGCTATTCTCATTCAGAGGGTGCCTCAGGAGACACACAGGCTAAGCCAGTTCAACCAGGTGACATTGTTTTCAAGACCCAGAACACCAGTGAATGACAATTTGATACATTAGGAGGTGCACTGGAGTAGTACTACAAGACCTTAGCTAGGAGGTGTATGTGCTCTGGAGACTTGAAACTCCATAAGGAAGGGCTTATACAAGGTGGGAAAGAAAGGAACGTTATTGACTCTACAAAACAGGGAATCGAGTCAGAAAGGATTTTGGCAGAAAGTTACTGAATGATTGGCATGTGAATGAAGGAATCCTGGGCACAGCAGATCCCAAAATAACACTACTGCTTGCCAAACACCTCCTAGTCTCCAGCCTGCATCAGTTACTGAAATACACACACACTAATACTCAACAGTGCTCAAAATTATTTTTTCTGAAACTGAGTCCATCGTGAATTCAACACATGTAGTGGAATAAGGTAAAGGAAAAAAATCCGCAAAGATGCTTTTCATTCCTCCTCTCTGCATGATGAGCCAGATTCTCAGCTAATGCATAGCCTCATTTTTCCATTCATACCTATTGAGCTCTGACACTTTGTACAACTGGTAGGTTTAACAGCAGGGTAACAACAAACCTGTAGACCCAGCCTTAGTACTTTCCAGGCCCACACAAGCACATAATGTGGTGAAAGGCCACAGAGCTGCCCACATCTCTACCCTTTGCCCAACAATATCACAACTTCAGCCACCCATGAGGTGAAAATTTGCCCCAGACACCAAGTTGTCAAGTTTAATGATTGAATCTTTGTACAAAAGAAAAAAAGCTCAGTTAAATCTAAAAGCACACACACAAATTCTGACCTCTGGTGAGAAAAAAGAATGCATATTGGTGCCACTTTTAGCTTTTATTGGTTTCCCACCAAATCTCTTAATACTTCTTCTGACTTATTCCAAATTTTCAACTTTTGAATAACTACATTTGCAGCTCTGCTAATTTTGCTGCTCTGGGAACACAGCAAAATCTGGCTGCCACAACTGTGGCTCTTTTGTATTCAAAACTCCATCACTTATGTATTTAAAAATACATATGATATTTATAAAGCCGACTCAAAACATTACTAAATTGCCCCATTTTCATGTTTTCATGACAATTTATATGTTTTCCATATGGGCAAGTGCTGACAATATGATACAAGCTTAATGGAACAAACTGTGGCTTTTCTTTATTGTCTTGGCATCAAAAATCTGCACTTGCATAAAAATAACTCTCCTCTATTTTAAAAGGATGACTTTTCATTCATGCAATTTTAAGGGCAACTCTCTCTCTTTTTACTTAAAAATGTATCAGAAATTTTCACTGCTTACCTTACCATTGTATCACCACCACTTTTACAAATCTATTGTAAAAAGCAGCTGACATCCACAGAGTCCAGAATTATTCAGATGAGTTTTCTATCACTTAGTGTGAGCTCCAGAAAAGACTCAGGTTTGGGAGGGGAAGGAAAGGTGCCTCATTCTTTTTATCCACAGGCAGACAGATACTTCCACATCACTCCTCTACTTCCATTTTCTCCCTTCAACTTTCCAAAAGCAAGAGGAGCTAATGCCTGTAAGCATGTGTTCTAAAAGTCTAAGGATGAAAAAGCTGACAGTAAATGATCTCCCTAAAAGTTCTCAAAGACTCCAATATGGCACTGAAAAGAACTATTATTCCTATACTCCAATAGCATATGTACTTCAGCCATCTCAATCCAGTCTCTGCTGCCTCTCCCTACCTCACCACAAAGCTGTCCTTGCCTTCTACTTTTCTTCTCTTTCAATTACTGCAGTCCTCATGTAGAGAAAGCTTTCCCTCACCTGAAGCTCCTCAGTAGGCAGTCAGACAAGCCAACCTCTTCTTCATTTAATCCAGCTCCTACACACACCTCACAACATGACAGACATGTCAAATGAGCCATCCACCAGGCCACTGACAGCAGTTTCCAGGGCATGAGACATAGCTGGTGGAGATTGTTGGAGGAAGTCAGGTGGACAGGAAGCCATATGTAATATCACAAGTGCCCTGCTGAAAACTGACAGCTTAATGGGTATGATACTGCTGGTTATTTTATGTATCTCAAGTCTAGGTCTTGAATAATTACTACTTACTACTGAGAAGCTAAAGTGGAAAACAGATTTTGCCGGAGTTAATAACAAAGGCTAATGCTACAGAAGTTGTGGGTAATAGGAACCACCTCAGTCACAGTCTAAAACCTTTTACTTTGTAAGAACTGAATGTTGATGAAAGCTGCTATGCTGATGGAACAAAACCAAATTAATGCACCCACAGATAAAGCAGCTGGTATCATACAGAAACCTTCTCCTAGGCAGCCTCTCTCTGGGATAGTCATCGTGCAATCTGTTTAAGAAGCAGGCTTAAAAGATAGCTGACTCAGACAGAGTCTCTGAACGAGTTTCCTATTAACTAGAGATACTCAGCCACCAACTGGTGCTGCTTCCTTCAAGAAGGCAGCACTTCCACCAACTGTTCTCTCTTGAGGTGATTGACCTTGGTGACACTACAGTCCCTAGACACACATATACTTCCATTTGTAACTCTCATGCCTGACGCAAGAAAATCTGCTATGCTAGAGCACTAGAACAGTTCATGGATTGCCACTTCCTTTTTTTAGCAAGACTTATTTTTTATCAGTTGTGTGGGAAATGCACCTCAGGACAGTTTTACTGCCTTCTGTACACATCCTCCCATGCTCAGAGCAAACTGATACTTTGTACTGGTTTGGGCTGAAGCGGTTATTTTTCTTCATGGTAACTTGTATGGGGCTGTGCTTTGGATTTGTGCTGAGGAGAGCATGAATAATTCAGAGATGGTTTAGTTACTGCTGAGCAGGGCTTACACAACATCAAGGCCTTTTCAGCTTCTCACCCTACCTCACCAGTGAGTGGACCAGAGAGCAGCCCCAACTGATCCCAGGGATATTCCACACCATATGGCATCATGATCAGCATGGAAATCTGGGGGAAGAAGAAGGAAGGGGGACATGTTTGGAGTTATGGTTTTTTGTCTTCCCAAGTAACCATTTTGCCTGATGGAGACCTCCTTCCCTGAAGATGGCTGAATACCTGCCTGCCTATGGGAAGTGGCGATCAGCAAACAAAACAAGCTTCTGAGGAACAGAATCTAATAATGACTTCTCTTGCTTTACTTCTGGATTGTTTTCATATTAGACACAGTATACATCTATAGTTTAATTAGGACAAATTCTCTGCTTGCTTATGATCTCATCCTTTGTAAAACTACCACGCCAGTAGTGTTGAATAGGCTATAAATCACTCTGATGTTCATGCCCAGTGTTGAATTTCTCTCACCAGTTAAACAGGGGTTTGGAAAAGCTCTGGATCCAAAAGTTCACATGATGAAAATTTTGGCACAGAGCTGAATATTCCCTATTAAGATGCACTACACAGAAAAGTGAGCAATATTCTGCAGTGATTCATTTTCCATCTAAGCAGAGTCTTGATTAAATACCTGTCTGTTCCTCTTACATGTCAATAGCTTGTATTTCAGCCAACTGATTGCTCAGTTACAGAGAGAAACTTTGCAGACAGGAAACTGAGTTTATTCTGTGCAATATAATAGAACTACTAAAATTAGGTAAACTTCCAGGAAGCTGTACAATGGAATGCAATAACCACCTATAGCATCAAGTCTTAAAACTTAACAAAAATGTTTATTTCAAACAGCAGGTCGTTATCAGTCAATGGATGATCTTTGCTTTTTCATGTAGCATCAAAACCTATCAAGTTTCATTTGGAGTTTACACTTTAGTTCTTCAGTATTAAAAAGTGACTTAATAGTTATAGTTAATAATCAAATAATAAATTTTAAAACTGTATTGCAGTAACATGAAATGGTACACAGTAAAGACCATTGACACTCTACTAAAGAATTTTGTTCCTGGATAGATAAACAGGATTTTTTTCTTTATAAGAAAATTAAAAAGTAGAAGAAATCTGTTCTGGGAAAATGAAAATAGATATTTTTGCTGTTTATCCAGGCTGAATTAATAGTGCCAATACTCTCAGGATAACCTGACCTATTCCAGTGAACACAATTCCTTGCTTTTCAACAAAGCATTTGAAAATTAGTTTTTCCACTTTATTAATCATATATTTAGTCTATTTCACTCACATCACAAGCTTCAAAAGTTCTTTTTCTTCTAGACCATCTCTGTGTTTCACCCTTAAAACTTGCTTCGCAGTTAAAATATCCACACCAAAAGGTACTGTGCCATTTATACATTTTACAAAATAGAACCACAGCACACACATTAAAAAGCACTTTAAATATACATATTTTCAGGAATTACTATTATAGGTGGTGGTCACAGTGCTTTAGTACTTACCAAAATTCTAAAATGTTTTGAAGCAGACTGAAGGGGTTGACCAGTCCTGACAGTGGAAAATAGGCTAGAAGACAATGTCAGGTTTTAAAAAATTCCCTACAGAAAGACTCTAAGAGTCAAAGTCACATTTACTGCATGATTTGGAATTTAAAGCATTCCTTTCTGACTCTACATTCTTTCAGCAGATGTATTTGAGGTGTACAAACACTGAAAGTCTAGACTCCTTTTCACATAAATTTGATTTTTCTACCTTAATTATTGTTGATATTGTACATCATTTAGATGTGATTATGTTATATTTAAGTATTCCTAAATGAACTCACATTAATCTAGTTACCTAAATTAGAGTTGAAAAATTATTTTAATGTGACATCCTGTTAATTTGTTCCTTTGGTACTTTAGCTTTGCATCCCTGGGGCAATACAACCATATCCCATCTAACGCAAGAGTTTCAAAGCCTCAATACAGTACACAAACTTACGATCGCAGCAATTGCCAAACATGATCAGAACCACAGGCTATTTAGTCTCACATCCTATCTCCTGCAGGGAAGATGCTTCAGGGAAAGGTGTAAGAAACTCACCAGTAAGCAATAACAAAATATAACTTGCAATGTGGTCATCCAGCACAAACAATGGAAACAGAGATTTTAAGCACAGCTACCTTAAGAACAGAGATTAAAAAATAACAATAAGTAATCACTTTAAAGAACACAGGGATGTTTCTATTATGTAAATTACCATTCCAGTGACACTTGATACAACTGTGATATTCCAGCATGGGGTATAACTAAAATTATTTCTCAGGACATAACTACAGGCAAGAGAGAAAAATGTGCATTTATTCTATATAGTGCCATTTAAGAAGTGTTTCCAAGTGCCCACAGATTTTTATTCAGGGGAAATGCTTTTGCTTATGCTTGCTGAAACCAGTAGTAAAACTGCTGCCTTTGGTTTAGAAGGGCAGAATGGAAAGCAAAATCCAGCCACTGTGAACCTAAGGAAACTATACAGCTTGTGAACCACACAGAGGCCAATGATCTTAATCAACAATAGAATTACAGTAATCCCAAGGTCTGTATACAGACAGAGCCCTGATCATATCACTGCTGCAGAAGCCCCACTTCTTACTCCATCTTGAAAATAGTATTTCACTGAGGCTGAAAGGCCTGATTTTTGTTCCCATCTCTAGTCAAGACTTCACACGAAAACTGAGGAGACCCTGGTTCCCCTTCAGCGAACACTTTCTTAACAGCCCTTTTCCACGTCTTCCAAGAGAAGGCCCTGCACAAAGGAAGCTACTTATTGAAGAAGGTTTGAAATGAGCCTCCACAAAAAGCACAGATCTTTTGCAATAGAACCTGCATCAAATTTTACGGGAAAGGGGAAGGTCTCCTTGAAGCACATTGACCCCTCCTGACTAAGCCAGGACACACATGAAATTAAACCTTCTGGCAGTGATAAGGCTAACTCCACGTAAAGGAACTTCATTTTTTAATATTTTTTCTTGACAGAGTAAAAGAATTTCAGCTTTGAGATTTTTCAGGAAACTGTATTTGGAATGCCACATGGCAGACCAGAAACTCCAAATCTTTTTAGCTCTACATCTTTTTTGTATAATTTACAGTACAGTGTAATTACATAATCACTTATTTGTCCGTATCATACTTTTTCTCCCACAGAGTCAGAGAAAGATATAATATTATATAGTATTTTTCTCTGCCATAATGGTCTGGTATGTCTTTACCAACAAAGTTTTCTGTGTTTAAATCCTCATCTTTCCTCAGTAAATATTTTTTTATTTTAGTCAGCAGCCATATGCTCTACATTTTTTTCAAGCAGCAGCAATGCTGCCTTAAGTTCAATTTTGAGAGGAGATTTTACTTTGCAGCTAACTTAGCTACATGCACAGGTATCCTAAAAATGCAAGTCACATCTCACAATGTTCTTAAGCTGGTTGACAAATCTGACAAATGAAGTAGAAAAAAGCAGCACTGAAAACAATACTGTCTAGTAAGAAATTATTAAAGAAAGCTGTAAAATCTTGATCATAAGAAATGTATTAATTTGAAATCTCCAGAAAATAAACTCAGAATATAAAATAACTGTAGTCCTGCCATAAGTGGGGCATTATTTTCACTGTTGGTGTGTAAATACTAACAAACCAGAGCTCCTCCATATTGGTAAAGGATAATTTAAGGAAGGTGATCTTTCCCTCCTCTCCTATGTTTCTTGTAGAAACAAATTCTTTCCTTTAACAGCATCTTTCCTCATCCCTCTCTGAGATGTTGGGAGCTTGAGCTTCCAGCCAGGCTAGATAATCTGCTAGTAACTATACTCCCTGGCATAGCCAAAACTGACACAAATGTCTCTTGTAAAACATTCACTTTTCTGTTTTAAAAGGCGTATTAATACATGCACAGTATTTCTGCGGATCAGATGCAGAATATACTCACTAGTTGAAATTGTTTTTATGGCTTTTTTCCTCTCCAAGAAACTTGCTGCTTTGGCTGAATTTTGCTTATGGAGTCACCCCCTTTCTGCCTGACAGAGATTCAAAAAAGCCAAATCTCCTGGGAAAATGTATCAGGCAAAAGAAAGGACATGCTCACCTAGATCAGATTCAGTTGTGAAAGGGGGAAAGTCAGTTTAAGTTTTTTTTTTTAAAAATCTGTTTTGACATATGGTCTTCCTTTGTACATAAGACAAGTAACTTTGAGAAACTGTTTCACTGTACCACATATAGGGCCCTGTAGGGCTTTTTCAGATGAAAGAAAAAGATGGCAGTGTGGTCTGCACAGGTGTCCACAGGAGTCTAATCAGAGAACACTGGGACTGCAGAAGGCAGGCACCAAACTACAGAGCCATTACTGCAAATGATGACAAATAGATGGAAACAGCTTGGTTTAATGGTCAGACCTTAAAGTGAACTTGTAAGATCTATATGCAATAAAAGCCTTTAATGCTTTTGCACTGAAGAAACTGATAAGAGGATCAGTGATATACAAGGGAATATGGAGTACCACAGTGCTATTATAGTATAGGTATTTCTAACAGGAACACTGTCTTAATGACTTTTTTGTAGATGTTTTATAATGTAATCAATTGTTAGAACACGTGTGTGTGTGACGCCCACAGCATCATCCCTAAACCCAGGTTCAATCAGACACGTAGGCTGAAAAGACTGATGGAGCTTTGACATTTCTCACCTCTACAAGGCTTTCTGTGACCCCGAGCACCGCAATGTTTTTATAAATCTGGTCTATAAATACTGGAACACAGAGACTGAACGTGGAACAACACAGCTATGTATGAACTGCAACTGCAGTTTCTTGTAAAAACATTTATTTCATCTCTTTCTAAATAACTGCGGTTCTGAATCATAGAATCGTTAAGGTTGGAAAATACCTCTAAGATCATTGTGTCCAACTGTTAACCCAGAACCACCATGTTCACCACTAAACCATATCCCCAAAACATACAGGAAGTTAAGACTAACAAACCTTTCTTTATCATTTCCGGAGAAAGTTGGTTCCCATTTCCAAATGGATATTTACTGAAAAACACATTCAGAAAACTGAAGCAAATCTTTGGAACATGGGTATCCTTAAAGCAGTAAAACTTAATCTCCCAGATCTGTAAAAATAAACATGTTGCCTTAATAAATATTTTCAATTGTGTGCCATGCAAAGAGTCTGTTAGCAGGCCCTTGACCCTTTACACCAAGAAAATATAACAGGAAACTCTAGGAAAACAGAAACACACCAGTGCTGGACACACAGTGGGAGGTGCTCGTAAGTCCAGTGCAGATTGTAAAAGGTGTCTAACGGAAATTCTTCAATTTATTACTTCTTATTTAAAAAGCAATACATACCTTTGCTTTATATTTCCCAGTGCTCAGGAACCACAGAATTTATGTACAGGTAAAGCAGAAGACTGAATGTTCCTCAGCTAGCCAAATCTACCCACTCTCTTCACTGAAAACCAAGCACACAGAACTTGACACCCCCTAAATTTGTAATTAATCTTAGTAAAAAATCTTTCCATACCTGAGACATCATTGGATAGAATGTTTGCATAATAGCTCTAAAATACTAGTACTATGGGTGGATATTCTATTCATTTAAACATAAATATAACCATATATGAGACAGAGCTTGGTTCGAAGATCCCCTATCTAATGATATTTTTACCAGTTTAAACATACACAGTAAAATAGTGCGTTTTTTTCCACTGAGGAGAGAGGTAAAATATTCAGTTTCATAAATTACCAATGGCATGAGATGGTGAGCTGAAGATGTCATAAGGATGCTTGATAACCTTTGAAAACCTAGAGCAGGCACCCAAATTACTCTCTGCTCTTGAAAAAAAGGCTTGCTCTCTGAAATAGCAAAACTATAGAGCTTATGGCGGTCATACCAAAAGAAGAACACAGAGGAAAATAACGAAGATACTAAGGTGTCTAAGCATGGTGGAACTGGAGCACAGAAGGAAAAGGGTACACTGCTATTCAAAAGCATTGACTTGTTTCACCTATGTGTTTCAACGGGGACAGGCACAAGCTATCTTGACTGGTTCTAACGAAGGAAGGTTGCACTACCCACCATCGACCCAGAATGCAAGAGCTATCTTTGGGCATCCAGAGCACAAAAAACTTGCTACTGCTCCTCTATATGTAGCTTCTTGGAATGAAGTTAAAATGTGGTCTTTTATACAAGCCATGTTACAAGATAATTTCTTCTAAAAAATAAACTCATAAAAAATGCTCTTAAAAAAATGCCTATGTTTTCAGCCCACATAGATATTAAACCTAGTTTCCTAGACCCTGAAAAGCTAATTATGCATTCAATTAGAGTTTCTTAATAAAGATTAAAACTCTGAAGTCTATTACAGGCCCATATTTAATTCAACTGCCATTTTATCCATGCCATGAAAGTGTGAGTGGTAACAATGAATATAAATTATAATACATGCCATAGAGTGAATGCTATTTGTCCAAGTATGTTACTATAAAGAATTAAATTTTGCTATCGGTTCCATAATCTAGTTAAAATTGGTATTCTTTATTCGGTCTTTCAATGTAGTCCAATTTCCTACTTTGAAAAACAAATTCTAGGGAATAAAGAAAAGAGATTAATTTATCATTAAGACTCTGCTTAATTGAAGTCAATTCCGAACAAACTTGAATTCAATTTCTACTCATTAAATTGAATGTGCTCTGCGTTTCTCTCTGCATTGCTTTGAGCAAGCAGCTGAGAACAAGGGACTAACATCAAAATTATTAAATTGAGGAGATTTTATTTGGTCTTCACATGCCAGAGCTGCTTTGATGAGGAGCTGTTTTGGCACTGAAAGGAAACGAGAGCAGCTGGAGGAAAAATCAAATGAAACTAAGCCTCGGAAAATTGAAGAAAACGCAAGCTTAATAATATTTAATAATTAAATTTCCACAAACAATAGCGGCAAATGAAGTAATCTGCAAAGTCTGTGAACTCATTTGCATAATTGATGCCGGTCCCCTGTAAATGAATAATGAAGATAATAAAAGATGTTTCTAAAAATGGGCACAATAACAGCAAATTTCATCAAGCCGCGCGCTCTGATTAATCTGCTCTTGCAAATCAGCAGAGAGGGGGGACGCGTGATTACCCGCGCGGCGGCCGGCAGNGCAAACCGTGGCGTTCTGCTTAGCGACCTTCCCGCAAGCCCAAGGCCTCTCCTAGAAAACGCAGTTTCCAGCCGCCCAGGTGAGGGGACCGATGTGTCACTGCCTGGTAGGGCCCTTCAAGACTGGACGAGGTGTAGCTCGGGCCACTGAGCACCCGCAGTTTCAGCACAGCCTTTCAGTCCTACCAAAACTCCTTTATTCACAAGAATAAGCCTTGCCATGTATATGACCATCCAAACCTTTAACACTGCTGGAGCCCCTCATGACACAATGCATCGCCCAACACTTCACACATCAGTCTCTGCTCTGCACAGATGAAAAGTGCCACAAGTATGAACTGTTCGCCAGGTTCCTATCTGGCTCGAGTGTTGGTAGTCATAAAATACTACTTTCAAACATACTACTCAGTTTACCCTGATTTAGCTACTCCCACGAGGGTCCAACTCCACAGATTTCACCAGCATTAATTAGTGCTTTTCACAAGATTGGAATTTTTCACAGATTGAAAAAAAAAAAGAAAAATATTTGAGAAAACAGTTATGCTGCTTCCTGAAGCTGATGCGTAGGCTGGCAGTGGACACTATGCACTGGAAACAGGAAGGTATTCCAAAAGGCAGTATCTTTTTAGAATACAGCCACTACACTCTTTTAAAGTATTTAGAAATAATCATTTAGGAAGAAATTACTTCATTGGGATTACTCACAGGACTATTTATAGGATCAAGCCCCAAAATGTTAATGTGTAGATACAGTTTACTATTCAGTTGCCTTAAACAAGTGATCTGTCAGACCACTATTCTCATTCATTGAATGAGAACTTTCACTGTGTATACTATTTAAGTGCTTTACAGCCAAAGTACAAGATATTCTCTATTTTAACTGCACAAATTCTTTTACTCAAATTATGGATCAATCCACCTTAACAACTAGAATTTGTTTGAAGTAAAGGGTATGTATTTCATTACAGAATAGAAACTTCAATACTAAACACTCCAAGGATAAGTCATTTATGTCAATTTCGTGAGAAACAAAAAACCCATCATTTTCTCCTGTTTATGGTTATTTTTAAGCTGAAGGTGCACCTATTTAATTTGATGAAAAAAAAAAATCCTCACTCCCTTAAACATAAAGAAGACTGCCCTTTGTGGCAAGCATATCCCCTTCATCTTTCCTTCTGCATTGATACTAAACAAGTGTTTAAATCTAGTTACTAAATCTATATACAGCATTATACACACATGAAATACAGTTTGATATATCATAATTAGTACAAAGATCTCAGGGGCAAATTGCATTCAGTACATACAAAAGCATTTAGGTCATTCAAACAAGAATGAGCAGTTTTTTTCATGAGCTTGATGGATACCCGCAGACCTGTGTGGTGGCTGTACAAGCGCCCCCTGAGGCTCAGGTAGAGCCGCAGGGAAGAGAGTCGGTGTCCAGTCATCCAGAGAATCTCACCCCCCAGCAAGGGCCCTAGTGCAGGAGGTCCAAGGAATAAGGGGGCGGGGCTTGGAATGGTAGGCCCCGGGATGGGGTGGGTTCTCCAGGGGCAGGTTGCCCTTTCCTGGTTGGCCCGCCTCCCTGCCACTCTCCCAGCCATCATTTCCCCCTTTCTAGAAAGTTCTCTGTTCTTCGGTTGCTAATTGGTTATCCCCCTTGTCTCTCCCCTAGCCCCCTCCTCTTCCCTCTCCTTATTGGAATTTCTACCCTTGTCCCACCCCTGTTCCTCCCCTAAGCCCCTCTCCTATTGGTTGTTTGCTTTGCAATAAAAGCCTGATGCTCGACGAGCTCCGCGTCTTCGGGACTCGGATGCCCAGACATTTTGTTGCATTCGTCTATTATTCCGAGAGGGAGACCCTTCCCTTAGCTATTCCTGGGCTTCATTGTATCTGCTTGCTCACCTGTGTTGAGAGCATCAGCCTGCAGTAAAAGACTGTCTCTGCCAGAGCGGACTCGAGGGGACGCTTCTGGAACATTGCTGCAAGGCTGCTGACCTCCCTGGTGGTCAGCGCAGCGGTACAGCCTTGACCAGCGGCAGACCTGCATGGCAAGAAAGAAAAAGGTTTGATGGTGTTATTAGGCATGTAGGGAATTGTTTCAATAGGGAAATAGGGACAGATTCCACTCTACAGAATACAAATCTATATTTTGCAGCTAGGAAGACAGCTTTTAATAATATTCTTTTCTTATTTTGTTCTAATATTTGAGGAATAATTTCATTCTCAGCGTAAGTCAGGGCAGTCTTAGAAGTGTTAAAAATTTAGCAACTTTGCCACTGAACCTAAGGATCCTCCTTTTGGCTGTGGATCAATGAAGCACAACATCTGCTGCACATAAGCACAAAACAGGCAAGAGCCAAAGGAAGAACTGAGGAACATAAACCACTTTTATAAGAACCAAGAGTCCTCCCACTAAACAACCATGGAACAGGACTCAGGATCCTGAGTCCAAGGAGTTTGTAAATGTAGGAGTCAAAGTTCGGAGACTAAACTAATAATGGAGACTACATTAAAATAAATGTATGAATGTAACTTCGGATTTGATTTCTGGTAGATGTGATCTATTTGGGGTCAAAGCTAGTTATTATAATGAGTTGGGTTCTGTGTGAGTTTAAAGCAGACCTTACGGTCATTCACAACTTGAGCTACATTCAAACTAGTGTCAACTGGAAGAGTTCTTGTTGATCTTATTTCTGTTCTGAACTTGATGAAATTCTGAGTCAACAAGAGGATGTGATGAGTGCCAAGATGTGAAATAATAAAAGGCCCACAAGGATAAGAAGACAAAAATTGGTGTTGTCATTTGCATAATATGTATTGCTATATTCCACGTGGAGATGAAGGAAAGAAGCAAACAAGAGTTGCACTCTGAAGGATGTTACAGGTCAGGTTCAGTAGCAGAACTGATTATGCTGCTATTGCCCTGAGTGATACCTAGGAAAAGAAGGAAAGAGACCACAGGCACTGAATCAACACCAAGTGCTCAGAGCATTCACAGAGAATATGGGATAAAGAGAAGGGACTGAAGTGTGTGTCCCAGATGGCAGGCAAAAGAATATTTTCATCCCTGTTCTAAACTACAGACTCATTCAGGAACTGAGGTTTGTTTTTAACATCATCAGTCATTCTTGGGCCAAAATCCTATCCCAAAGATCAGTGGTGATTCTGAAAGGGAACTTGTTGAGAATCTTTTGCACAGTCATAAGAGCTGATACTTGAACCTGCATTTCCCTGTGGCTGGCACATCTCCATGCCTTCCATCACAGTCCAGCCTAGAAACTAATCAAAAAATATTCAACACTGGCATATCCAATGCTTTCTCATCAATGGTAAATGTTTTCTGATAAAATGCAGTGTCAAATAGCTTTACTATTCAGTTAGGTTGCAATGTATATTTAAATGGAAATTAATTGTATTTTCACAATAAAATATCTAGGCAAAAATAATAATTCCACTGAACAATTCTGCTTTGCACAGAATCCAGACATATAGGTATAACACTTGTCATAATCATAGAAGGATGGGAGAACCAAAATCAAAAGGAAAGTGTCATGGTTCGATCCAACAATCATAAGGAGGATTTAATGGAATTCTTAACAGCTAAATATTTAGACTTTGATATCAGGCTATCACTTGGCATGTAAGGACTCAAACCGAATGTAATTATTGGGGTTTCAGATCAGTTTTGAGGCTAAGTTTAGTTAATTTTTAACTTAAACAATTGTCATAAAAAATTGTTTGATTGCTTGAAAAATTTTCTTATGCTTATATAGCAAAATTTTGATATATAAAATACACATTTTCTAGCAGCTAAATCAGAGTACTACATGTTGATGGTGCATATATCATGTACTCCAGTGTTTCTGTAGCATAATCACAGCTGAAGTATTTGCATGTATCTCATCATACTGACAGTACTTAGCATAATTACTACAGGGTTTGTTTTGTTGGGTTTTTAAAAAAATATTTCCAATTCTTTTAACTAATAAATTTTCCAAAATTTTAAAACCCCAAAACTTAGGGGTTTAGTGTATTTTTCAAAAACAAGTGACACCAGAAAAACTTGATTCCGTGTGAACTTTAAAGCTGGAAGAGCATCAGTGGGAGCTTCTGAAAAAAAGGCAGATAGCCATTCCAATTTTTATTTAAAATAATGGTTGAATGAAATAGTGAATTAAAGGCAAGACTCTCTCCATTCTATCTTTCCTCACTGCCAGCCAGATTTCTCTTTCAGCCAAGGCCCAGAGGTATAAAGGTGGGATGCAATGTGTGACGGATTCACAATTACTTCTGTAGCCTCAGTATCGCAATTCATTATTTTGTATAAAATGTGTTCAACAGTACGAGTAAGTGTGTGAAAAAAGAGTGCAACAGAGGCTAAATGCAGTGATTTGTAATGTGGAAAGTTTGAAAACTGTCAACAGGCTTTGACAATAGCCCTTACAATAAGAAGAAATGGAGTTCAGTAGGATAGTAGTCACAGATTTTAACAATCAAAAAGCAGATGTGTGATTGAGTTAATTAGTACTTGCAGTTCTCAGATAATGATATATGTTGATATAAACCTGATTGAAGAATCACCTTTTATTTACTCCTTTATTTGAGCACTATCATTGTTACTCTGTTACAAGTCATTATCAAAACATCTTTGTCTGACAGTTGGACTGGGAATAATTAGATTTAGTCCAGTCCAGTCTAATGACTCTGGTGCATTGACTTAAGACCTGACCTTTGTTGACTAATTAAAAGGATTCTGTATCATATGTACGTGTTGTGATTGTTTTTGATGCCCTACAGCACTTTTGGTCAGAAAAAAGATTCTAGTTTGCTATTCTCTGCGTGTTTTAGTTCAGGTATTTTCCATCTTTGAAGAAGAATAAATTTGTTGTCAATTCTTTGCCTGTCCATCCAAAATATTGTTTTAAAATGTTATTAAGTTCTCACCTCAATGAAACACTAATTCAGAGATACTGAGACTGTGCAATATCTGGATAAACTTATGATTTAAAAAAGCAGAAACATCTTTTATTAATGGGGTTTCTTTCCCTTCCTTTCTCCCTGTCCTCTGCTTTCCCATTCTTAGAATGCCTATGAATCCCATGTTCTGCTCCACCAAACATTCCAGTATTGCATCTACATAGACTCTACCCAGACAGCATCCTAAAATACAGATCTTCAGCATATCACTGTTTTTGTCCCACAGCGTTCCAAAGAAAGACTGACAGAATTTAGCAACTCTTGCATGAGATTGTTCCATTTAAGTTTCACTTGGTCCTAGCTGACAGTTTTCAGGCAGAAGCAAAATTACATTGCTCTTAGTACAGATTGGATGAGCTCTCATTGCAATGGGAGGAAAGGATTAAGGCTCATTCTTCCTTCACCCCTGATTTCTACTGTTCCTATGTGTAGTTTGTGGGTTTTATCTGCAGAGCCTCTCAGTAAATCCGGCCAATGTCTTCATAGGCTAAGTCAATCTGGGAAGCTGTGTAAGACTTTTTGTACTCTCTTTATCATTCAGCTGCCATGCTTCCCTCTATATTCACAGTTAACCTGTCAAAGTACTTGCTATGAAACAGGGTTTCTGTGACCATTCCAGCTGGTTTTTTTTCATTGCATTTTGAAATAGTGTATGATGGTCTTCCATGCTAACTGGCCCTAAAGACTGTAAACTTCAGCTAAGTGTTCTGCCATATTTCAAAAAAAAAAAGAAAAATTCAAAATTAGCCAGATGACAGGACTTCTATCATACTTTTGGGTTAGATTTCTTCCTATGGGAGATTTCTCTTCAAACTTTATACCATTACATTGTCTAAGTTGAGTTTTGTGGCAATTTTCATATTTTAAATGTTCCTTTTTATTTTCTAGACTGTAGCTCTTCCTAGGTTAGTAATGGAGAAGACAGATAAAAAGGTGTCACGTAAACTTCTGGCCTGGCTTAAAGATTGATGAAAGTATCACTTGAGACTGTATTTCTTCTACCAATTCTCGTAACTGGGGCTCATACTGTCACATATTTAGTCATAGTTGGTGACATTTCATTATGCAACGTGCTTTTTTTCTTTCAGTAAAGGAGATTTATTGTCGCTCCATACTAACTTCCATATAAGAGCAAGGAGCAATGGACAATCACAATAATCTTATTAGAAAGCTGATGTTGAAGGGTTATTTTGCCAGAATGTTAAATTCACTATTTAATTGCACAAATAGCATTATATAGAATGAAGAAAACCCAAGGGGGAAATCTTCACCCAAAAATAGTAGTGTCACTAAGAAACATTCTGGGGTGATTTTCTCTGGCTTGTTCAGCATCATCAAACCATTAATTCTAGGTGATACTTTCAATGACACTCCCTCAGAGGAACAATATTAGGCATTCACTTGTATGATCTTCACCTTGTATGAAGAGAATTAATAAAAAATGAAGTTCTTCACTGTGAACTATTCCCGACTAGCTATTTTCATTTTAAAAAATGTTTATTTTACTTTGACAGTCTGAAGGTTAAATTAACTCTGAGTTTTCTGTTCTATTGTGAAGCTAGTGGGAAGACTCAGAGCATACTGCTGCCTCTTAAGATGGTAAAGGAAACAATAAAATATAGCCAAAATGTTAATAATCTAACACTATTAAATGTCTAAGTTATAGACTCATCAAAAACTTTCTGACCACTGATGCTTTGTTCTGTCAAGAGCACACAAGATCTTGATTACTGATACAGAGCCATGGGAAATAAAAATGAATTAGGATGCTGCTTCAAAATAGACATTCCCAGGGATGCATTTTGAATGCCATGCAGCTTCCTATGCATTCCACAACATGTGTCTATGTAACTCCAATAGAGATACTATTTCTGAGCCAGATACAGAAAGGATTTAGGTTCTTGTACACATTTAAGGATTTGATCCCAATTTACTGCCATTGCCTAAACAAGAGAGAATATTTTGACTACCTTGACAATGAAAAAAGTATAAAAGTGTATTGCCATGCATATTCCTTTGTCCTTCTTAATAAAACACTGTAAGCAGAATTTAGGACATACTCTGCATCACAAATTTTGTAATTGCCTTCTCTCTATCATGAGTAAATCTTAACTGAATTCATGTGGATGGAGAGTTTTCTAAACAGTGAGGATTTTTTTGAAAAGGCTGAAATTACCAGTCTTTTAGCTGAGGTTACCACAATCTATGTGGAGAATAGCACGTCACTGCAGTCATGTTCCAAAATACACACACTGCACTGTGCAGCTACACTGAGAGTCATACCAGCTTTTTCTAAAATAAACTTGTAAAGCAGACCAGTAGTGGAGATATTTGCTACTAGCTCATAGAGAAATGAGTTCAGAGCCTTTTGAAATACTTGTTCTGTGCTCTTGCTGATAAACCACAGCCTATTTATTATACTATTTATGCCTCATTGTTCAAAATGTACTTGCCTATTATGAAGGGCTGTTACATCACTAACTGAATGAAAATCTTAAATACACAGAGTCCTACCAACTCTTTGTAGAATATCTTTTAAAAGTATATCTGCAGTTGGATATTCAGACTGACTAGTTGCCTTAATTTATGCAAATATAGCCTATAGCTAAAAGCTTTGTATATTTGCTTCCCTATGGTATTAGTATTCAAAAAATAGGACATTCTTTCAAGGGCATTTTATAAACACAGAACTATAATTTATATAGCAAATTAAAGCTCATACAAAATGTGTGCACTGAGCTACAGATTAACATATTTAATTTCACCATTACCTGCAAACCTATTTTTTCCATGCACTGCTCTAATTAGCCATATAAAATCAAGTCAATACATTGTAAGCAATTATTTTAGTGCGAGTAGAAAAAGAATCTGAATTAAATATATGGTAAGAGATAATATCTTATGGAAATTAATATACTCATTTGTGTTAAGAAAAATGTGTCCTAGCTAAATTTTATAAGATAGTTTGGAGTTCAAACATATGACTCATGTAGAAGTTGTAGTTTTATAGCTCCTAAGATATTAGACTGTGGATCTGCTTTTAAGTTCCTTATTAATGTTTCAGTGCTCATTCTTTGATATCTACAGATTGTCAGTAACTACTGCCATTTCATATTGTGAAATTTCTATTATGAATATTCACTCCCCCTACAGTCAAATGTGTAAACTGTTAGTAACTCTGTATGTTGAAAGAACAGGTTTTTTCCATCATTTAAACATATAAATCATAAATGGCTCTTCATATTTTTTTTATTATTCATTTTTACTTTCGTAACTATTTACATGAGAGAATTAAATTATGGTGAAAATAAAAAGGCAACCTTCCTTTCACTGAAAACTAAATGTAATCCTATAAAGAGTAATTTTTTTCTTTACCATTTTACCCTCAGAAAGTATGAAAGCTAAATATGAAAAGTGTTTTTAAGGAGTAAGAAAACTAAAAGTGATCAATGTGATAATGGACTTCAGGTTCCAATTGTGATGGTATTCAGACAGCACAAACCCTTTTCTAGCAGTAAGAGCATTTAGCTGATCAAGTTGCTGCAATTCAGAATTTTACACTCAATTTCAATTGTGGAGTCTGCAATATATGCCACAGTTAAGTTCCTTTTAAAAGAATGATAACAGCTTCAGTTCCTCTTACTTCTTGCTCGTGATCTCAGAATATCCAGCAAAATACAATGATAACTGCATGGAAGTCTGATGACTGTATAACTATCTTTTGGCCTTAAAGCAACGCTTGCCCATTTCTTGGCATAAAAGTTGCTGAAATAGCTGCCTTATACCTCTACTCTGCTCTGCGAGATAACATGGAATCTTATTGCTTGGAAGGGCCTCCCTAAAATAGCACAGAGAAAACAAAATCTTTGAGAAAAGGTACAAAAAATCAGATTATGTTTTTGCCTTCTTGCCTCCAGCATCACACAAGAATAGCTAATGCACAAGAAACTTCCTGGATCTAGAACTGATAAGAAAAGTTTTCCCATCTCAGGAAAATTCAAAGCTTACAAATGCTTTACTGTTTCCTATCTGAATAAATCAGTGAACACTACAAAAATACAATGCACACAGGCATGTTCTGGATCTTCCCTTAGCATTCTCTCATATCCCAGCTGAGCATCCTGGCCACTTGAAGTCTGAGGTAAAGTTGTTCTCAAACTTCCCACTGTAGCCTTTTAAGCTTCTATGAACAGAAAATCTTCATTTGAAAAATCTGTACCTGGACAGAAGATCAACTACTGACCAGCCTTAAGCAGCTGTATTAGATATATAAAAATAACCACGTATATACACACACACATAGATTCTCCTATGAAACAGCTGGGTTTGGACAAATCATCATCTCGAGTGAAACGCATTCTGTTTTACAAATCCAAAATAGTTTCCCAACTATAGGAGGAATAATTCCCAATCTTTTATATTAAAGTGTACAAGTATAAAATATTTTTATTTAAAATTTTCTTTAACATTGTAGGACAAATTGGCAACATGGCCTCAACCCAATCTGTAAAAACATGTGGAAGAACTTCAAATGTGACAGCTGAACTTGCACTCAACATAAAGTGCAGTAGGAGTGACAGAAAAAGTGACAGACAAATTAAAGAGCTACCTCTGTTTTAGCAATTTTTTTGTGACAGGATTTTAAAAGTTTGCTGGGCAATTACTCTAAAATGACAGTGTACTGCTGAGCGAGTAGTACCCTGAGTACATAAAAGAACTTGTCAATAGCTATTTCAATAGGCACTTTCAAACTCACAGGACCTTTAGTATACATCATTATATCATTAAAACATTAATTTATATCACCTTTTACAGATGCAAAATTGTTGCTGCACCTATTTTGCTAATTAATTCTGACATTTATGCTTTTGCAGTATTTTATGCTGCATTTAATTTATGCTTTTGCATAAATGTTACATACCTCAGAAATGGTTCATTTCTACATGCTAGTTACTAGTCTGTGGATTGAATTAACATGCTTGTAATATCAGAACCAAAAGACTAAGTACCCAAATGCGGCAAACATTTGGTCAGTGATGCTCTCTTGCATTTAATTTTTCTTCCTCAGTTTCTTCAGCTAAGTCCACTATTTGGGGGCCTGTAAAGAAATTATTTCCATGTAGCATTTTAAAGGCATGTTCATTTTATTGTAGCAGAAATTATGTCAAGTATGAGTTGTGATTTTTTCTTTTCAAAAGAAAATGATTTGCTTACAATGCAAATAGAAAAATAGTCACATAACAGAAAATACTCAAGTAATATTACTGAAGAAATATTTTGCATCTGCTTTATATTACATACCTTCTGTGTGCTTTTTTTGTACATATTTGCTCAATATTAATAATGAACCACTTTAGCAGTTTAAAGATTCTCTGCATATTTCAGTAAAAATGGAATAGGTTTTCTTTTTCTCACACCTATCAGAGGTTTTCCAATCACTTTAAAGAAGTACTGTCCTAATCTTCCCAGACAAAGTGACTAGTTACATTTTTCATCACATTACTCTGGCTGATGAGGTGTTAGAATAAAAAGATCCAAAGTTAGTTTATATCAAAATTATTCAAGTGATTCTAATGCTTTTAGTAAAAAATATTAATCCTTGATAAACTCTGCTGATGGAGGGTCAAGGCACAGATAAATAGGGTTTTTCACTTCCATGGTACAAGTTTGAATCTATTCTATTTTAGTATTGTCTAGAAATTACCAGGTGTAAGCTAGCCTGAGTTAAGTTCCCTGTAGGAAAGCAGCACTACAACAGATGTAGATATACAATACTACAGTATTTTGTTATATACTGAGAGGACTTATGAGCCATCCAGGACTCTGTTCTGTCTCATCAACGCTTTTAATGTTAGCATGTAAATGTGGGGGAAAAAAGGGTAAATGCTATCCAAGAGGACTTCCTATCAACCACCTCAAATATCTCACATTGTGCTCTTTCCCCTGTCCTTCATACAGATTTGGACTTGGTGTCATCTCATGGCTCAGGTTTGCACACACGACTTTGCATTCTGCTGCTACAGAACAGAGCCAATATGACAGCCTAGTATCAGTCATATGAATTTTCATAAATTCTTAAACATTTCTACTTTTAAAAAGCAACATATTGGAATAGTACTGATAGAGGTAAAGCCAGTTCAATGTTTTCGGAAATTAAAGTGCTTTTTTAAGCAACATAATACAAACCAATCCCTGTAATTAAAGATAGGCTATAGCTGGAGCAAGCATGTGTCTCCCTATAGTATATGCACAAATCCACACTCAGATCATTTTCTTCATTTCTTCAGACAGAAAACATGTGGGGAAGATGTTTCCAGTGAAATCACAGCCAGTCCTGTAGGTGAAATGCACACTGGAACTCTGGTGCGTTGGCTGCAATGTGTCTAAAGTCCTGTAACTATCGATCTTAATCCCTGCCCTCTACCTGTTCAAAGACATTGCACTGCTGAACAGTAGTTCACAAGCTCTCATGCGCCATTCACAAAATATATGAAATTTTGCACCTTAAGATTCTCTTTCACCTCAAAACTCAGTTTTATTCAGATACTGCAATATCTAGACTCATGCTAGAAAGTGCAGCATTACCACAAAATAATATAACACTTTGAAGCCCAGGTCTCCATTAGATCCTGCAAACCAATATGCAGGAGGTGTGGTATTATGTTCAAATAGTAACTTTAATCTTAAAATATTTATTACAAACTGAGTCCCAAATTCTGGAAGTTTGAGCTACATAATGTCATTAGGTTTTGACCAGCAGTTACATGCACAGTTCAAACACACGTCTAAACATCTGGTCAATAGCTTTATCCTATTCAGGTACTGAAAGTCACCCTCATTGATTTTGTAAGAAAATGACCAAAACTCACAACACAGCAAAGAAATACCATGCTATACAATACTTTAAAAAATTATAGAATGGTTATAGAATAATTCATAGTGATTCATATCACTACATATAAAATGTGTATTTTGAAGATTTGTACCATCTCTTCAGTCAAACTCACAGGAAGCAAAATAATACAAAAACAGTACAGAATTTAGATAATATTGACATTAAACTATGTATCAGCTCCTCCATGTATTATGAAGTAAACTTAAATTACATCACTAAGGAAATTCAGCAGTAAGGAAACAGTTTTCCTCTGATAAGTGTGGCAAAACTTGCAATACACCTTTCTCTCACTGAATTAACTTCTCCCGAGTTACAACGGTCCAACTGGAGTGTCAAAGAATGGCTTTAGTAATACAGGAGTTCAAACTGCTTTCAGGCAGAACTCCCATCAAAATAAATGGGAATCTCTCCTACAGCTCTGTTTCTGAAAATGCATACACATGTGCATATTGAAGGCCACAGGCCCACATGCTTAAAATTAATCCCACATAAATTTGTGGGCTCAAATCCTAAAGAGGGAGTACAAAACAGCCTTACAGGAACAATGCCTCAGAGATTCCAAAAGAAATCACTTACAAAAACTTACATTAAGACTGCAATGCTTAACTCTTCTAGTCTCCTTTGAAAAATCTCTTCATTTACCCCAGCTATTTCCTGTGTAGTTCAATCCTTCTGCGTGCCAGGAAAAAAAGAGAAAAGATATCCTCACTGCCTTAACTATTCATGAACTAGGATTCATGCACTATATGAATAGTTTTGATCCAGATCAAGTTCTACACTTCATCAAATGGCATAAATATCTAATATGATAATGCTAGGTCTTCATTAGTGCTTTAGTCAATGGGGACATATTTGTAACAGTAAGACACTGTCACTTCCGAGGGAAAAGATCATTTTGTGACAGGTAAATTATTGCTATATCTCATTAGGAATGTTATGCTCCTGTGCTAAGACATACCAATTGCAAAGTGGTAATCATCATAATAGCATCAAGATGTTGCTATATATAATCCAGAAATCAGAAGAATGTGTTCCCCTTGGGCCTGTGGAGAAATTTCAGTGCAATTATCAATATTTTACAATTAATTTCTGCTAACTTTTCTCCCAAAAATCAGCAGTGCACACCAATACTGAAGAACCAAAGCATTCCTTCAGATGGGCAGCTCTTCAAGATCCCAAGCTTATAAATTCCAGCTGTTTCTCTAGTTCAGAATCAGCTGTATCAGTGTCATCTCATTCAGCAAGGAAGTCTTAGAAACGTCTCTGCCCAATGCTAGGGAGCACCAATAGTCCCATCTGACCTGAAGTGATCCTGAACATCCCCTGAGAGCTCTGCTGCTCTTACTAGCAATTCTCTGTCCACAAGCTCTACTGATTGTACCAATCTTGTGTGGGATTGGTTTTAGCCATACTGACAAAAACAGAAATTTGAGATCTCAGATTTAGAAATACTGACAACCTTTCCTCCTGTTACACAGCTAAAATAAGCCACAAGTAATATAAATATGTCTAGTATCAGGCATTTTAAATGCAACTAAAATTTCCTGCAAAAAGGAAGTCAGTTCTTTCACCTTGATTTATTGCATTGAGAAAGGAACCCCTCCTGATTTACATTAGAGCATGTGAATGAAAAATTGCTATTACATATGTCAAAATGTTACCTGATAAATTTTTTAGAATCAGAGATTAGACCACAAATATTTTTAATGAAACATAAAAACAGACAAGTGAATTTAAGCTTTTAATTCATTAAGAGCTAAACTTTCAAGGCTGAAGGACATATGTCACTTCTGGGGGATTCCTAACAAATCTAAATTTTTCACCATGATAGGAAAATGTGACAAGAGTAATAATACATGGTATTATATACTGCTACACAACTTGAACAAATTACATCTGCTACTGGATAGATGTGAAAAGACTCTGCATTAGAAAACTTCCTGCTGGGTCACAAACATACATCAGTAATGGTTTGTTTTCAACACAAGAAAAATTGCCATTGTCATATTCCAAAGTGAGTGTAAATTGTTTTATTATAAACTCCCTGTTGGTCCCTGTTTAGCTGAGAAATCATTCAATCTAAATTTATCTTTTCTCTGTGGCAATGCCATGTGTTGGTATCACCAAATTTTGCTTCAATAAGATCAATATTTCTGTAAAAGACAGACTCTACTCTTGATTTTAAGCAACCTTGCCATACATCAACTCTTAGTTTGCCCTCATTTCCTTTGATTTGCAATCAAAGGCTCTCCATTTCATAAAGACAAGGCCTCGCTGTTGATTCACAAGTCAGTCAGTTTCTACAAACTTCCATCATGCTTGACAATTAGACATGTATGTACATGAATATATCCATTTTGAAAACATTGAAAATTAATGAAAACTATCCCCTATTTACAAGACTTCCTGTAGCTTCAATAGAAAGAAATCCTAGTCCAGATTAGCAATGATAGATCTATCTATTCCAGCTCCCCTCCATTCACTTCATTTCCATTTGATATGCAAGAGATTTGACCTGCTAAAGAATGCCATTTAAATGTACACAAAACCAATATGTAGCCTTTTTGTTTCCTCTTTTTCTACATTTTTTGCTCTTACATGTTATCTTTAGCATCTGATGGCAACAGGGTAAGTGTCAAAGACTCAAAAAGCACAGTGAAACAACCACTCAACCATGATATAGGCTCCAGTTAACATGAGAAGGTGTTACTGTTGTCTCCAAGAGCTCCACTAAGGAAAGCTTTGTTGAGGATGTAATTTTTCACACTTAGTGCCATGAAATGTCAACCTGAAGCAAAATCAAATCCACCACACCTAATGTCACAAACACCTCTTTTATACCAACAAGAGCACAGCTGAGGAAATAGAATGAATCTAGGTCCCCAGTAAATACTGATCTGCTAAAGATTAAAAGTATTATACTTGAATTTATATGCATTGAAATATTATAAGTTTGATTTTCATATGTACACATCTGCCCACATTCAAAAGGGGATAGAATTGTTTAAAACAAAGCATTTCCTTTCATTGGCAATTACAAACAAGCAAGGCATCACACAACCCTTCCTACCCACTAATTTAACCTCTGGGGAATACAAATATATTTTGTATCTTACCACTCTTTGCTGGAAACCTGAAGCAATTTCTATATTTTATTTAAGAAAGGAAGTTGAAAAATATGATTTTACTAGAAAATGTGGGGATCCAATCTTTCCTGTATCCAGCTTCCTCATGTTCTCACTGCCCAAAGTAGCAGCCAGCTTAGTGTGACTTGCATAGGCAAGCCAAGCCAGGTCAGGTGATAGGTGCTGTCACAGAAGAAAGCAGAAGAGAGTGTTGCTTCTCTAACTATGCTAATGAAGGGCATCCTTAAAGCATATAATTCATTCCTCTTTTATAGGGTTTTCCAGAAGAGGATATCTAAGGAAGAGCGTAGCAGAAGGGTGATTCTTCCCTTCTGTTATGTAGTTTTTTTTAAAGAAACTATTATTTACCGGATGGAAAAAATACAAGTTCTTTCAAATCTCTTTTTATAATGGGATATTTCCAGTTCTTCTTCTGCACCAGGTTTTGGTTTTTGGTTTGGCTTTTTTTTTTTTTTTTCCAGATCTGGAGAAAGTAGAAGCTGCAAGTGGTGAAAAATGATAGTTTACTTCCAGGTGACTGGGAGATCTTCCAAATTAAGAAGGGAGCATGTCGATTATATTTCTGCAGTATGCAGAAATTTAAGCATTTATTTGGAAAGCGGGTGTTAGAATATGGCTTTGACTCCGCTTAAACTCAGTAAGGGTCATTTCCTATGAGAGGAAAGAGCCTGAGTTTGCCACTGCCCTTCTGCTGCCTCGGTGCTGTTTTTCCATTCAAAAGCACAGGATGGAGAAGCTGGAGAGTTCCTGGAGCACACTGCTGCTCCCCACTGGCAGCTGGTAGGTCCCAGCTAGTCCAGCTGTGGCTAATTCAAGAAGTCACAGGTGCAGCAATAACCTAACAGCAGGAACTAAGTCATTGTGGTTACACTTTTGGATATAGAACTGCAGCTACAGACTGAGATCTGTCTCAGGTATGAACTTATATCTGATCTGGGAAGACAGTTACAGTAAATCTTCAGCAGGGACTTCAGAAGTTGGAGAGGAAGAGGAAGTTTAGCTGTACTCTGAGCTTTGGACATACTGTGTTATTCCGGAGACCTAGTCTACAATGAGATAAAAATTAAGAATATTTGTAATGAAAAGCAGTGACTTTTGGCTGCTAGTGGCTTTCTTTCCTGTTGGGAAAAGCAGTTTGTGAAATATCATTAGGTAGTTTCTTGTAGCTGCATGATATCTGTTTATTAAAACCCACTGATGTAACTAGGAAGCAAAACATTACATTTGCCAATAAAACTATTGCTAGAGAAAAGCACATATCATCACAGTTATTATCTTCACAAGGGTGTGTTCCAGAGAGACTTACACTGGGCCAAGGAATAATTTGTGGGTTTTCTGTTAAAAAATTACTGTCTCATGATATTCAAGCATAACTGTAACCTTTCTTTGGACAAATATCTAACAATGAAAAAATAGATTATGCATTTGAATATAAGAGCCTTAGGAAAAAAAAATATTTTTTATTAAGTCAAGATCAATAACTATGCATACAAGAAATGCATCTAAAATGTGATATGCTTAGTGGTAGGATCTCACCTATCCCAAAGCTACCAAACTCAAAAAACTCTTAATGAATTAGAAGTGTATAATTCACATGGAAAAATGAAGGAAGCGTTCACCTTGTGAGAAAAGAAGCACAGAGACCCCACTAAGGGAGATATTAGAGATTTAGAATGCAAGCTAGGAAACCACTACAGGTAAAATGGGAATAAAAAAGCAGCCATACACATTTGATTTCTGAAAACTTTTGAAAAGGCAGCAGTGGAGAAAAATAAAGGGGAAGAAAACAAAACAAAGCTTGTTTTCTGACATTTCCCTGCCAAGACCAAAAAAATACAGACTGGATGAGGGGGCGGGAAAGCATTATCTGAGGATGATGTGAACACATTCATAGGCAGGCTGGAGAGTGAGTAACTGAAGGGACTTACAAGGTGAACAATGTTCCCAGTGCTGGGAGAAATTACTTGTATATTAACCATTCACCATCTGGGAAATGATTAATACCCATTCCTCAATGATCATAATTTCTGGGGTTTATTATGGTGGGAATGTTATTTAAATTAGAAACATTTTGTTTCACAATATATTTCATTGCTATCATTATTCTAGTAACATGAAGTGCTAAACAGAAGAAGTCCTTTTATACCTGAATCTCTTGTTCAATTTCAAAATTCAGCTAGTTAATCAATTTATTTCTATCTGTATACTTTAAGAAACATGTTTTGAATGAAAAATATCATTTTTCAGGCTGCCTTCCTCCCGTCTCCAATTTTGTTAATTCTAGCAGTTTGTTACAGCACAGCTGTATTGCACTACAAACATGGGTGGATGGGGGAGAAAGGATGGCTTTGGAAAGGGCATCTGGTTCAAGGTTAAGATGAGATAAAGCCATAACTTGCTTTAGACTTATCTATGTCTCATCTCAGCTGTGCGATATGACCCTCTCTTCTTGCTGAGCTGCACTATCTGATGCTGATACTGTGTATCAGCTGACAGACATCTTGAGCTTTGCTCCTGCCACTGGGATTTCAAAAGATGGCTACACTGAAGTATGGACAAGTGTTTAGCAGACTGAAAGAAATTTGGAAAGAAGTTTTATGGTAATCTATTTCAAAACCATTAGTCAGCTAAACCTGCATCTTGTAATAAAATATTTACAATTATTGTCAGGGAAATTAAGGCTTCATTAATTTCCAGTTCATTCATAAATGTGTCTTGCTATTTTTATGTTAATCCAGACTATTTTAAATATACTCAGCTGTTTGAAGTGCCCAATGAAACATTTTCAAAAATAACTAACTAGAGAAACAACAGGAGCATAAGTCAAGTTAGGAATAATCTGCAGCAGAAGACAACTTTAGGGCCTTTACTTTAGGGAACCAAACACTGTCTTAAGCACAGGAAATGGCTGGAAAATGCAGAGTAGGTTTTGAGAAGATTTCAGCTGAATTCTGGAACTACTAGGTAGTAATAGTACCCAAGCCACCAAATACCAAGAGGCTTTCAAAGGTTTTGGCTTTGGTCCACTTCAGTGCAAAAGCCATGATGTTGATTCTAGAATGCTTTTGTCTTTCTGCATTACAGAAGCAGCTAACAGAGTTCTACCATTAAAGACTGGTCAGAGCTTTAAGCTTCAGTTGGAGTGAGTCCAGAGATGCTCACATATGATTTTATGCTTCAGTGACCACTGAGTCTCAGTAAAGAAAGTTAATTGCTTGGATTTGATCCTGTTTTGCTCTTGTGCCATAAAAATTAAAATAAATAGTTGCATTCTGTCTCCCACCGACCATTTCTAAAATGCCTTCTTAAAAGAACGTGTGTTTATTTATGAGAACAGCTTCAAATAATTTAAATTCTGTGTTCAGAACAAAGGACACTGCATTTACAAATAAATTCCACCTACTTGTTTCTGCAGCACCCATACCTGACATACTTTGTCAGAGATTCTGATTTATAAATCTTAAATTTATAGCCATGGGCCGAGAAACCATGGGCCCAGAAATACCACAACTGTAAAATATTTGCTTCTGATTTGTTTTATTAAATTTCTATTATTAAGCCTTATTAAAGAACAACTGGACATTCATTACAAATGTTATGCAATATGCAAAATCTATAGGTTTTGTTACTCCATCACATTTTTGATAGCAAAAATGAATTTTCCTAAAACAAGACTGAAAATCAGTTATGGACTATCCCCTGCTCTGTTTTCCCTCCAGCATCTAAATATTCAAGAAAAACCAAAGATTAACTCCACACATTATGAAAACTACCATTTAAAATTTATTTATGTTTAAAATGACCTATAAAACTTTTCTTCTAAACCTCAGTTGAGGTATCAGTTGCTTTAATATATTCATCACATTTAGCAGAATCCTATCATCCCTCCTCTTCCTATTTAATTAAGAATTACTTTCACCAGCCACAGGAGGATCAGAAGAGCTTTCTTTTGAGTTATTCAGAAATTGGTAAAATAACGCATGCAGATACAGCAGCTGACAACATAAGCAGGGTCAGTATTAGGACAAACTGGCCAAAAAGAGCAGCTTTTGGCATAATTTTAATCAGTCCTTGGGTACATGAAATGTCATGGAGTTTCATATGAAATTATATTATCCCTTTCTCTTAGCTTATTTTTGTTCCAACTAATCCTCTAACTCTTTATTAAACATTATCTTTACCATCTGCTCTGGGTGAATGTTCAACACCTTGCAAAAGAACTCTGGGCTGATTGGTTTTTATGGGCAACATGATCTGAGTTTTATGTACATACTTAGGATTATGTCAAGGACAAAGAGGATGAATACTCCATTAACTATAATAAGCAAGAACCCGTTTCAGTGCAGCTAGAACATGTGTTATGTTTCAAAAGCAAAAGATGAATTAGAGATATGTGGATCATAAACTACCCATAACCCAGGACCCTCTCCATACCAGGATATCATTTCCATACATACACACTCCACTAAACAACATTTCTGAATGTGACGTTTCATTCTTGATGAATCAGACTTTATAGTGCTGAAATGGCATTTCCAGGCCTACAACACGCAAAGAAATAGCTCTGCTGAATTGGGCATTTCCTCTAAGATGGAACAGATGGTAGCAAAATATCTGCCCCATACATAGGTCTTTCAACCACATCTACATGGTCAATAATAGAAATTTACTCTATTTTCATACTCAGTAAGCTTCTAAAATAAATCATCAAAGAACTGTTGCTGTCTAAAAATCTACACTTAAAAAAGCAATTGTCAAAAGTTAGTCAAATGTTGCTATCAATTAGATCCAGTTATTGCTTCCACTCTTTGATTACCACAAACACTAACATTATCACTATTAATTATAGTATTTAGTGTAATGTGTATCAGCCCACCAAGACCACATTTGCCACAAAACACTTAAGAGTTTGGCTCCCTGCTTGCAATAGTTCATGTAATTACTCACCTCTTTCACTTTTCCACATCTTTTGCAATAATTTGTCTTCCTCTGGCTAACCTTTCAGACCAAAGCATTTATCTTCTCTTCCACTATAAAGGTTTATGATCCCACAATGAACAACAATTATTATGATATTTGATAACAGTATATTAACAACAGAAAATATCTGGACAACAAGCCTTTGCTCATCTCCTTTGATGCAGAAGGTTTGTACCATATATCCTTGCAATATGCTCTAAGGCGTAATGACTGACTACTCTTCTAAACGTTTTCAGCAACTTGTTGAGAATTATTTGACTCTCAGTGAGAAGTGTACTTCACTGCTCTATCATTCCATACATGAAGAGAAGGATCAAGGTTTTCCTTGATCACTGGTGTAAGTCATCTGGATTCTGTTGATTTCAATAGATCTGTGTTAATTTAAGTCAATGGTGTGATCTATACACTTTTAGAATCAGTGAAACGCTAAGGACTCTGAGAGAGGTAGTCATTACTAGCTACTGGATATGCTGCTAAAGACTATGAAAATTGTCCAGCTGAGAGCTTTGACTGGCAACAGAAGGCTGTATTAAATCCCAGACCAGGGACCTTGACTTCTTTACCTGTTCCTGTAGTACACACTAGGGGCAAAAAAATCTTAGAAGCAAATCACAGAAATCGTGCTCCATGAACCATACTCCAGACCACTGCCCTCATGGCTCACTGGATTAAAGGGAGATTAGATCAGACCCTGGATCATTTACTGTATGGGAACCTGCTCAAGTTGCTTACCCTAATCTAAATCTCAAGTGTCCTAAGCAACAGATGAAAAGCTACACAGTAACTGCATAGCTCAGGTGCTTGGTAAACTTACTTTCCTATACTTCCAGACAAGTGACCAGCTTCAAAGCCAAACCTAGTAATAAATAAAAAGTAATACAGCTGAAAGAGTCCAAAATAGCATCATACTAAGCTACAAACCTACTATCTTCCTCTCCAGTTCCTCTAGCCATGGGCAGCATTCAGTGATCGTCATAAGTGGGCAAGGAAGGATCCAGTATGTTTATGTCACAGAATTTCCCATGTAAATAATTACCTGCTTAACACACACACAGAGTTCTTCCTAGACTAACAAGTCTTTGTGAATCCCCCAGCTCAGATAACAAACTTCATTACTAAATGAAAGAATAAACATATACATAATATTCAGAGTAAATCCCATCTAAGATAGGATATTACTATTCTTAAATAGACAGAAAAATGCACTCAAGTCTAGTAAGAGGTCTGAGCCACTCAGCAGAGCACATCCCTATCAGCTCCCATCCTAAACACTGGATTTCAAAGACTTCAGAAGTACAGAAGGGAGTTACTTTTTTACTGCTAATACTTTCATTAAACCTCTTTTTATGAAAGTAAATTACTTTCCAGTGCCAATTTTCAACCCAATGGGAATTTTAAAACAAAAGATAAATGTAGTAGTAATTCTTATCTAGAAAGTGTCTCTCCCCTCCCTAAATCTCATTACATACATGCATGCACGACTCAGCTGATGTAGAAGTACAGTTGGAGATGAAAAAAAATCCTCTGTAAAACAACAACTTTGAAAGTATAAAAAGAGGAAAGCCAAAAAGTTATGTAAACTGTTAAAGGGTAATAAGGATTTTATATATATCTTAACTGTTAGCATGAGTAATACACAAAATGGATTTGTTTTAGGTTACCAGCTTTTATCCAGATTATCCAGACTATCAGCATCTGGTTTAAGTCCCCAATGTAACCATCTGTAGTAATGTCACATGAAGGATTAGCCTTATCTGACATTTGTAATGAATATATGGATGGAAGAAGAGGAAGGAGTATGACATAGAGTACAATTGTTAAACCTTAAAATCAGGTGAAACCACATCTTTATTTGCTGATTCTAACCATGGGGTTTTTTTACTTTTCAAATGTTAGCATATGTATTGAAAAACAACACATCCTCACTGGCTTTTTTAAAGAAAAGCAGGCAAACTGAGAAAAAATATTTTTATATTTGACCTTTTAAACATAATTAGAACATTAAATAAAAATAAAGCCTTCTTCACCATGTTCCATTATGACAGATGGGTATGATCACAAAAACATCAAAGGCAGGCTTATCCTAATCCTGTAAAGTGGTAAGTGCCTCCTGAAAGGTCCTGAGTGCCTTCTAATCCTACTGAGGATAGGCTGCAAGTGCATCAAGAGGTAATGGGAGCAAGTAACAGAGGTAATAGTGGGCTTTCTTGTCCACATGAGGAACACTGTGTTTTAAAAAGATCTGATACATTAGGAAATAAACTGATTTATCTAAACACAGAAATCAGAAAGTGGGAAGATGTGTATTTATTTTCCACACTCTGTGAGTAAGTATAACATGGCCTTAGTCCCACATCATGCAGCCCTAATTCAGAAAACCTGGCTTCTCTTGCAGGCTTTGTTATTTGCATAAAATTGCACAGTGCCCCAGGTCAATATATTTACCCCTTGGCATCAGTGTCTTCTTTCCACAAATGATGGAACTGAAGTGACCTCTTCTCAACAGATCATGAAGTTGTGCAAAATTGACAAGACATAAGAATCTACGACCATGATTAGTTTTGAATGCATCAGAATGTATGATGAAAAAGCTGGGATTTAAAGCAGAAAGAAAAACTCAAATCCTACAAAATGTTTTGATTTGAGGGTTTCCCCTTTGGGTGCAATCAAATATTTATGATAGGGAAAAGGAGAACAAAGCATTCTATCAATTTAAGGCAGGTAGCTCTCTACCTTTGGAAGAACAGCTGAATTGGAATGACTGCTGGTCAGGTCAAGTTCAACAAGAAGAGTCTTTTTATTCAAAAATGGCCAGGTGAAAGGTGTCAGTGAAGGTCGGGCTCTGTGTTTTGAGGCTAGGTGATATGAGAACACAGTACTGCAGTGGAGTGTAGCAGCTAAACAAACAAGGTATATTGTGACAATGCCAACCACTCCTCCCCAGTTTAAAACAAGCTTGCTCAGTCACACTGCAGAAGTACCTTGTGCAAAGTCACAGATGATATCTAGTGCAGCCTGAGAACTAAGCCTCAGTCAGTTTTATCTCATCGCAGTGAAACTCTAGAATGTTCCTACTGGTCATACAAGACACAGATATCTTATTTCCTTTGGTGAAATAGCCACAATTAATAGCTGATATTAAAAAAAAGCCTTCTTTATATGTGTATTATTAGATGTCATATGTCCATGAAGCTCAAGCTTGGGGTTTTTTTCAGGTATCCAGATACTTGTTACCAAGGCAGAGTGTCACTAATGCCTACATTTTATAAATTTGCATGAGGCATTTTTATAGCACATGCTGTATTTGGCACCATTGCCCAATAGTGCATGCAATTACTTTGTTGTTACTGTTGTTGCTGAGGGCCAAGCTCTAACAAATTAAATTTAGAGAAGGGAAATAGGCTTATATGCAAATGGAATTAAATGCTGACACAAGGATAAAACAGCTCTGGATTTAGACAGAGCTCTCCCCCCGACTTTTTAACCAATCATTAGATTTAAATTGAACAGACAGATTCATCTTTGATTTAACTCCACTGTAATCAATGGAACTGCAGCAGGGATGAACCCGAGCAATATGTTTTTGACAGGTTTTATGCAGTGGCTATCCAGAATGAAGTAGATGAAACAGATTAATATTTTTGCTTATAATTTATGAAATTATTTCACCATCCCCAAATCCCTACATCAAGGAAATTAGTTGGTGCATAAAAATGGATAAAGTAGGCAGTTGCATGCCAAATACCAACTGCTGACCACAGGCTCTGTACCCAAATACAAAGCCAAAATATTTATCTGACTTACCTGTGATCCAGAACAAGCTCCCTAATGGTGTCAGTACAGCTGGATAATTGCACGGCTTCTCCTCAATGTCACTTGAGCTGCATAAAAGGAATGAAGTACATTTACTATCTCTATAATACTAGTATCACATAAAAATAGTGGCTGAACTTAGAAAATTATGTTCTGCAGTGATCTATAGAAGTCTTAGGAGGAATAATGAGTGTTGATCTGATCATTGCATTTTACGAGATATGCATTTCAGTAAACTTTTAGAACCTTTGGTTGCATTTTGTGCCTTTGTTACATGATTGCTCCTAGACATTGCTTCCTCCCTTCTCTGTCTCCACTGGCACATCTTGTGGGAAGAAAAAACTGTTTATCAAAATACTTTGTAAATTAATGTAGGACCAAAGCACTCTGACAACATGAACTGTGAACGGAGCTAATGAGGAACTAGGGATTATTGCTTGTACCAATCTGACAGACCCTGATTTTTTTGGCACCTTGTTTTACGGCATCAATTCCTCTACATTTTTCTCTCTCTTCCTAGTTTTCCATTGCTTCTTTTCAGCTGACAGCTCATTGCTTATTCATTTATTCATGGTCTCATTTTTTAGTTTTGAGGATTCTTTATTCAATGGTAAGTTCAGAGGTACAAAAGTTTGTTATTCCACACAGTCACTTCTCTGGACTAAAGTCATCAAATGATACAGAGAACTTCTGTATGGTTATTTAGCTTTACCCTTCTTGTGTCACAGTTTCCACTCCTACATTGTTTTATTCCCACAAAAAGTTTTAGCTTCTTTTTCACTGTATATGTACATTGATTGCTATTTTTGGTAACTGCTAACTGTTAACCACCTGTACATGAAGGAAGCATAACAAACTTCCTACTGGCTCCTATTACTATCAGCCTCATAGAGTAACGTTAACTTCTTGCCTTCAAACTTCAAAGTAAGCGGTCCATTAATTTTTAGCTCTTTCTTCTACTCTAGCTTTGAATTTCTTCTTTTTGCCTGCCAAAAATCGATCTGTGGTTGCAGGAATATGATTCTCCATGTGTTTATTGTGTCTGCAAAGGATCAGTTTCAAAACCAGTTAGAGAATTCAAACTGAAGGGAGGCTGTCCATAAAATAAGTTAATCAATTCATGAATATACTATAGGGTCTTATGCTGAAATGATAAATACAAGAAACTTATTTAGCACTCTTTAAAACGCTCTTGGGTCCTGCGGGTGCCTGGCTGCAGCGCGGGGAGGGCTCTCTGTGCCCTGCGGCCCCTGCCGGACTGGGCGTGCACATCCGGTGAACGCCTCTGCCTGCCCCGCCAGCGCCAGAGCCCGCTCAGCCACAGCTGGGGAAGAGCCAGCTCAGCCACAGCTGGGAATGAGCCGGCTAAACCTCAGCTGGGAAAGAGCCGGCTAAACCTCAGCTGCGGGAATAGCCGGCTAAATCGCAGCTGGGGAAGAGCCGGCTCAACCACAGGTGGGGAAGACCCGGCTCAGCCACAGCTGGGGAAGAGCCGGCTCTTCTCCAGCTGCCAACGGTGCGCGGCTCTCGCATGGACACATCTTCTGCTAGGAACACTGCCTCTTCATTTTTCCCCAATGCTAGAAGTTCATGAGTCTTTTATCCAAACTAAATGATGTTCCTAAAGAAAGTTTTATATTCCTTTGGGAAGAAAGTAGTAAAATGAAGAGTTGGATAAGAGTCTTTTATACAAAATAAAATATTCAAAATATGCAACTGTGTAACCATTATAGATATCTAAAATGGAATTAAAATTGGGTTCATTTTGAGGAACTTCCCCATTCATGGGAAAGCACCCACAACATAGAGAGAAAGAACAAATGCAAGTAAAAGGAAAAAACCAAACACAGAATCTGAGAGAACTTTCAGTGAAAGGCATTTTACCCCCCCTAATATGATTGAATATCCATCGTGCAAACAAACAGTCCAAACAGTGGGGGGAAAAATTAGTAACAATTTCAGATCAAATTAAAACGAACCATTGGATGGCACTAAACTGTGAAATGAGAATTTGGATTCTTTTTGCAGAGCTGTGTCTGACTTGTTATGAAATCTCATTTCCTATCCTGTTTGCCTCAGTATCCTCCATTCCCTTTCTCAACTCTGGTGAGCTATGGAAGTTATGGACGATTTCTCACAGCGGACACATCTGTGCTAAAATCGAAGAGTGAGAGAGGGGGGTGAATGAAAACATTCCCAGACTAGCTTTACTCTCACTGGCCTGCTCAACTATCCTAGTGAGACTTTAGTTGTCCCAATAAGTATCCATGATGTCTGTCAGATCTGCATCCTGTGCTGTAGTCCATGTTTCTTGTCAAAGTTCCTTGATAAAGTTTCTTTCAGCTATGCCTACCAGTCCTTCACTCCCACTATTTACGTACAGTGTGCAATAGAAATTTTGTATAGGTGACACCTGGATCTCAATAGGCTCTCTTAAGCACTACTTTATAATACATAAAACTACGTGCTGCTGAAATACCAGCAACTTTCTTGCACTGATGATTTGTTGCTGGACTAGCCCCGCTTTTCACCCAGTTTGCTTCTAACAAGCATTTCCTGCAAGAGTGGGCGATTCATGCCCCTCTGCCTGGAGCGTAGATCCCTGCAGCTGGAGCACTGAGCAGCCCCAGCCAGTGCGAGCCTCTGCAGCAGGCCTTGCAGACAGACACCCCTGAATGCACCAGGGAGCAGATGCATCACCTCCCCCTGCAAGCACTGCAACAGCCACTGCACAGGTGCTTGCTTAATGCCAACGGTATGATGCATATTTCCTGTGCTGAGGGGAACCGCATCTTTCAGGAATTGCATCAGGGTCTGGCAAAAAAATAAAACAGCTAGGGAGAACGTATTTCAATATGAGTGAGCTAATTATAATTTTGGCTCCTAAAGCTTTTTAACAGCCAACATATAACGTCCAGCTGGCATGTCCTTCCGCCTGCCTGAAGGAAATAATCCCAATTTATAACATAATCAAAAGTCATGTTTCTATATTCTTGGGGTTTTTTTTAAGTTACTGCCAATACATCAGCCTATGGAAAAGCCTCAGATTGCTTTCCAAGTGATAGAATGCCAGGAAGAAAAAGTTTCAATGTGTACACATTTTACTGCCTCTACACTGCTTTAAAAAGCACACAAGATTGCCTGTCTGGAAGTAAGGGGAAAAGACGTATCAGTTAAGTAAGGAATTTATGAATCACATAGCCCTGTGCAAGTAAGGGGCCGTTGTTAATTTTCAGATTGTCGTAAAGCCATTGGTGAATTTGAGACAGTTCAAAAACCAGTTACAATAGAAGGAACAGGGGATTGGGCAATCTGCTGAAAATAAATCCAGCCCACAGAAACAATCTTGCAAGAACCCAGCACTGAAGTATGCTGTGAGAATAAAAAATATATGAGCGACTGCACAGGTATAGTCTTTTAAAGACCAATGTTATTTGGTATGAAGGCAGAGGGTCTTGCACAGGTCTGAATACAGGTTTGCTAAGCATAGCAGGCTCTTGCTTCTTTCAGTCAATTATACTCTGAAAACTTTGAAAAACTACCACAGATGTACAGGGAAGCAGCTGTATTGGTTTTCACTCACTATACCTGTAGCAATAAATCAATCAATATCTCTCAGAAAAATACTATAGCACTACTTGCCCTGAAATAGCATGTTGAGTACACACCTGCAAAGGCAGATAAATTTTTCTACATCTCATAACTAAAACACTGCACCACAAATAGCAGTTTGCCATGATCAAAACAGCATTTATATGTCTATTTTTAAGTGATGTTTCTTTAGCAACATAATTATGATTTTGATTACTTATGCATCAACGTAAACTAAATGAAACATATTCTAGGTTGTATTGAATGTAAGTGACCAAATCTACAAACTTTATTAAAATGCACAAATCTTAAATGATCAACAATACAGATTTCAGCATGACTCTTTTTGTATGTAACAAGTTTGTGTAGTAACCCTAAATGAATTAAAGCCCAGGAATGTGATCTTGATTAATAATCTTGCAAACCAAGGATAGGGAACCATATTTACTCTTCAACTGATAGTCACTTTGTGGGATCTATAGCACATGAAGTTTAAAATTTAACATTTACTCAGGTTCTGAGACTGGAAGTTGAATAGGATACACCTCCTGCATTCTATAATGCATTGTGACTTGAATACAATTTTCTATGCCACACTCAGCCACTCTGCATTTGTCTGCTCAGACAAATTCCTTCAGTCAAAGTCAATGCTTCTTCAAGCCATCCTGTCTCACAGCAGAATCTAGATGGAAGTCTTTAGGTGTCTGAAGAAACAGCCAATTTCAGCAATTTTCTCCAGCTGCAGGAATTCTTTCAGTAGTTAAACAATGTGCAACCTTAAAGCATGCTTTGGATAGAAATGAAAGCAGAATGGAAAGCTGCCTCCACACCTTGCCTGCTACTTCAGCCTTTGGCGTTTATAACACCAAACCCTTCAACTGCTCCTGGTGCCTCTCCTCAGCATGCATTATTTTATTACACTATCAAGGATGTAGTTTGGAGTACCAATATTTTATTACGTCCTAGTTCAGTCTGTGACAGTTGTCAAGCACCCATCCGTCTCCCAGTACTAACAGCTAGTTATTTACTAGCAACTACATCCAGAACCCTGATTTTCTCTTGGAACTCCTGAGGATTTTCCTGTCTTATCAATTAAATACAAAATTCCACACATCTTTATACCTTGATCATTTGGGTATCTTAACTACATGTCCTTCAGAGGTAACATTTGGGTTGTATGAGCTCCTGAGGAGAGGATTCCAAGCTTCAGGTCTAGGACTGCAGGGATTGCCAGGAGCCATTTCTTGGGGCTGGGGCAAGGTCAGGCAATGTCCTTCCTTGCAGCAGTGAGCTCACATTACATCTAATGAAGACAGCACTTATCATCCTGGACTGTAGTAATAGCATAATCAGCAGACTGAGGGAGGAGAAACTCATCACTTGTTAGACCACATCTGTATTAGTGTATTTGGGGTTAGGATCTCTACCACTCAAAAGACACAGGTAAACTGGTGTGTCACCAACACTGTCAGGGACAGAATATACATATGTCTCTCCAGAATATATGCATACATCCTAAATATATATATATGTATGCCTGTGTGTGTGTGTGTGTATTTTTTCTCATTTTTATCTATGCAGATACAAAGATAGACAGAATACATATATATATAAATATATATAAAAACATAAGCATTTCTTGACTCACAGTTGGCTGTATGCTAGAAAAACATCTAGGTGATATACTTGATGTGTATACTTGATGTATATATTTTCCTATCTTTCCCTTTTTATTTAGCTACTTTTAGAAATAGGATATTGAGCTGACAAACATTTAATGTGATTCAATATGAAAGTTTTTATAAAGATTATTTTCAACTGTTTCAGTAACATGTTAAGTTTACTATCCCAAATATCCACAAAGCATAATTGAAAAGAATTCCAATAACTTAGAGGGGTTTGGATTAGCTCCAGTTTTCCATAAAGAAAGTATGAGGTTCAGGAGAGTGGAAGACAAGAGGAGCCACAAGAGAATCAATCTGTAGCCATGGTCCACAAAAGTCTGAGAACTACCAAATCACTAAGTACTCAAAATTGTGTGCAAAATATGAATAAAATATTGATTTCATTAAAAATGTTAAGGACTACTTAATTCAACAACATTTTATATGTTTGCATATTTATTTCCAAATTTGCATATCTGTTTGCATATATCTTGTAAAGCTGAACGTTAATTATACTTTAAAATCATGTATAAATTGTAACCAAGAATGTTGTATGAATTTTTGAAATAAGAGACACGCTCAAGTACCATTAATTATAAACTGCCATTTAATGCACACTGAAGCAGACCTCATATTGAAAAAATACTGAGCCGTCAACAAATAAAAAAGGCAGCAAGAGTTATTAACTGGTCTAGCTGATTAAATGGTGTCTCCTACAAGCATAGCATAGATTTTTTTTTCCCCTCTTTCTCCATCATATCATGGGCTACTCTTACTTAGAAGTGACACATGACAATTTTCTGGCCCAGGTAAAACTGCTATAAAGACCACATGATTCACTGGTTTATAGTTTCTGTTTAGGGCAATTCTCTTTTTGAATTTTTATTCATGTAGAAGTGACAGTAATATATAACAATAGACAAAACTTCATGAGTTACTTTAAGGGATTGATGTCAAATGAGGTGAGTTGAAGTGATTTTCTCACACACTAATTAGATATGTGAAATCATTCTGCGTAATTTAAAAAGCAAGGTCAAATCTCAAGCAGCTTCCAAAAACCCAGACTTGCTAAATATACAAGGCAGGATGATCTGACTATCAGTTAAAGTGGCAATTGGAGACAGTCAAATTTCTAATAGCTTTAGATATAAATCCAAGGTCAACTATCCTAGTAATCATTAAGAGTTAGGAGTTTTCTAAAAAACTGTTCCTTAAGAATATTGCAAAAGCATTATTTGCTCTTGGTAATTTTGAGAAGATGTGTAGAAAATCCATTAATAGTTAAAGAAAATAATCCAAATGTACAGCTTGCATAGAGAAGGCTCCACAAGTTTATTAGTGCAAATCGGTGTTGCTGCCCTTAAAGGTTACCTATCTCTGTGACAGGCTGTTCCCTTAAGCAAGGACAGCAGAAAGGCAAAAGTCCACGCCTCTCTTTAGTCACTCCAAACCTGATATCTTAATTTACATGAATAATGAAGCTGATTTTGCATTAATCCATCAGGCTGAAAAGTATATAAGCAGAGTGCAAACTCACCTATCTTGTTGAGCTAGCTTTGCCTCAGGGGTGGTAACATCAGTGCAAGGAGCAGACTGACAGCCAGGTGCAGTGAAGTGTCAAACTTCTGCATGTGTTATGCAAATGGGACCACGTCCATCAGCTTTAGTGATGTTGCACTACAGATTGAATTTGGCCTGCATAGGTCTGGTCTGACATTGGCATCTTATCAGCCATTCACTCTCCTTGGTCAAGCAAGAGAACTTTCTTCAACTCTATGGAAGCCTCTTTGCCTGATCTGTATTTCCATCCCACTAGAAATATAGCCTACAGCAAGAGGGAAAGCCAGAGATGCACTATGGAAATAAAGTTCAGTGGTTATATCTATGTTAAAGTGTGATTACAGAAAAATAGCCAAAGAGCAGCCACCTCAGAGACATAAACCTCTCATTTAATCCTGTCTTCTGAGAGACACCTATTCTGCCTGCACATTCTTTCTTCTTCAGCCCACACTTGAGACTAAGCAAGTGGTTCCATTAGAGAACACGCATACTCTAGCACAGAGGCCTACTGTTAATATTTCTTCCACCGTGCAAACACTGTTCACACTTGCAGAGCTGAGTTAGATTTGCACTAAACTCTAATAGTTGTGGATTCGTAGTATAACATGTCAGAGGTAAAAAATCATGGCAAATTTTACTCTCTGCAGGAAAATAATCTGAAACCCCATGAGTTCTGACTTTTGATTTTTAAAGGTTTTCTAATTTTTTTAATTTTTCTTTCCATTTTCACAAAACAGTCTGCAAAGGAAACAAATGCAGCAATTCCTGTGACCCCGCATAAAATCACATGTCATGACTTCCAACAGGAACTGATTCTCAGCCTTGGTTCTTTCTCCTGTATCAGTGTAGAACTTAAGAGAACTCAGTTTTAAAGTAGCAACCAGCACAGCTGTATAGAGAAGGGAACTTCCCCTATGGCTAAAAACGCAATGATTAAGTTACCAGCAACCATTTGATGCTTTTCTTCCAAGGCCCATGTCCTTCACCTACAACCAGCGAACATTTATTTTGAAAAGAGAGAGAAGAAAAAGGATGCTTCTGCTTCTTGAAACTAAGACATTTCTACAGCTGTAATTTTCCTTTCTAATGAGGATCTATAGAGAATGAATTACTAAAGCACTAGACAAGCACCGAATAGTTCTCCCTCCTGATTGATTACACTCTAATGGCAACAAAACCTCATGGTTGAGGCACTAATGAGTATTAGATAACCCATCTGTTTGTAATAGGAGCATGCTGTAGTGCCTGTAACAGAAGGACATCGTATTGATACTTTGTTACAGAAGGCTCTAGAACTAGGTTTTTTTAAGAATTGGGATCCAAACAAAAATCTTTGTAGTAAAAATGTCAATTGCAGGGATAAGCCAAAATCCTGACTCAGTGTTATGCACTCAGACTTGTATGCCTATAAATATTTAAGTATTGAATCAATTTCTTTTGCTGAAGTTATCTATTTAGCTAAACGCAGAGGTAATTCAGCAGCATGATTTAAATACATGCTGAACTACTATAGGATAAATTTTAATTTCCTCTGTTCCTTTATTACGGTTTGCTACTTTGATATAAAACAGCAATTGTATTAGATTTAGGCCTCAGCAGGTAATTAGTAGGTGGTAGTGGAATTAGTTAATAATGGTTCAGAAATGTTAATATAGCAATTCATAGTTTGTGTCATCTTTGTTTAATTTTAGTGCAGGTAGGTAGTTCAGTAATGTTTGATAATAATCATTGTAGTTTGGCATATTCAAGACTTGCAAGATTAATACATGTAAGCTAATGTCTAACTTACTTATTTTTCTTGATTTTTCAAATCTAAGAATCTTCTCAAGTGTTTTATCAGCAAATTCATTTCTTAACTGAAAGTAGCATACACAAAATATATATAAAGATGCACCCATCGCTTCTTTATTTATGCATCAACTACAAATACCAATGTAGTTGTTGGAGATTTTCATATGCAGCATGCTTTAGATAATTGCATTAAAATGAATGACCTGATAAATGTACAAATTCCTTACTACTTAGCAGCCTATTTTCAGTGTGATTCCCAAAGAGAGGCAGGCAGGCAGGCAGGCAGGCAGGCAGGCAGGCAGGAAGGAANGAAGGGAGGGAGGAAGGAAGGAAGGAAGGAAGGAAGGAAGGAAGGAAGGAAGGAAGGAAGGAAGGAAGGAGAGAAATGTAATTTTGTCCGTTTTCAAATTATAATAAGGAATAATTAATACAGAAAAAAAGCCTGTAAGAAAGTAAAGGGATTTTTTCAGATAATTGCCATGCCTTGTCATTGTAGTCTTACCAATAGACCATATTCTGATCATACTTCATAAAGAACTGTGCACAAGTAAGTTTCAAATTTCACCATTTGATGTCAATGATCTTCATTTTTAAAAAAATCTGTACTTGTTGGAAATACACCTGTAACCATTAAAATGTTAGGTAGCTGCAGTTGGAAAGGAGCTACTATCTTATGCTTTCAGGTACTCTATCATGTGTCTCCCAGTCTTGGCTTCCCCAAAGATGCAAAAAAAGCCAGGGGCCATAAAAGACAGCACATCAACTTTTGGACTTGCCTACTGCAGTTGTAGCCATGAGAAAAGAGATCTCTGAACATACCAGTGATCCACAACAGAAAAACAGGGGTTGTGTCTTTTTGCTGCTTTTATACATTCTGCAGAATGCCAAGATGATGTTGTTTTACAAGTTGCTTTAAAAGCTTACTTTTTGCTTTTTGAAATACAAGGGAGACCAGGTTTTGCTCAGCACTAATTGGAGGGGATGGAAGTACTGAACCTTTGTCAGTTTTTTTTCTCACAACAGCTGTTGCTTAGCAGTTGAGACATACTGAATACACTTTTATTATGCCTGTTGTAAACTTGAGGACAGCTGTAGTGTATTATCAATTACTTCTGCTCAGTTCTGTATACTCTGTTTGAGGAAAAATAATATACAGACAGCTTGTGGTGACAGTCCACCTTCTCATGCACTCTTACATGCACAGAAAATAGTAAGACAACAAAAACTCATTTGATAATGTCAGGAAAGGAAGTCTGTGATCTTCAATAGTTTGATTTTTTCAACTACCAGGCTAATCTATTGTTACAATACTACTTCATCCTCAAAAACCCTGTTCTGTGTGGAAGCAGTGATGTCAGCATTGCAAAGGAAGGGCTCTATGACCATTTTAACAAGCCTATCACCTACTTTCTACCTAAGTGACACTTTTTTAATGGTTAAAGAAACTCTCACAGCAGAGCCTGTGCAAAATCAAGTAGCAGTTAAGCATATCACCTGAGATACTTAACTTTTATAGCTTTAGGGTTTTTAAACTGGCTATGTATTTCACTGCAATATGGCATTAAAAATAAGACTTACGGAAGGAGAGGGAGAGAATATGGGCAATAGAAATCATTCATTAACTGGATACATCAAAACTTCTCCTGAATGTATACAGTGTTGGCAAACTCTGAGAAATTCCTGTGGATGGATCTATGCTGAGCAATCTGATCAAGGAAGAGGTAGAATCAATGCCATCCTGTGTACATAATAGAAAAAAGTCTAAGTGTTAACTACATAGGAAGAGGTTTTCCTTCTTTTCTTTCCCTATATTAAAATGTCCACTTTAATGAAGATAAAACCAATGCTATTGGCTTATTCAAAAGTTCAGTCAATTTACTAATAGAAATGGCAGAGTTCTCTTGCTTTGAGATGTAACTGTGCAATCTATGACACCAGAGAAAGCACAGAGCTCTATGACACTTGTATTTGTAAGATTGTTTAATCTGCCTCTGAAGTATGAATGCATCTATGGCAATCTAGTTTTCAGATGGGTTCTGCAAGCACAGCCTCATATATCCAAATTTGTACCAACTTCGTTAACAGGAAAAATGAAGATTGCTTTCTTAATGTAAGATACTTTCCTCAAATGATCAGTATACGAACTGAAATGTACCCATCCTTAGAGTAACTGCTAGGCTGAGCTGAAACCAACAAACAAGGAAGCCTGAACGTGGAATTGCCCCCCACTGTATATTCGAATCCCCAGGAAAGCTTTGTCTTAGCCATGTTCTGAAAATTATTTCAGCTAGGGGGCGTTCAACTAACATCTTTTCCATGGTTGCACTTCAGACACCAACCTGTTCCCAGCAGCCGTGACAGCAGCCTCCTGGTGAGAGCAGTCAGTGGAAAACCCTGATATTTAGGGATTTTAAATTTCTCCCTTACTCTGTATGCAAGGGTCTCAGACTCCACTGTGAAGCTGTAGCAACACGAGTATATAAGAATTAATGTCTCATCCAGAAACGTGCCTGCCATTTGCTCGTTCTGTAGCTCTACTATAAGCACTCTAATGCAGGGATCCCCCAAAGCTCTCCTACTGTGAGTGTAACAGGGATGTGCATTATACCAACACAATTAAGCCATAATCCATAGAACAGATCACAGCAGCAACAATTTTGCCAGTGTAAGTTCATGTACACGAAACTCCTACTGGCATAAAGCAGAGATCATACCTCATGTCACCCCAGCTTTCCTACTTCCTACAAGTGACAGCAGCAGAACTACAACCTTAAATACTTACCAATGTAACTATTTTGAAATACTACATTTGGAGTATTTATGGGGGCAAAAGTTCCGTATCAATTAAAGCTTAGCTTCCCTGGCCACATGTCACATGTGGCTCCAGGACACCAGCAACTCCACTTTGCTGCATAAGTTTCCTTGGTGGACAGAAGTCAGAGGAAGTTTCATCACATGTCCACCCACCAGGGTCTGCAAGAGAACATTTATTCCTGCCCTCTTCAATGTAGGCAAGACATGAGCATCAGTACTTTTTAACCGGCTTAAATAAAGGACACAGATTTCAAAGCTTTGAACTAACAAATAAGATAAATATAGAACTACAAGCATGGGTTCAATAAGGGTAGCTAGAAACTGAAGAAGGGCTAAAATCTGCCTTCAGGAACTGTCACCTCTTCTGCACTGATGATTCTCGTAGGCTTAGTTGACTGTGTTGTGGCAGGAGGTCTGGTTAAGAAAATGCTATAATACCCCTACAGTTCATATTGCATGAGATTTCTTTCAGTGTTATCTACCCCTCTGCAGATGAATAACAGAGGAATATATACATTGCAGCAGGTGACATTATATTAGTAGACACCCGTGCTAAACTTTGTATATGAAAATTTCCATAATTTCATGGGTACCACTTTAAGAAACAAAATGAGCTGAACTTTCATTGTGCTGCGGGAAGTAACAGCACATCAGCAGTTATGGCATTACATACGGACTTTTGCTTCCTCCTGGGAGTTGTTTTCCTTAGAAGCAAAGCTGATTCCTATTTTCCACTTTGCTGATAGCTCTGTTCCTGCATAGTTTGTACTACAGTGGGAACTATTATGCACCCTTCCCTCTCCCTCCCCCACTGCATACCTACACGCTTCCTCTTTCCAGAACAAGAGCTTTTTCCAGTTATTTAAAGAATCTCACAAAATTATACTTCCTGCCCTTATACAGTGATCTCAAATATTAGCTCCAAAACATACTTTTGAAGGGGAAAGTATAATTGTTACTCAGGAGCTGAGGCTCAAGCCTCTATCTATCTATCTATCTATCTATCTATCTATCTATCTATCTATCTATCTACCTCTATCTCACTTTGTATTTAATGTTAAAATAGTCATGGGAGAAAAGCTTTTGGGGAAAATGGGATTCCCTACCCAGTTCTGGTTGCACTACCTGTGTGAAAACAATTTGATTTCAGAGGATTACTAATGCAAGGATTCCAGAACCCAAATTTACTATAAATTCTGGTTACCTTCAGATATTCCTAGTTACTGTTCTATGGAACTACCATTTGGGATTTAGTTCACAGTCTGCAAGCAGTATTGATAGAAACTCAAGACAGGTCAGGTTACTACAGCTCAGCTATCAGACCCTTTGCAAATACACTGTGCAACTTTTAGAAAAACAAGCTTCCAATAAACACAAGAAGCAAGTTCCAGTCTCTGATTAAGGATTCTCTTATCTCTTAGCCCTGGCTCCCAGGCTAATGAGATGACTTTGAGAAAGCTGTCTTTAAGTGTCTGCCCTTTCTGCTGTCCAGAATTCTGCAGGCTGTATGGCTCATTACATGTTTCTCATAATACTGATTTGCCTCTGCCATAATCTGTCTCTGCTGCCTGAGTGCAGGAACGCCTCACACTAAATTAAAGAGCCAGAAGCACAGGACATTTCAAGAAGGACAAGGAGGCAGCAAAGCTCACTGATTCTGTAGGGAAATTGCTCTTTAAAACAAGTGTTTCATGTACTCAGGAGGTCTGGAAGATGTACTTTCTGAGAGAAGGTGGCTCAGTTCTGATAGAGGTGCTAATATAAACCATGTATGAGACTACTGTTATAATTTTAAAATTAAAGAGATATACAGCCAGTCCTTCAGCCTTTCTGTTCCCCCAAAGTCAGTATTTTATTGTTTTTAAAGCTTTGCGTTGACACAGTGCCTACCAAAGGCAAACACTACAAAATACAAGCACAGACTCAGCATGTCACTTTGCAAAACAAAAATAGAATAGGGAAGAAGTGCTACAATGTCATGAAAAACATCTCTTGGCCTAATTAAAACAGAAAAAAGAAGACAGTTTTAGATGGAGTGAATTCTCCTTAACCTAGAAAAAGAAACATTTACAGAGAACTGGAAGAAAAACAGTGCCAGACACTATTACATAAAAAAATGCCATAGCTAAACTGTAGCATTCTATAAATTACTGAATTTAGATTGAGTGAAGAACTGCAAGCTGAAACTGAAAATTACTGTCTTTTGTTACAATCCATGAGACAATAGCCTATAACTGGAGGCAGAATTTTTTTTGAAACTATGATATTTTGGAACTGTTTTGGAACTGTACTTCAATAATATTTAGCCACACTCAGAGAACAGGAGTGGTGTACTTGAGAGGAAGGAGTTGTGGGGCACTGGGCTACAAAACACACAGGGCCTCAAACTGATCTGTGATTAGCACAGGGCAGTGGAACAGCCCTTGTAATCAAGCCTCACAATAGGATCAGACTAAGACCAGAGCTGCTCTTGTCAGTAACAACTTTATTAAGCAAACCATTGACATTCCCCCACATCTAAACAGAAACAAACAAACAAACAACAAAAACAACAAACAACCCTTTTTATTGATTATGCTTTTCTTTTTGAAGAGTAAATTTTCAAACAGCATGGGGGAGCTTAATTAGTAGCACTGTAAGCCTAGTTCAGGCTTGCAGTGAATTCAAGAAAAGGATTTTCCATTTCCATTGCAGTTGGTCTCACTAGGCCAAGTTTACAGAGAGCACATCCCTGTAAACATAGTCAAGCTGAAAACAATGGCCCTGTTCCTACAATTACAATTTTGTACAAGTAATGCTCATAGGAAGGAAGGTGTTCAGGACACAGCGCTATTGATAATTTCTGTGGCACAAAATCACCTCAGCAAAAAATAATCATGCTGCATAGGCAAAAGGTTAAAAAAAGAGGAAAATATACTTTGCTGTATAACAGACACAGCTAGAGTGTCTTTGTGTATTTCCTTATCACACAAGCCCCAAAAAATGGAAAAATTCCCTCTGCAGTTTCAGTAATCCATACAGCATGAAAATAAGTGTTTCATAATAATTTGTGATGGTTCTGAAACAATAAAGAAAACATGAAAATTCCACCAATACAATAAAGACTTGATTATGCAACTTGTTTTGCCTCCTTCACTGCAGCAATAAGCAAGCAAATAGAGACTGAATTGAACACAATTTATACTGCAAAAGAATATTCACTTGTGTTACTGCTTCAGCTACTTAAAAGAAATAATTTTGGTAAATCATTATCATTAGGGGACCCTATTTAAGGTCTATATCACAACGATCTTGAGACTAATTTCATCATGTTTGTGCTCCACTTCCAGATTTTCAAGACAGAATTTTTGCTCTCAAAAGGCAGCAGAATCCTTTTTACAAAATGTGTTCAATAAATTTTTTAGAGTGTCAGCATTCCATTTTTCAGAATTAATATCTTGACATAATCTTTCCTAAGTATTTCTGCATGAGAACACCTACGCATATTAGAATTTATAAGTCTCTTTTAAACCTCATTACAGTCAATAGAAGTTAAGTACAGGCTTAAATGTGTTTTGCTATTTTTCTTCCTGAATCAGGATATTTCATTGTATTTTAGACCAAGACAGAACAACACTGAAAACTATATATCAGGCAGCTTTCAAAGTACACATGCAAGATATGCTATACAAATCATGGCAATATGCTAATAAAATCAGTTATTTCTTTTCTTATGCTGTTGTAAGAAAAGACACCAACAATGTTGTCTATGGGCGTGATCAGAAGAAAAAGACACCTTTTATTCAACTACATGAAATCTAAATTTAAAAGAACCTTTCTCTTTCCTGGTTTCTTCTCAGAGCAATGGACTTTCCCACACCACTGTGAAGGAGAATCCACATTTAAAATTTGATTCATTAATGGTGCTAGGAGCAGCATTAACTCATCCTCCAGCCCCTCTGAGCTGTGTCAGAAGGGGTCACAGAGTACTGGTGCTGGCCAGCAGCCAGTGACAGCATGGCGAGCAGCCAGCCATTCTGCTGTGAACTGGAGGGGGTTCCTGAGGGAATTTTACAGTTTTTCTGTATTTCCACCTTTATTGCAGCTCAAGATCTCCTGCAGAGTTTGCATATACAGCTTATGGATACTAAAGGCTATGCTTTTCTTTCACTGAATGTTTTCATAAAGAAACCAAATCAACAGTAAGATTTTTCTACAGCTTCAGGAAGCTTAGGTGCATGAACTTCTTTTGGCCACATCACAGCCACATCTAAGACTTTGCAGAATTGGTAATTTAAGATAATTCATGCTTTGTTGCAAGCTGAGAAAAACAAATATAGGAATTAGTAATACTATCTTGTCTAAATTCTCTATTTAGGAGGAAAATAATCTTCTTTGTTACAGTTTCCTGTACTTTAACATTCTTATCAATGAATTACTGGATTTGGTCCTGAAACATTCTGTAGCAAGATTTGGAAAATTTGTACATACCTTATGAAATGAAACCAAGTTACACATGGCTTCTGAGAAAATAAAATAATTAAAGCTTGTATACAAGAAAAAGAGGCAGTATGGGTTATGGAGAAAAAAAATGCACCTTAGCATAGTACAATAGTGTTGGCAGTATCACCAACAGATCGTTTTCTCATACATATTTATAAATGTCCACACGTAAAAGCACCTGCCCACAAATGCACAACACAAAAATCCACAGCTCTTTGGGAAATGGACTTCATATGATCTGATACAAAAACTTTACTGTGGCATGCTTGAAAATAGATTGAAAATTATTGCCCCACTTTGAACATTTCCTGAAATGCACTGTAATATCAGTACAAAGCTGACTGCATCAATCAGGTATCTTCAGATGCTTCATTTGATTTTCAGAGAGATGAGAAAGCAACAAAGTGACTAGACCAAGCAATTCCAGGTACTTATAGCACATTAATCAATTTGAAATGAACTCCTTTTGTCTGCTGTTGCAATGGTTTAGAAGATATTTCCTAAACAGATAGATAATACTTTCTTTTCTATTACAACTGATCAAACTCTGAGAGTTATATATAAAAGATATATATATATGAATTTTTTTAAATCCACCACACAATACTAGTGCTTTGTTTTTTATTAATGAGCATGCTTGCAATTGTGAAATCATGGTTACAGAAGTTCAAATAAAGCTTATTCTTTAAATTCTATCTGACCTTGGATTTGACAAAATTGTATATGGGTCAAGATTATGAAAGGGCTTTCATTACATGAAGTTATCTAAGTATTGTTCAGACTGGTTTTCAGGATGAAATACTAGCTGAAGTTTGTATTTACTTCATGCGCAATCACTTTAACCTTGCTATTTGCACAGCAGATGTCTTCTTCACAAGACTACAGAAGCTATTGACTATAAATCTTGATAAGCTGTTCATTCCTTCCTTGTCAGAGCACTCTAAAAAGTCGCGTAAAAGAAAACAATTACTGAACTGAGGCAAATAGTAAACGTTGATCCTCGAGTTCTTATGGGCTCTTCTATACAGCAGCTTCTGACCAAGTCAAACCAGCAGAATTAGAACTCTTGTAGGAAAGTCATTATATAGAATATGATTCGCTTGTGAAATTTAAATCATATGAATGCCAAGACTGCAGTTACAATTTTTCTAATTAGCACTCTTCCTGAAATCTTAGAAGTGAAAAGATTAAATGAGCATAGTAATTCAGCTACTTCCATCTTACCCATTCAGTCATCAGTGATACAAAGTGTGGCTATAGCAGGAATGGAAAAGCTTGTACTCCCCATCCTAGTGGAGAAGAGAGTAGCCAAGACTGCCAGCTCAACAGTTTAAATTAACAAAAGCCTCCACTGAGTGCTTTCCACTCTCTCTGGAAATAGTTTTGGAAAGCAGGTTCCATCAGTTTTTCTACTTTACTGATTAAGGAAGTTTGTTCCACTTACAAAAACAACATCAAACCAACATAAGAAAGACTGAGGACCCCAACTTCCTGTTAAGAACAGAAAGGTATGAAAAATACACAGCAGATGATACTTTGGCCATGTGTGTATTCACAATAATGGTTAAAAAAAAAAAACACATAACGTGAACTGCCCTATAGAGAAGGGAAGATTATTCCTTCATTGGAGAGCTGTTAACATGCTCTAGGCAAAGTTTCTAATTCATCCCATAAAAGTTTGGCATTTTTGAATTTAAATTAGTGGCCTTCAGGGAACTCACTATCAGGACAAAAGTATTATCTTTTTAATCTCTCTCCATTAGGTGAAACAAAAAACCACCACTCCTGTTATCACAATTGTCTTCTACAAATGAACTTTCTTGAAATACAAACCTGATTCTGCTTTTACTTACGTGATGCTAATGAGCTGCTCCTGACATTTCTCAAATAGATAAACAGTCAAGTTATTTCTTAGAGCAAAATTGACTTTCTGTGGGATAACAATTCACTGATGCTAAGCAGCAAAAGATGCATTATGACTGAGGTCCTTTTTTTATACAGGATTCCATGCTTTGGCTTACAATATTCTACAGCCTTTAGGCATCTGGGAATCTCAGAACAAATGGAAAAGTTATCTGCAACCCTACCTTCAAAGATGACTTACTGGATAAAATAACAAATAACTGGCAGATCACACAAGAATGCCATAAGACAGTCCCATCTTTAAAGCACATGAACATAGGGACAGGCCTCAAAAAACAACATTAGCATTACTGTACATAAATTAATATACAGATAATCTGTGTATACTCCGTCCAATAAACTGGATTTACTCAATTCAAACAGGATTCTGCAGTGGCAAGACCACAGCCACTACTGGCATGCTGCAGTGCAGTCTCCTTTGCCTGTATGCTGTTGTTAAACCTTTCTGAAAAGCAGAGATTCCCTACTGCACTTTCTGAATTAAATGAAACAGAAATAACAAAGGTATACAGCCCTTTAATACTTAATTAGCTATTCAATCAAAGAGTGAAACCAAGCAAGATGATATGACTGATTATACTGATGATATGACTGATCCATTTGGATTGTTATTTGTCACATTATTCTTCTCCAGGTGACCACAGAGACTTAACACAAGTAATGAGGAGAGCTAGTCTTTGGTTGCTTAGAATTAAAGTTTAGCAGATCTGCTGATGATTTTCCTAGCTTCCCCTGTCAGCCATGCCAAATTTCTTTTCAGCAAACTAATACCCAGTTGTTTTTGCCGAGTCTTCAAGCTTTTACTAAGTTAGAAAAGTATGATATATCTGTTTGCAGAGGCTGAGAATCTACAATTTTCCATATCATCACATGAGTGGCAGACCCTGTTGTTTGAGCACCACAACCCAATTGTTCTTTCATAACTGCCACACACAGTAAAGCAATTGTTTTAGGTCATTTCAAAGTCACCTCTTGTGTGGAAGAAAAGAAAATAGTCATAAGATCAGATATGCAACCTTGTGAGGATGGCAAGTTACATGGTAACAAGGTAGGTGAGCTGTAGAATTAGGTCTGCAATTGGAAAGCATTTCTAATAGCCCTAGAAGCAGCAAACAATAAATGTGATGGTGCACAGGAAATTCATGATGCAGACCTATTTGCAGGAGAACATGCAGAGAAATATGTGACATGTGACTGTCTTACAGCAAATAAACATAACATTATGTTTAAAGGAGGCAAATTTCAAACTAAGTTAAACATAATCTATCCATCCTTCTTAGCAAAACATCCTATCAGCCTTAGGAAACCATCTCATCACTAGCAAGCCACAGGTGTTTCAGTTTCTCAGTAAGTCAGGTGCATTTCCTACAGCCTTGTGGGACACTGCATCCTCATACAGTTTTGTAGTGTAACACAGGCCTGATACCTCATAACAGATACAAACTCATACGATCCAGATGCATCAGCCTTCCAGACTCTTGATTTGCGCAAATAAAATAACTACCAACTTTTAACTTTGGTTTGCACAAGACATTCTGATACATCCAGCAGCTGCATCTGCACATATATCTCAGCTCAATTCCCACAAGGACTTTTTTGGGGTCTTTAATCAGAGGTTGAATTCCTTGTCTTGCTTGTTGTGGGCACAATAAATAACTTTTTCCAGAAAAATGTTTCCAGAAAAGTGTTATTCAATAGGACCTATGTGCTTCAGAAGGACATCCTGTCTTTCTATTGGAGTTTTCTACAATGTTCATTTCTACACTACAACACAGGAATCTAATGCTAAACCCAGAAAGCAGACTGAAAAATGCTACTTCTAGGGAATGTCTGCCTCCACTGCAATCCCTTAATCTTTTCTGTTCCAAATCACCTTGCATATTGTAACTCACTTACAGGAGAGGAGGGAAAACTTAAACCCCACAATTCTGCTTTAGGAGAATAAAAGGACAAAATTCAGTTTAGAAATAAAAGGGGGGGGGGCGGGGGGCAGGTTAAAGGAAAGAAAAGAGAAGCAATTGAAAAGACAGAAATAAGAGTCCTTGAACACCTAAATTTTTCCCTGCTATGCCTGGTTCATATCTCCAGCTGCCAAGTCTGTCAAGTCTGACAATAACTGTTGTGATTGGAATCTGCTAAAGAAAATAGGATGCTACGAGCAGCCATGTTTAATTAAACACTGGGAAGTTCACATTAGCAATAAACACAGGAAGTGTCACAAGTCTCAGTAAAAGCCAAGTACAGTGCCACTTCTCTGCTCTGAATTTAAGCAGGCTTTTTTACTGGTTGTCTTTACAATGGAGCAGAGACATTCAGGACTTCTACATAAGGATTCTTAGGTATGCTAATGAAATACCAGGTGATTTCACCTGTCCAGAATAAGAATGCCTAATTCTGATTCAGATGTTCTGCTTCTAAAGCTTTGATTCACAATTTCATGGAAACATGAATGTGAACATGGAGAGCTTGATGAACTGAAAAAAGGCCTCTCAACATGAACTTCTGCTTTGGTAGCAGTAAATTTAGAAAGGAGAACCAAAATCGTTCATTATCTGTTCTGCAGTCATGGAAGAGATGTGATTAAAATAATTTCAGATTAGCTACAATATTTGGACTGAAATTATTCCTGAAGACCACATGGTATCAGAGGTTAAAAGCCCAAACAAAAACAAGCCTGAGTAGAACAAATGAGTAGAATGCTTTTTTATCTGTCAGCATGGAAATATGCAAAGACAAGAAGTCACATGCTGGTTTTCTTTTTCACTGTACACACCACTAATATGGACACTGGTTTTGATTAGAGGTGGATGTGAAGATCAGTTATTTTTAATTAGCTAAGACAAGGCCAACCACGGAAACACCACAGAAGTTAGAATATGATACTCAATAAGAAATATATGAAAGAGTTTAAGAAGGGGTTAAACATGAATGAACTAGAAAAATCATCAATGGTAAGAATGTACTGAAAACAAACAAACAAACAAAAAATGAAAAAAATATGGCATTTATTTCTTTCAGGGAGATAACATCTGTGTGATGAAAAAGGCTTGAATAATCAGTAAGATCAGATTTTATTACAATCCAAAATGAAAGAGGTTAGCCATGCTTGGAGATCTAGAATCACTTTTTAATGAAAAAGAATAATAGTTATTTGCCCAATTAAGTCACACAATCCAGCATTAAGCTTATTAAATAAGGAACCTGATACAGTAAACAATGTAAAATGCAAAATGCCACAGGACATATTGACAGAATCAAAAGTTCATGGCATTGGTCTCATGAAGAAGACCAAAATCTTCAGAAATTTGGGAGAAAAGCAAGCTCTTCAAGTCCACAATAATGCTTAAAAACCCCAACCACTCTGCAAGTCCTGAACTGTCCCATGGAAGTTGTTCAGAGAAAAGGCTCAGATCAGATGGATCAGCAGACAGGTACTCTCAGTAACCTGCAAAAAGATAAACATGCTCACCATTTTTGTATCCACCCATAACATTTTTAAAAAGACATACTCCACTAGAAACCAAGGAAGCATTACAGAAGCAAAGATGAAGCCTAAAGAAAAAGTGGTCCATGCCAAATATTTATTTACACTGCATGTGGGTAACAGCCAGGTTCTGATGAGCACATCTTGAAAAAAAATAGAGGAGTGTACATTAAATACTGTCTCCCTCAGCGCACATGCTGACTGTTTCCTGGGACTGCTGCTGTTTGGCTCGGGTTTGAAACAATTATGTTATATCAGAAAAATAAGGCATTTTCGATGGGATGAGAAGTAAAATGGTAAAGATGTTTTTCAATACCAAAATCGGTATAAACACACAGCAAAGCAACCCCAGGGAGGAGCAGAACTGAACCAGCACAAATCATCATAAGGCATCCTCTGACAATAAATCTGCCTCAGGAACAAGGAAGATTTAATATACGTATTTTTAATTAATTCAAAGGAAATTTCTACTGTTCTAAGATAAAGCACCACTCCATTTCACAGCAATTAATTATTTCTTCATGCACTACTATCAGGATGTGCTACCTTGTATTTCAAACTTTGCAAGTTCAGTCAAAAGTAGCACAGCTGAGGTTAAAATGCATGCTGCAAGGAAACTTTACTTAGCATGCTGGGAACTCACAGAATTGTGATATTTAGTGGCCTGGGAAAGGAAGATAGGATTAGCAATCTGCAATTTTAAGTGACCAAACTAATCGGGGAGAGGAAGTCTGGAAAAGTGCACTACAAGGTCTACATTCCATTATTGAAGTGAATAATAAAAACAAGTCTTGGAATACAATGCAACTCTTCTAGTCTTACAGAGCAGTTTCTTAATCCTAAAGGAGTATTTAGATATGGAATGAGGAGCAAATTAATCTATCGGGAAATTAAAGGTAGCAGATTAAACAAAACTGAAAAATGAATGACAAAAATAAAGGACAGGGGAGTCAGCAAGGCCAGTGCACCTGTTACATTTTCAAGAACAGCCAACTTTCCTTTTTAAAAATCTAATACTTAAAATTTGGGTTTAGACTATTTCAGTTAGCCCTTTTTCTTGCTTTTCATTTTCAAGTATTTTTTGTGCTCTGCAGGACTTCAGCTGCTGATTGCACAATTTTGGGCTCTATTCAGAAACAGCAAAACAATACCAAACAATCACTCTGAAAGTGATTCATTGTTCTATGATTTTGCATTCTTAAGAACCTCAGTTCCCTTTAAAGCCAGCTGCACAAGGGATCACAGCAGTGGGCAGCAAGAAACATGCAGGTCTCCTCAAGAGCTCCCTCTTTTTTGTTTTGGTTTTTTTTTTTTTGTCTTTTCAAGGTGTTCAGAGGAAGAAAAGCATCAGAGATGTCTGGGTTAAATCTCTTCTTGAACATTTTCCTTTTGAATTTTCTCCCTATTTTCATACGGCTGGGAAACACAGGTGTTTTCACCTTGATTGGCATAAGCATTCCTATTGCTTACAAAGTATATTGACATTAACGAATCATTCAATGAGTTTATTATTACTATGAGAAGCACAGCATCAGTGCCAGTTAAGGCATTTGGATGAAACAATCTGCAACTGAAATTTCTCTCATGTTAGGACACGAGATACAATTCAGTATGTTGGACTCAGTACATGATTCACTGTGTATTTTAACTCTTTGACAAAGAATCAGACTTTATCCTTACTGTACTATTCATGCAATGCAGCTTCTCTATTTTCCCTCCCAGGCCCAAGAAGAACTCAAACCAAAGGTAGTAAGGCACTAAAACTAAGATCTCAAAAGCAGTTGAGACACTTGGACACTGAAGGCTTGCTTCCACTGAAGTAAGCAGTAAAAATCCTCAGAAGAAGCTGGAAGGAAAATCAAAGTTTGTACCTTGTCACTTGTGCAATTCCCTCGGTAGAGAGCTTCTTATGTAAAAGAAGAATTCAATCTTAAATTTTTAAGAGTCATAATCATTATTAAAGGGTAAAAATCACTAAAGAAAAATATCAGTTTTAGCAGATAGCCACTAGATGGAGCAATTTAATATTAAGATTCCATTTATAAAGATTCTTTCACCTTTCCCATTACTGATTTATTTTTCCTTTTTATGCTAAGGACACCTAGAAATACTGGGTCCTTGCATATTATGTAAGTTAAAGGAAAACTGCATATGAATAAATACTAAAGTTTCTATACTTCACTTGTATTGAAGCAAAGACTGGAAACAGTGTAAGTTAAACTGACTTCTAAAATCACTTCTGTTAAACTGTTATTTTAATTAATCCACCAATCTACACTCCCTAATCTTCAGAAACATTAAGCATTAAGAAATATTAAGCAGTTTATCAGAATACTATGCTCTCTATTCATCAGACACCAGAACATTTTGCCAGCAGATTATTCTATCCTACCCTGAACCTTAGCCTATTATATATTTAGAATTCTTCTATATTTTAGTATCAAATTGAGAATTAAGAATATTTCGTACTGACACAAAAGGAAAGGAGACTTGACCTCATTAGCTTGAGTCCCAATTACATCAGTTGTATCTAAGATGGCTGTAGAACTACAGTGCCTTCTGTCAGTGTAAGACCAAAAGTTGAACCTATGTTTACATATATTTCTAATGGTAATTTCAAGCAGCAATTTACAGCTGTTACTATCCAAAATACTGCCTGAAAACATCCATCTGTACCTTGTGAAGGTGATGTGTACGTTTAAAAACAAAACAATGGTGTTGTTGCTGAATGCAGCTCTGAAGCACCAAGAAAGTAAATCCTCAATGATTACATGGGTCTTACAATCCTTCTTAAATACTGGATTTGCTGGGAAAAGGGGAAGCAATAAACAGAGTTAAGGACAGCCTGCAAACAGCAATCCCCAACTGGCCTCTGCTTCACCTTTTTCTTTTAAAAGACTTCTGTTATACTATACCTATGAAAAATTCATATTTCTGATTGTTAAGTATGATAATCTAAGCATCATGAAAACAAGTCTGCTGCATCTAAAGTTTGCAAACATCCAAATACAGTATACATTTTAATATCCTTCCTATTATTGCACTTTTCTAATGTTAAATCTACCTCTACCTGCATAGCAGGTGCAAATAGCAACTGGTTGTGTTTAGGTCCATGGTGAAAATCCATGCTTTTAATGTCTAGATGTGGTGCTTTCTTCTAACAACTCTTACTATTATCTATCATGACTAGGGATAAACAAAGCCCAAACATTAGGCTGTTTATGCAACTACTAAGGTAATTGTGCATTTCTCTCTTACAGAATTCAGCCATGGTTCTAAACATTCTGAAGACATATCATTGATATATCCCCATCATGTCTATCATTATCATGACCACATTTATCACAGGTTCAATTAATCTAAACTCTCTTATCTCAATCAAATAGTCATTAAGGACGTTGCAGTTCAATAGCTTACTAGGTGGACCTCAGAATGAAGAGAAAGCATATAGGACAGGAGGACGGTAAAGCTTATTATTTTGTTTTGAGATTACTATACTTCATTTTTATGCCTTGCTCCATCACTGCACTACTTCCAGGGGGAAAAGGGGTGTATGCAAGCAAGAGAAGAAAGCAAAGAACAAGCCAAGAATGAGAGCATGCTGCATTAGCTGGGAGATATTTCTAGCACTTGGGTAAAAGCTGCATCCATTAAAGCTAACGTGTTAACGCTGCAGCAAGCAAAGACATAAATGAACATAAGGAATATCCACATTATCACATTTCACATATCAAATCAGTATACTTCAGACGTCTCCTCCATTAACTCCACCTCAGCAATTGCCTCTGGCTGACTGCTCCTTGACAGGGTAGCTACAGAAAACAGATCAAGACTCCAAAACATTTTTCCCCACAGTTTTCAGTGGCTTCTAGCCTCATTTTTCTTACAAGGAATGAACAAGTTCACTAACTGCAAACTACCTGCTAGACAGCAAATCAACTTGAAAGTGGTTTATATTTCATTACATGATGATAATAAACAATTCAAATCTGAGGCCAGACTGACAGTGTGGGATTTCAGTGAATCTATTTCAAGCTACTTAACCCAAACTGATTCAGCTTAGTCCTTGAGACCTCCAGTCTTTGCCCTAGAACATAAAACCCAGACATTATGTCCTTACAAGAAAACACTTTACACTTTAAAAAATCAGTGGCATCTATGTATCTAAGCAAATTAAGAGAAGCACAAGAATTTAATCAATCTCTCAGATGCCTAATCACTCCACTTTCCAGTAAGAAGAGCCACTCCACAAGTAACTTTGCAACTCGGCTTCAGTACAGAAATCTCACCTAAGCCTTTCTATGTTGTGGTTTTTTTCAGAAAACATGAGAACACCAGCAGATTCATTCACACAAGAGAAAATTACTTTGAAGAACCTGGAATGTGTGGAAGTGACAGCTAGTTAAAAAGCTACATCCCAAATGTGATAGGTGTGATTAACTTCCCTGCTCGCTTATGTTATGACCATCCCTCTCCAGGGATGGGGGAGAAGGAAGGAAAGGAGGGAGGGAGGGAAGTAAGGGAGGGAAGGAAGGGAGGGAAGGAATGGAGGGAAGGGAGGGAAGGGAGGGAAGGAAGGGAAGGAAGGGAAGGAAGGGAAGGAAGGGAGAGAAGAGAGAGATACTAGTCTTACTTCCCCTTATGCTTAAATAACAATTAAGGGGAATACACTGTAACAAGCCGTCTCTGAACCAGGGTTCATAAGCAGCAGAACATAAATAAAAGCGATGTAAAGTTGCATTAAATTACGACAGCAAGTTTGCTACAGCCTAAAAATAAAAAAAAAAAAGGTGAGGGAAGATAGGGAGTTAAGATAGGGAGTTAAGAGTGAGGGGGAAGTACTAACATATTTGGTATAAGAACTTTTTTGAATGTTTTTCTCTTTATACTGTTAGATGCAATTGTCATTTTCACTGGAAGTTGTTAAGCTTTCTTCTCTCCTGAGGATGTCAGTCGTCAGAGAATGCAATTAGAGCCAGCTACAAACCTGCCAGGTAACTCTTCTAAGTGTTCATTATATGAAGGTAGATCTGCCCTTTTAATTCAGAGACATGGCATACTAAGTACAAGTTAATAACTACTTAGGACTTCAATCCCTGACAGAGTTACATATGCAGGCTACTGTCTCTGAGAAGAGATAAAGACATGGAGAAAAAAAAGCCAACAAGTTAATCATGACCAGAAATCATTACCATCTAAGACTGAGTGTCTGATGAAGTCTGTTTCAGGACCATTCGACATAGTTATTTATGTGTCCACGAACATACTAGAGCTAAGAAAACACTGATGTATAGATGCTGTATCACCAGACACGTCACACAAAGGACTTACTTCCTGTTTTTGTCAGTCTTTGCTGCCGATTTCAAAACAGCACATTAAAATTGCTTGAGGACAACCAAAAGTTCACAAGTCACACACATCAACTTCCACAACACAAGGTGAGAAAAATCTGTCGATAGCACAATGCAGAGGAGGATGGACACAATCTTCTCGCTTCTGTATACCCTGCTGCGAGCTGCTACCAAATCTGCAGTCTAATATTTCTGGAAGCAACAGACTACCCATAGGTGGGTCAAACCCCACCTTACAAGCATGCAAGAGACATCCCTGCAACAGCCTTTCAAGCACAGATCTCTTCTGCAAAGATTTCTCTGGGTATGCCATGTCTGACTCATCCTTTGCAATACATTTCCCTTTCCTCCAAATGCAGACTGAGATTCCAGATGAAGTTGTAAAACTCTTTGTTTTATATTTGAATAGCCTTTTGGAGGAACTTCATTTTCCTAGAATCACAGGAAGTTGCACACCTTACTGCTGCACAAGAAGGTCCTTCAATTATCTCCTGAGCCTGAATTTTTTTATGTTTATTCATAGGAACTTTAGGTCACAGCCAGCCACCTATATTCCTTCAGGAAATCAGCCTTCTTTGTAACAGGATGACATATTTGTCATCTTGCCTTGTTTTTGTAACAAACTAAGATACTTCCCCGTAGTCACCATTTGAAGCAATGTGCTTGCAATTTACAGAAACAAAACAATGAGACCAGGAACTACCCAGAGGTATTGCTACTTTGCTTGGACTGATCTCCTATCTACATTGTTGGAAAATAAGGTCTTGATGTTACCAGTGCTGCACCAGGCCCTATTCACACTTTCAGTAGATTTAATGAAAGCACGAGAGTTCATCTGGGCAGTTCATTTGCAGAAACAACACCAAGTATAATTAGCTGGATCCTACAATCAAGTTTAATTAGAGTCACTGGGACTTAGCATAGGTGTAGAGATCAATAATGTTGATCCACTTGTGGGCTCATAGCCTTAATGTAAAGACAATGCATTTTGTTATTACTTCAAATAATCCAAGTTGATCTCCTCTAGAGAAATGAGGTCTGATCTTAACAACTGGTTGTGCACAGGTAGGGCTTTCCTCTCCTCAAGGTTCCACTGACATTAACAGGCATAAGGCATACTTCTCCTCATAAGAGGATGGAAAAGAAAAACAGGAGGCTACAAGAGGAATGAACCTCCTTCCCCTGGAGCACTCTTTTCTCACTGACTGCAAGTCTTCCCAGGGTCCAGAATTAATAAAACAGATAGTAAGATAAAGTTTGTTGCACTCCACAGCTCATAACATCTGCCTACACTTAGCCCTGGGTAAAATAGAAGACAAATTTTAAGTAGAAAGTGTGCAGCAATTGCTAGGAGGGTTATGATTACATCACAGTAATCCACATAGAAGTTGTGAGGTTTGTTGTGTAATTAAAGGAGTAATAAAGGAATAGTTTTAAGTATACATGAAATTTGCAAGCACCACAAGAGCTAAATAAACTTACGTAGTCATTTTAGTTTTCTGTTGATGATGTGCCATAAACTCAACCCCTTCATTGCCACTGTACATTAGTAAGAACCTCAGAGAGCTCTCATGCTCTCAGGAGCCTTTTCTTACACAAAATTCCCTTTGAGAAATCTGAGTGAAAGGTGAGTAATCAACTCCTCAGAAGTGCTATGAAAGAAGAAAGTTTTCAAAAAAAGGAAAATTATCCACACTTTTGATTTTTTTTCAATTTTTTATTTTCTCCTTTATTGCATTTTCTTTAATAAACACCACCAAGTTGTTGGTCCAAGAAAGATTATTATATAAATTTATTTTTGTCTCAAGTTTTAACCTGACCTAGACATATTTATTCCTAAATCTATTGGAAGATGTAGTACTGGAAGCTTTATAAAACAAAGATTTCTCCAATTCCCACAATTATTTGTGAAGCAAAACTGGAAGATGGAAAGTACTATTCTTCATTAATATACTATTTTTTTCATCATCTTCAGGCTAAAGTAAACAAAGAAGGCAAAGATGTATACATTCTCCACCTCATTTTTCTGTGCCTCATAGTTCCAGAATTTCATAAGACTTTCAAAGGATCCAACTAGGAGGGTTAACTGTGCAAGAGTAACATTGCTTTGTCTAGAAGTCAGGGACAATTAATGGTTACATTAATAAAAATCCATTGTAGTGGTGGTAGTGGTTTGCATTTGGTTTTTTTTAACTAATGTTGGGGCTACATTTCTTTTACACAGTTAGTTGTCTTTATTCCTAAGTGAAAAAACTTAAATTCTATCCCAAAGTAGACCTGAAGTGTGAATCTTAGCATTCCTGCTTTACGAGACAAGGATTTCCTTTAACAGGTATCAATATTACTTGCAAAATCAAATAACTTTTACCCCATCCCATTAACAAGGTCACTAATTCTTAGAGCTTGTTCTGTGCTTAAAAAGGTGGTGAGGTGGCCTGGTATTGCTCTGCCCCACTCATCTATTAATAGTGCACGTAGAATCATTTCCAATTTCTTCTTTCCAAGAGTTTCATTTTGCCCATACCTAGGCACATCTCTACAATGTTGTCCCTCTAGACCTACATCACTAATTTAAACAAGCAAGATTAACCAGAAGCTTAAATAAGAAATTACTTTTTTCCTGGTAGAGTTTTGCCAGTAGTAAGTATAATAATATAATTAACACCTATCTGGTGCTCTTCACATGTCAATCTTCATTTCTACATGCATCACCAAGTGAAAGTAAGCTCTTTCTTAGGTGATATACTGGACTAGTTAGAACTATTTCTAAAAAATACTTCTGATTTTGCTCACAGTATCCTGAACATTTGCCTAAAGAGTTCAGTACAGTGCTTAAGGGTTCACAAGATGTGTTTTGTACCAGGAACACTGAAAGTCTCAGCTATTCACTTTTCCAGGTCTTTGTGACAAAGACTTTAATAACACAACCTGAAGAAAAAAAACAACTAAAGGCCTTAGCCAGTAGAATTGACATCCATTTTATCCACTTTGCTTTTCCAGCTTGTTAATTGACTGCAGGGATGAGCTAACAGAATAATGGCTGAAGAAATTGCATTCAGATATTTTAAGGCACAGGCTGAACTCAGGATTCCATATAACGCTAAATTCTCAGCCTTACGTACTTAACTGCCTTCTATTTTGGGACTCATTCGGAATGTTCCCTCTTGCTCACTAATGCACTGTCACAGTACTTCAATGCAGAGCTACAGTTGTCCAGGACTGCCTTGTGCCTTCCAGACTCTAAAGGAAGAATTATTAAGTATCAGAGCTTTAGCTCAGCTAATATTGTTTTATCAAACCAGTTTCTCTTTAGATTCCTGTGCCACTACACTTGCATCAATGAATCTAGGACTGTGTCCTTCCAAGCTGCATAAATGACATTTGGAATACAAGAAAAGGATTACAGGCCTTGTCTTGACAGGGGTAATAATATGCTCTAGGCTACGCTCATTAGGCAGGCTAGGTTAAGCATGAACCAAAGCCAGCTGCCTGTTTTAGAGAGAATCTCAAAGCTTCACTAACTTTGTTGACACCCACTCATGTATCTATGAATTTTCGCTCCATTTCCCTCTGACCATCTTGTAAACTACACATGCAAGCATTGATTCTTCTTCTTTGCAAATGGGACCAGGCAAGGAGATGAGCTGCAGCAATGCATCACATACATGTTGACAAGTGTATGAGGTCACTAACTCACAGTAATTCAGTCATTTCTGATTACTTCTTTATATCCCTCAACATCAGTTCTCAAAACCGGTTCAAATGAAGTCTCAACACTTGGAATCATTCTACCATGGTCAAAATGAGAACTTTTATACAATAAGTCTTTCTTTCCCCATCTCCCCCATCCTGTTTGTACGCACTGTGCCCAAATGCCCCACAAGCCATTTCATGGCTGTTGACATGGGACCACTAAAATCAGACTACTTTATACCACTGACACTGAAGCTGTGTAAGCACAGATTTTACTGGATAACAGTCTTTCTAAAATAGTGACCTTTAGACAATCAGCAAGTAAAGTTTTCCTCTGAGCCTCTAATTGCCTGACCACATAGCACAGAAATTAAGCCACTGACTTCATGTGGACTAAGTCTAGATGTAAATTTGCCTGTGAAAGATTATGAACTGTATCAAACAGCTACTTAGATATGTCAGTAAAACTGTAATTTCAGTATAAATGTGCATTGATACTGTAGAACTATCTTAGTATTTCTTTTACTGTGTGCATATGTTTAAAACCTTATTTTCTACTGCATGGTAGTACCTCAGATTGTCAAGTTTGGTGCTCAACAGTGGAAGTATAAGCACACCTAAAATGCTTCAAATTTGCTAGGAATAGTAGTGATAATTTAATGTTGATTTCTGTCATCCCTATTTCCTCAAAAAAAACAAAACAAAACAACCCAACTCTCCAAAGTTTAACTTGCATTCCTAGAGCATGCAGACGGCTATTGGTCTGTAGCCATACAGAGATGCAGTAGCATACACAGAACAAATGTTGATGATGCTTGCATGAAGTTGAATCTATCGAAAATGCCTCAGCTTATGAATCTGACATGAACTGCATAGAGTAAAAAAAAAACAAAAAACAAACTGCTATAATTGCTTCCACAGAGCATTTTGCATTAGTCCAATCAGCGAAATGTAACATCCAATATTAGGGTGGAACGAGAACGCACGTGGGTACAGAGTCGAAAACAGAAAGGACATGTTTCTGGATAGGTGAAAAAAACCACCAACCCTCGACATAGGCAGGAAGTTGAAAAGAAATGGTCTTGTCACATGGTGCCACGAGGAAAGCGAATCCATTTCCTCCCAGACACTCAAATCGATTTTGAAGCTCTGAGAAGCCCATTACTCTGCAGATTAACTGAACGGTGCCAACCCCCAAAAAACTCACCAAGCACCCCAAGTACAAATGTTTAGCCCTTTAAGCTATAAAAAACGGCATTCACAGCCCCCACTCACCACAACCTCCTGGGTCACTGCTCCAGGTCCCCAGGGCGGCAAGGTGGCTGCTTGAGACAAGCGTGAACTCTCCTTCCTGAGCTACCTGCCTTCGCTAACCAGCAAACTGAGGGCTTCACCTGTCTCCTGGGCCCAGGAAAACCGAGCCCCTGCAGCCCTCAACACCAGGAATGTGCCACACGTCCCCTAAACCGCGCCACCACAGGAGGAGACGACAGGATTCCCAGCACTGGAGCCTAAGGGATGGGGAAGCGCCAGCAGCGGAGAGCGCAAGGAGGGAGGTGGCGAGGCGGCCGCGGGGCCTGAGGGGACTGAGGAGCCTCGCGCCCACCTTCCCGCGCTCGGCGCCTCGCGCCGCTCTGCCCGCGCGGGGAGGTGGGGCCGGGAGCGCGCGCCGCCCACCGCCTCCGAGGGAGCCCGCTCTTACTCCTCGCACGGTCACGTGCTCCGGGAGCCGCAAAGCAGCGGCGCGTTTGCGACAGGGTGACAGCCAAATGGTGCGACATCGGCTGCGGCC
>VZTZ01049102.1:342228-450350 GCA_013400955.1 Drymodes brunneopygia
TTTTTTTTTTTTACTGTACATCACTGAATCGATGCAAGTTGTTATGTTTACCCAGGCAAAGAATGTGTCTCTGAATTTATCAATTGGACAATGAACCAAAGTAAGAAGTCCATAAATGGAAAGTATTGCATTCAATGGTCAAATGAAAATTAGAAAGGCATGTTTAAAAAAAAAAAAATTTATTTCCTTAGTGCTGTTACGTTCTCCTGTCATTCTGAATGTTAGAGGCGTGCTCACTTGAATAGCAGAGGAAGAGAAGGCACAACAGATGTAGAAGTCTACTTCATATTGTAGCACGTGAGATGGCTGAAGGCTAAGAATCCACCTAAAATGCTGAACTTTAATCAGCAGCTCATAAGTGCCTAGGAAGAATCACTATGTTAATACAAACTTGATACGATGATATATAAGCTGGTAAACCTGTTTGAAGTGGAGAGCTGTGTGAATAACTAACTATGGTAGTGTTTCAAGTAAGCTAAATGGAAGCAGCATTTCTGTAGAAGTACCCAAAGTGGGGTTCCAAATGCTTTAAACAGAAATGAGTGGAGATTTTTGTTTGGGAGGATGGGAAAGGTTGGTTTTGGTTTTGTTTCGTTACTTTTTTTATTGAAAGATGAGACTGACAGTGATACTAATTTTTAAAAAATAGCAAAAAAAAACCCAATCAATCAGCCACCAACCAACTAAAAAACCTAGGGTGAATTAGGTTCTTCGGCTGCACTGTCTCTTCCATTATATATGGTAACTTCTGTATCAATAAATACGATTTCTTGCACAAGACAGAAGGGTTAACGTGGGAATGCCAGTAGGGTTTAAGTTTTGTGAACTGCTAACTTTTAGGTATTTTTAAGAGGAGCTTTCATATCAGAAAGAACCGCTGTAAAGATGGTGTTTTGTTTGCCGTGCCTTATATTAGCAGTGAAATACAAAGGCATCAATATAGTTTTGCTTGGGAATACCTCAAAACAAATTGCTCTTCATATACCTGAGTTTAAAAGTTGCTTTAGTGGTATGGTCTGAAAGTAAAGGGAACTAGAGTGAAGTGTGAACTACGCCATTTCAGTCATGTTTCTTCAGGAGGGAACTTCCTCAATCATAAGAACTCTGACTTAAAAATTGCTTATATGTGAAACAGACTTTTGCTTGCATATTGCAATCCTGCACAGAAAGATGAGGAAGTTGTAGAATTCATGGCTACAGTAAAGGTTTAAAGGGTCAAGTACATGGGTTCATCTAGATCTTGGATGATGTGTGGTTTAGATGTATTGTTAGTACACATGAAAACTTACTGAAAACGAGCTAAACTCAGTGTAAATGCCAGGCTTGTTCCTGGCAGACTCCAAGGTGTCAGTCAGTGATCAATATAACACATTGCTTTGTGCTGTGGTATGTGCTGTGTGCAAATGGTTATGACAGCTCTGTGTACTCCAGTGTGCTGTAAGAAAACTGTTAGGTTGGGGCGAAGTTGATAGAAGTGGATCAGTAGTTATGAATCAATTGAATGCTCCTGACAGAAAGATTGGCAGACTGTCATAGCTACTGACTAACAGGAAGTGAAGTGGATTCGGAGAAAATATGAAAAAGAGCAAAATAACTAGTTGCTAATAAGAAAGTGGTAAAACATAGATGTGGGACATGTACTTGTTTCAAAGGCTTAATTGAACAGGCCTTAAAAAGGCCCTAGATCTCACTTCTCACAATGAAAGTTTTGTATTTTAAATAAGTGATGCCATATTGGCTAGAGCAATTTCTTAAAAATCTCTGCTAGCTAATATCCACTTGATATTTCTGTCCTGCTTTTTCTACAAAATATTGTATCCATTCTTCTATATTTTATTTTACTTTAAACATTTTACAGGTTGATAGTGGGATGTGGAAAGTATATCTTGCTACTTAAAAAGTTTTAGACTAAGTTTGTTCAAGGTGAAAAATGCAGCACTGATTTCTCAGTAGTTAGCAAATGCAGAGTACAGAGTAAACTTGGCAATAAGCAAATCCTCTTTTTAGTTTCTTCTGTTAGCTTCACCAGTGAAATTGCCTGATTACTGAAGATTGAAAGATTACATAAAGCCAGATTACCCTTTTTTACCTCCTTTTATCTCCAGTACTGGTTCTTTAGGAGGAGGAGGAATGAGCTTGGGTGAGAACCAGTATTGCTGATGTTGCCTTCCCTTCCAAAATTCTGCCGTCGTTCTCTGGGCTTTCATCCCTTAGAACTTTGTACACCAGGTAAACCAGCCTCTCCAGTGCTTGCTCTCAGGTTAATTGCACAGTCTTTAACCCTTTGCTTCCTGGCGGAGGCAGCAACTCTGTTGCTTGATAAAATTGAACTCTAACATGCAGTGCTGTAGTTCCTAAATAAGGCATCCACAAAATAAAATATTTTCAAGCATTTTATGGAAAAAAGTTAGGTTTGTTTTTTTCAAACCATTATTAAAAATATTTTTTTTTGTGTGAAGTGTGTATGCTCTCTTGGCAGTGATGGCAGATGTCAGCATAATAAATTGGTACGGCTGGGCTAACAGAAATTACTGCTAAGAGCATTTAAATGAAACCACTGTGTATGCCCAGTGATTACACTCTTGTACTTTTAGGTGTTCACTACCACTTCTTTTCTAGACAGTACTGTAAGTCTTCTAAACTTGGGGCTTTTATTGTTAATGTTACAGAGTTAATTTACAAAAATTTTTGCTTCATTCAAAGTTCTGTTTTGCAAAGTAATACTTTTTTAATATCAGGGAAAAAGAGTATGTTACTTGGGTTTATTTGCTTAAATGAAATTGTTTGGTCAAGATACAGAACTTGGGCTATGCCCTGAAATGAGTAAACATGTAATAAACCCTCAGTTACTTCAAATGGAAATGCTAAAGGCTCTACCTGGAATTAATTTTTCAAACTTAACCATAATACATATTTTTAATATTACAGAACATTGTAAAAATGTCTTTATGCTGCTCAGCATAAAGGGATTTTTTAATGGATGTTTTGTTTTAATACCCTGGTCACCTAATTTCCTAAGGTGCTGTGCTTAGGAATCCTAAAGCATAAATTTCCTGACAGAATCATGTTTAAAGGCCATGGTATTTTTTTTTTAATAGTGATGAACAGTACCACAACTGAAATATATGTAAATTATGATTATATGATGGCACATCTTGTATAGTTTTTGGGTTGTTTTATTTTTCCATTTCATATCTAGGGCAAGAATATTTGTAAAATTAATGTGACTGAGCAATGCTTAGTGTTTTGTTATGATACAAATTGGACTGTTGAGTCTGAGGTTACACAACTATGTTTTGTATATAAATGTGTATAAAACTGGGCACTTGTACTGGTTAAACTATTAGCTGGGACTCTGAAGACCTGTATTTCATTCCTGGCTTCTCTGCTCTCAGCTAGGTGACATTAGGCAGATGACTTTGCTTACTCATGTCTCAGTTTCCTCATCTTTAGGATAGAGGTAATGATGCCTTGCTTTTTTGGATTTAGAAAGTACTGGGTATTTATTATTAGCTGTGGTCAAGTGCCTAAGGACACCGTAAAAAGGTACAAGTAACCTAATTAATCTGTTTTGAAGAGACATTGTAATTGGGCTGAACACTCAGCAGTGACTACCTTCAAAAATATTCAGCAAGGACAGATTAAATCATTTTGAATTACTCTTGTTTCCTCAGGAGGATAGAATGTCACACTCAGGTGAAAATATCCTGAACTAGTCAATTGCTGTTTAGAAATGAAAATGTGTCTACAGCTGCTTGGGACTTCTTAGGTGCCTACAAATGCTTTCAGAATTGGTGGATTTAGAGAAGCACTTCAGGCTTTTTTCCATTTGTGGATGTATATTACTCATTAAGCAGTCCTCTGTTCAAATCTTGTATTAGCAAAATATGCATCCTCTTCTCAGTGGAACATAAACAGTCCTTAAAATACCTTTTGGTAGGTGCATGGGTGGACTTTTTGGTTTTGTTTGGGGTTTTTCTTTTTTTCATTTTTTGAATTCTGTCAGTCTTCCTGTTAACACAGGAACTTGTAGATGATGTAGACTTTCATACATTTGATGAATTTTCTTTATCAGAGGACCTGTCTATTTAGGACCCAGATCTGTTATTGTAACTCAAATTATTAGTGATGGCTAGTAGAAAGGTATTTAGTTACACTGTGTGTAATAGCTCTTCTGGAACAGTTTTGTACATTGTGAAGGTCATTCAGTACAATGTAACCTAAAATCTGCAGTAGAATAAGTACATAAATATGTCCTTTACATTGGGAAACAGTGTTTTAAGGATTTCTTGTTGGGATTAAGAATTTCTTCATCAGTGCCTCAGAGCTGAATTAGAGAGTAAGACCTCTACTTAGATTCAGAGTAACTAAGTCTACTAAATCTTTTATGTGTTTTGTATGTGTTATGTGCAGTGGAGGGCTCAGTCTGCTTGTTTTGTTTCGTTGGATTTTTTTTTTGCTTTTGCTAGAAATCACTTGTACAACTAGTACAGATTGGTTGATGGCAGGCTTTTTGTTTGTTCTGGTTTTTCGCTACATGGGTCCAGTAAGTGAATGGGTTCAGGAGCAGACTGAGCTGAAGCATCTCTCACGAGACTGCACTGTAGCATGGGCAAAGCATTTGTATGGTACTCTGAATCTTTAATTATTAATACTTTATCTGCAGTTCCTGGCACAAGCAAAAGAGCATCTCTGCTGCTGTTTGGTGTGGGTGGGGGAGGTTCTTTTTAAAGAAATGAGATTTACATTGTAGAATTGAATCTGTGGCTTCTGTTACTTTGAGATATTATTGAGAAGTACTACATTGAAACAGAAACTAATAGTGCCATTAGCTAACGAAATGCTTTAGGCCTGTCCTTACAAGTAACAGTAGATCTGATATATTTGTTTATTTGAACTGCAGCAATACAGTTATGTCACAGTGACACAAACTGACACTATTTTTGTTACTGCCATTTTACAGCTACCGGTTACTTACTGTTTGACACCTCACCAGTGAATTGAACTACCTGCATGGCAGTCTGGGAGTACATCCTCTGGAGCAAAGTACTGCTCCCTGGGTTTTTTCATGACTTTATGGGATGATTTTCTAAACTTCCAGGAATTCTGTGACTGTATGTCAAACTAAGGAGGTTTTGTGGCATCCATCAGTTTTGCCAGTGCAAATTCTGGTAGCTGGTGAGGATGAGATGGGCTGGGGTTCTGTGGTGAAAAGACACTCACATGAACAGGATATTGGTGTGCATTTGCAGGCTTACGTTCAACTAAATGGGCCAGCTTTGCTGGGAATTCTGCTGCTCTTGTACTCTGGTTAACAGAAGAGGCTGAAATGAAACTACTGGAGCTAGAGCACTTCATGGGTAGGGTGAGCTGAGAGGGTTCATGTGATCAGTTACTATGACTCAGTTGTGGGACCACCAGCTTGGTAGTGGTGAGCTGACTGTTTTTTAAGAGCAGGCCACGCCTTCCATTTTTCTTGATGTTAGGTATAGATACAATTTCCTATACTCTGTATCAACATTATGCCCGCTGTGGTTGTACTTCCTGTTTACTGCTGCTGCAGTGTGCAGAGCACTTCTGGAGTGGATGCACGAAGATGGCAACATTGTGCTCTCATTAGTGGAGTTTGTTTTTTCCACTGGGCAGCCAGGGCAAAAATAGGAATATTAGCAGAAGTGTATTTTCCTAGGCCAAGTATATCTGTACTAAAAGCCTTTGTTATTTTAATGTAGATACATAGCTAGCTATCAGATAGGTACCAAATTAGAAATGATGACTGGAAAGGGCTGGGCTATGAAAGTTTAATATATGCAGCATTTCCCTGTTCCTTTTTGTACCATGAAGAAAGGTTGATTTGTGGCAAGACCCAGGGATAGTTTTCTCTGGCCCAACATACAAATCAGAGTTAGTAAAAATCTTAATGTGGACGTGACTAAATTAGCTAGCTTTTTCTACCTCCAGTTCCTATGGATTCCTTTAAGCCTTGTTTTCTTCACTGGAGATGTATTGGTTTTTAAATGACAGAGAATTTCTGACTTCTCTAAATAAGTGCCGATCAGAGAGCTTGAATCAAAAGCCTCCAATATCTGGTTCCTGTCTGTGGTGTTATGTATGGGAGTCTGGTGTTGAAGCAGGTTTTTCTCTTGAGGTTTTTCTGACATTTGTTACTTGCAACATGGTAGTAGGGTTCATAGATTTTAAGTTTCCATTAAACACAAGAATGTTAGCCTAAAAATGAAAGTAGCAAAATGAGTTCCATTTCTATTGAGAAGAATCAGGGAGACAGCTTTCCACTAACTTTCCACACTTGCTATTATTAGGATGTAACAAAATGCAATAGGCAGCAGATCTGTAGCCAGGAGAAGGCATAATGAAGTCTGCAATACCAAGGTACTAATAGATTGTATTAAAGTTCTAAGATAAATCACAGGAATATTGTGAGGCTCAGTTTGTTACTGTAATGAAACACTTGAAAGCAGATCAGGTCAGAAAGGAGAACTTTACTTGTGGGTAAATACAACAATAGTCGTTTTCTGAGCCATAAACTCAGAGGATATTGCTCAACTCTCAGAATGTTGGGGCTGACATTTTGGTTTTTTTTAGCTCTTAATACTCAAAGTACTTGAACATCACTACCACATATGTTTTCTCTAATGAAATTTTAGAAGTAAATACATGTACATGAACTTCATAAATATTTATGCTATATCCTATGTACTCATATTTGTTAGACTATTGAAATAAATAGGTTATTAAAATTAATAAGAAGTAATAATAAATTTAATTGTTGTTTACCTGAACTAGTACTTGTAAGTAATTGCAGTACATAGGTGTTCTGAAATTATTCTTCTATTCAGCTGTGTGTATGTATATCTTCTTTTCATATATAAACTTCATGTAACTTTTGAGTAGAAATTGAAAGTTGATGATTAAAACATCAGAAAAAATGTTCTGGTTTTTTTTCATCTCAAAGTCCCAAACACAAACTGTCTGATTAACCAGGTAATAGTGATATGGTTTAGTATATCACTGGTGCTATAGTTGGCCTGTAAACTTAGGGACTTTAGCGTATGTATTTTTGAAAACTGTCAAAAGTATATTCAGTTTGGTTTTCTTTGTTGCAGTAAGATGTAAGGCAGGTAGGTCTGTGACATAAACTTAGGATGGAAAAGTTTGGTTCGGTTCATTAGTGATGTCATGTGCTGGAATTGGAAGCTTTGCCCATACAGACTTGAGTCTGTTGCTCAGAGAAAGTGTCAGACTTTGTCAGCTGGTACCACTGCTGAAAGAGAGCGTGTGCCATATTGCGTTGCTTTACGTTGGCACAGGCAGCTATATGGTGACCAGATTTTGTTGTTTTGTTTTGGTGGGTTTTTTCACCCCTAGTTTAGTTTTCAGTCAGATCCGGCTTGTAATTGCAGTTCACTGCATGGCCATATAAAGGTTTGTACTGGCATATATCAGTGACTGGTCTGGGGCAGGAACAAACTGTTAGGGGAGGTCAGGACTGCTGGTTCTTTAGGGTGCTTTTTATTGCCTGCAGTGGTGGTTCATGCAGTAAAATGTTTATCAGATTACGGATTCACAACTAAGGACTGTGAAGAGTCGAATTCTGCTGCTGGTAAATATGCAGATAATGACCAGTCTAAGCACTGTCTGTGGCAATTCTTTTCTAGCTTTGCATTCTTCAAGCAGGAAGTCTCACAATATTCATGTGACAATGAAAACCTGCTTGTCTGAAAAAACATTAAAAATAGAATTGGTTTAGACATCATGCACGGGTGGAAGATGCAGTTACATTTAGTTTGATGTTGAAGGCTGAGAATAGTGGTACGGTTTTGTAGCAGTGCACAAGGTCAGTGTAGGGATTTAACCGCAAGTTTATTAGCTAACTTTCAGAAGTGGTAAGCCTTTGCTGTTAAACCTTTTATGCACTCAGTTCAAGAAGTAGTTTTGAAAAATCTTGAGTCCTTTTGTTATTCTCTAACTGAAGTGGAAGAAAAAGTGAGTGTACAATTGAAATGGATGGGATTGAATTTTGGAGTAAAGGCAAAGTACTGTACAAATAATACTATAAATGTACTGCCCATAAAGATAATGAAGAGACTGAGGTATTATATACAGCTTGGTATGAATACATTTGTCCGTTAATGAGTAGCTCAATAGCTGTGAGACATTTGTATATTCAGTAGGGAAAAAACCCCATACAGTGATGAGCTGAATGTTTGCGATAAGAAAATATCTCTGAATGGTCACATGGAGCATCAATTAAAGCACCACTTAGGGGACTTTGAACTACTGCGTACAAGATTGATGCTGTTTCAGAGATTTAGCCAAATTTGGAGGAGAAAAGGCCTAAAAATACAGTGCAGAAGTAAGTATTTTGAGGTAACAAAGTGATTAAATGTTTTCAGTGTTCTTATGTTGAATTAGTTTCAAAATTATCAATTCTTTCTCATTCTTCTTGTACTTACAAACCTTGAGTGTATTATTTTCAATTAGCGCTGTTGAGGTGAAAGATTATGTTTAAAATAAGCAAGGAGATAGTTTTTGGTGATTCTAGGTGTTCCAAAGCTCTATGGTAACAACAGGCTTATTTCTGTAATGTAGGCTAGAAACTTTATGTCAGTCCTTAGATAAATGGAAAAAACTTACTTGGTTCTGTTTTTCTACCTTTCTTATTTCACTTCTGCAGGAAGAGGAACATAACCCCTTCCTTTTATGATAGATTTTAGGACTTGCCCTATTTACATCACTGAAGTTACTAGATATGAGATTGAAGTTTCTTTTTCATCATCGTGATACATGTTATCACTTGGATTTTTGAGTAACACAAGCTCAATAGCATCCAAAGGTACTGCTTTTAGAATTTAGAAGGAATGCAAATTGACTCTGTGGCCTATTGCTTTTTACAAGCACAATATGTAAAACCATCCACTGCTTTTCAACTTCATGTATTTATTTATATGGGAGGACTCTGCAAAACAATTAAGTGGAATGTGTTTTAAGAGGATGTTTCCTTTATAGATAGATCTGCATATGACACGACAAGATTATTTCTTTCCTAATACTCAAATTGTGTAAGTTAAAATTATAAGATAAATTATGACAAAGAAGTGTCAGGTTTTCTGACAAGTGTTATTAACCTCTGAAGTTGTAAAGGTGTATGCTGCCTGCAACCCTTCCAGAGCATGTAGGGAATTACATGGCCATAATCAGAAGGGGAGAGCCAATACAGTAAACCAGATTCTAGCGAAAGATTACAGAAGACAAAGTCAAAGTTTCTAAGTTTTGTATGGAAAAATACAAAAAGCATACAGATCAGCAGAACATTTTAAAATCAGCAAGGCCTTTTTGTAGACATATTCTAAACTTAGTGACAGCAGTAGAAAAGTAAAAGTACTGTAAATCGTACATGCCTGACTACTCATGTAGCATTCTTGAACTGCTGCCCATTTGGGACTCAGCAATCTCCTTTAATGGAAGCATGTTTTCTTCAATATTTGAGTTTGTTTGTTGCTTATTTATAAGCTCATATGAAGCCGTTGTTCTAGGCTGAGAATGCCTCAATGTCAAAATTTATTATTTGCAAAGTACAATATCTCTAATTAGAGGTCCTCAGAAAGATTATTTAAATTTTGTTCTTGAAATTTAACTCATTATTTAGGGAACTTTTTCAAGTTGCTATGATTTGTTTCTTTGGTTTCTCCTCTCCTGAAGAGATGGGAACATGACATTTTGAAAATATAAACAGATAGTGCTTCAACATTAGAATAACATAATTTCTTTCTGAGGATTTTTGATTGTACTCTACTTCTTTATTCATGCAAGTTAGTGTGAGTCAAACTAAGTATTTTTCTGTTGAGTGAAAAATTTAGGTTTAACTATTCATTTTTATCAAATATAGTTCAAATATAATTCCTCAGCATATAAGCAAGCCACATCAAGCCATCTCGATACAACCTTTTTCCTTTTCATTTTGTATGAGCATTTTTCAAATAAAATATTAATCTGTGGCAAAGTACCTGGCATTTATCAGCAGTTAATTTTTATTTTGGGAGCAAATTCCTTTCTTGAATTCTGCCTTTACTTGTAACATGCTACATAATGCAGAAACAATTTACAATTGTTAATTTAATTCCTTTAGAAATTGGTCCTTATCTGTATTAGGATTCTGTACAGGAGAGCAACTGAATGTATTCTCAGGTTTTAATTGAACTAATTCTAACAGATTTTTTTAAAAATCCTTAAAAGTTTCTCAAGTGCAGGAGGGAAAGGAATGATGGCCTGCTGTAGAGGGATGTCCAGTATCATCATCTATTTTTCAGGTTAGCAGCCAGCACTAATTTGAAGTGGTTTTTTTTGATGGGAGTAACTCAGTGGCACTGTCAGGGCAGCAGTTTCTGTGCACGTGGGAGTTGATTTCTTTAAGTCCACTGTCATTCTTGAACTAGATGACCTTGGGTACAAAAGAAAAGTAAGGGAGATCCAAGTTCTGCTAATGGTCTCCCATTTTTGCAATGTTTTTTCTTTCTACAATAGACTATACTGTTTTATGAGCTCAAAAGTAGCATTTCCTTTCTTTAGCATTTGCCTCCCTTCCCATCTGTTGCATCTACTTTAATTAATTCACTGACAATTTAAGTTTTATGCAGTACTTCCAAGTAAAGAGAATTTTAAAACTTAACTACGGGCATCCATATTCTGAATCAATTCTCATACATTTCCTGAACTGTGGAGCTGAACTATTTTCTTCGTCATTTCTATCTGGCATTGAGTTTTTTCTGCAAATTCTTCCACTAATTTTTGTCTTGCACTTTGCCAACACTGTACATTGAAAATATCAGATGTTTCTAATTACTTCTATTAATTTTTCCACTGTTATAATCTGTCTACTGTCCTGAAATATATACGTTTCTTTATTGCAATGAATATACTTAGTACATAGTGAAATACCACTACTGAGAATTCCTGCAAACCTGAGATACAAAAGCAGTGAACATTTTAGTGTCATATACTGGGAATGAACAGAGCCTCTTCCTCACTCAGGGTTAGCAGGAGATAGGAGGGGCTGGCTGTGGTTCTGGCATCTTCAGAAAATGAGGAGGACCTGTGCCTAGGCGGAAGCATTGGCTGTACCCCAGAATGTTCATAATAATGCTGGTTCACTGTGTTCTGGCTGGATAAAACAGTGGGAAGGGCATGGAAAAGAAACCAGTAATGCTTAGAGGGGTCAGAGATTGGGGTTTGGAGTTGAGAGGATGGTGGCCTGAGCTAAATATAGTATCTTAGCTTAGTTTGGAAAACGGTGTAGACAGATTGGGACTGTACTTTATTTTTGTAGTTTAATTTCTTTTTTTATAATAGAGACTGATTTTTATTTTCTCCTGTGACTCTTGACACCTTTAATACAATACTTGAGAGAACATCAAAAAATCACACCCCACCCACTCACAATCAGCCCCTTCCAAGTACAGTTAGGAAATAGCCACAACCACCTAACACTTAAATTTCAGAATATGCAAGACTGTTTCATCAAGTAGGAGTCATATTCCTGCTGGTATTTTTCAGTCAAAAGTTAATTTGTGTATTTCTGTCTCCCAAGGATGGCATGCTTTAGATTACGCACGTCATTATAGAGGAATACATTGTAGATACTCTGGGGAATGCAGCAGGTTAAACTTCAACCATAAATACCTTCTGACTGCAGTACTTTCTTTCCTTAGCTTGAGGCACTTCTTCATGGAGGTTTTGCTGAATGTCATATCTAGAGTAGTTTTTGGTCGTTCTTAGTTATTAATAAAGCAGAATATTCTACTTCTGCTTAACGTATTTTTCATGCTACAGTTTCTAGTAATACCTGAAGGTTTTTCTCAAGCTGCCAACTGAAATGCTGCTGAACTAGAATGAAGTGGAAGACTTTTAGTCTTGAAGAAAAGTGCCTCAAAAGTTATGACCATACCAAAATCAGATTCACATTGGCAACAAGTATTCCTAGGATGTTTTTTGATATTATGTGTGTGTGTGTGTGTATTGCTGTTTATATGTGCCCTGTAAAATAGGGTGAGGCTTTTAATATTAAAAAATTGATCGATTTAGGAGAAACAGAGGTTGCATACCACATTCAAGGTTCCATTCACATGATTGCTGCTGGAAAACACATAGAATGCATGTGGAACCTTACCCACCCTGAAAAAGGAAGAGTATTGAGATCAATAACACATATACCTCGTTGTGAGTTTTCTGAATACTTTGCAATATAATAAACATCATTCTCCTAATTTAATGCAGTTGTAAGGTGAGACCTTTTTGCCATTGTTATCTATACATGGGTTTATAGGATATTCTTTAAGATTTAATTTTGTATGTATTCTATACATGATGCATTGAAAAACTGTTGTTTTGTTCTACTTTATTTCTGTTATGTTACAGGTCTCATTGGTGCATTGGTTATTTTGAAATTGATGCTTCCCACTTGCTATTCAACTGGTATTGAACTGTGTTGGTAACAAGAGCTAGATGGAGGAGAGTCCTATGCAAGTATGTGTGCAAAATAGGAAACAGCTTTCTTGGGAGATGGTGCTGAGACTGAACATAAAGAGTAAAATTTGTTCGACATGCATTAAGAAATCTTTTGCTAAAATCCTAGGCTTTTATTCTACACTTTTCACTGCAAACTTCACATGTAAGTCACATGTTCATTTTAGGTCGCGAGAAAGTATATTTACTTAGAGTACTGTATTGCAGTCAGTGGGGAATCAGGGCTCCTAAAAAACTTGGAAAATGTAGAAAGGTTTTAAAACCAAAGTTTTAGGCAGATTTGTATTTAGAAATGTATTAAGAATTTTTTGTAATCCACGTAGTAAGTGAAATCACCTGCCTCTTTTTCCTTTCTGTTGCATATAAAGCAGTTAAGTCAGGCAATTTTCTTTTGGCTTCTGTTGTAGGTTAAGACAGGATTCTATTTCTTCATTATTCTATAATGCCTAGGGAATTCTTAAATAGAAAATGAACATTAGGACTCTTTCTGCCATGTTTTAAGGGTCAGAGAAAGAAGGATTGCAAAAACACTATTCAATTGTATCACAATGTGCATCAGTGATGCTCTGTAGAAGTCTCTGACAAATGGGACGTGAAGTAATGCTTCTATAAATAACCCTGTGTTCATACGTAAACTTTTACTGGAAGGGCATGGAATGAGATGCCTGCATCTCTACAAGTGGAATTTTGGGTGTGGCAGTCCCAATAGGGAACAGTGATCTTTTCTACTGACCACCTGTAAAAGATGAGGAAAGGATTTAAGGAGACTTTCCCATCCTTCTTTTACTGCTGGAGGTGAAAGCAGGAGCAGGATTTCCAGCTGATTGGAGTGCAGGCTGTGAACTTCAGTAACTTCAGACGTAACAAGCCAAGCTACTGTGAAAAATTCTCAGTCCTAGAGTATGAAGACATAGGTCCTTCGTATAAATACAAGCATACATCCCTTTCCTGTAATAACAGATTCAGCTACCAAGCTGGGAAACCCATAAGCTCTGGTGAAGTCACTTGCACACAGTCCTAGAAAGCAAAAAATCTGGTTCCTTCACCAGGATCTAGTATTTAGCCACTTGGCCTCTTGCCTTATAAAACAGATGTCAGTATTATCTCTGATACGTATTGCTGCATTTATAATGTGCAAAATAGTTGGCTGCTAAAGATGATGGCTTAATTAGAGTGGAATGTAGACTCTCAACTCTTCCGTTAGTTTTGCAATGGCTAAAAATAGCTCCTGTAAAATATAGTAAAGTAAAATGGACTAACATATCAGTTGCCTGTGCTGAAATTTGGAATTGCCAGAAGCAGAGAAATGTTAGAGTTTTTATTTTCAATTGCTGGTTATCCATCTCAGAGACGGAGATTTTCATACAGAGACCCCTTTATTGTACTTTTCAGATTAAAGAAATTCAGTGTATTGGTCTTTAACAACGTCCTGATACTTGCACATGTTATTGAGAAATTCCTGTTTATTCTGAGGATTTTGTTTGCATAGTTTCAATGTTTAAGATTTTTAACCTGCACTGAAAGAATAGGTAAGTTCCAGTTGTAATGATTTGTTCCTGTAGTAAGGCATTTTAGCACTCTTCTCTTGCAGTTTAGTTAAAGTGTGTTACACTGAAGTACCACCACTTAACAGATGTGGCAACAGCTGATCTTGTGATTTGTGGAGGAGCAGAATGGTCAATCTGTTGCAATACTCGAGATTGATAATAATTATCTTTTCAGTGATAGCTATTATCTAATTCATTTTTATCATAATACGAGAAAAATGCCTTACCACTGGGATTGGACCTGATTGTCATTAAGCATTAATAAATTAGGGTTTGGGTTCCTTGAGGTTTTATTTTTGTATTTCTGTATAATAACTAAATCTCCTTCACAAGGAGAAGTTTAACCACATGTTTATCTTAACATTACAGCTGTTGAAAATGTATAGTTGCAATGGTAACTTCTCTTTAAAGTAAATATATTTTTGGATGCATGCCCACCAAATTATCACCTTTATACAGTGTGCATTGAGTTTGAGGAGTTATCGAAGTCATAAGACATGATTGTAACTCGTGTCTCTTGACCTTTTTACCTTAGAAAATCTCTTCTTCCAAATTAAATATAATATCCTGTAGTTTGGATAATGTGGTGACACTAGTTTTTCAAACATCTTGAGCTACATGTATAGTATTACTCTGCTCTGAATGTTAGACAAAAACAGGTAAATGTTTTATATGAAAAAAATGCAATAAATGTATTTATATTGGGGTGTCATGAAGCAAAACTATACTAACTTTCAGTAGCAGCAGAAATTCTTGAGTTTAGGTGTTTGCTTATGCACGCACATCAACAGATCTCTTACTGGTTATGGTGGAAGCAGTATGGGGAAGGTGGAGAGTGTTCCTCCCTGGTGGACAGATTAGATTGTGTATTACTTGTTCTTAGAGGCAAATTTGCCACACAATGTTTGCATGACCTTACCTTTATCTGAAATAGTTCTGTTTCCTGAGTAACTTATGTTAGACTTCAAGCACTTCAAAGCATTATAACTGCTGCTTGCATCAAACTTGAGCTTAATGTAACTACAGAGAAATCAATCAAGTCAAACTGAGACAAGTCTCTTGATAAGAATTTCTCTCAAGCCCCCTTCCTTGTTTCAATCTCTGGCAATAATTCAAAAGTCTTTCTAAAAGAAATGAATATCATGTATATCCCTATGTAGGGTTTGGCAAGTGTTTTAAAATACACTGTATTTTAAAAGTACATGCTGTATATATTCAAGAAATAATTTTAGGGCATTAGAATGAAGTTGTTTATATATTTATGTGGTACAGAAAACTGCAGGTGTTCTCATGAAAAATACCAGTAACTGCTATGGTCTTTTTGAAAGTGTTTAAAGTAACAAGCAAGAAAACCAAAATTCACAAATGCCTAAGTCCCTCACAATATATATTTTTGCTATCAGTTCTAAAATTTAAGGAGTTTTTATTTTAAAGAAGCTTCAAACTGTCAAACACACACAAAAAGGCTCATTTCTCTGTTACTTACCAGCCTTCATATTTTTATGGCATCTCAGCATTTTTTTCACTGACATTTCTCAAAAGAAGACTACGTTTTTCAGTTCAAATTCAGAAAATGCAAAACAAGTTTGTGCTTGAAGTTCCTGTCTTGGCAGTAGGAGGTTGGACACAGATACCTGTCTGTTTTCACTGTCCAGTCCAGTAAGTGTACAACTCCACTTCAGGATCTGTGGCTGAGGGACTTAGTCTTGAAGTATTCTGTGCTTCTTTGAACTTGCTTCTCTTTCATTTGTTGAACTGTCACTTAATCCACCTGTTTTCCTCATCTTTTAAAGGGGAATGTGTATATTTACCACAGTATTAATATATGCCATGATAATGTTACAGGCATTAGATGAGAAATTATCATTTCAGTGCTTTGCATGCCTCTTGGTGAAGCTGTGTTTTAGGGGAATTACTTCAGTCTTCTTGGCACAAGTCTATGATACATCATTATTGGCAATATTTCCAGCATGCACTATGGTACTAACATTTCATAAAATCTTTCTCTCTGCATCTTGAAAGGGATTGTTTGTGTTTTGGCATTTAATAGAGCTTCACCTACTATGTATGCTCTGCTTGAAACCACACTCTTTAATTCAGTTTTCTTCTAAGTGTATTATTCTCATATAGGATGAGAAGCTAAATGAAAACTAAGACAGCAAGGTCTCATAGAGAATAGAGGAGTGGCCTTATTATAGGCATAATTTCATATACAGATCATCTTCTTGGGCACATGTTAATAAAGGTTGTGACAGCAGTCCCTATTCATGGGAACTGGGATTTTGCTGTTTCTTTTGCTGTTTCTTTCTGAAACTAGAGAGGGGAAGTTTTATTTCCACTGTGCTGAACTCTATTGGAATTTTTTGGCATGGAATAGGAACTTCAAGTTATAGATAAAGGTTTGGAAACGGCTGAAGTGTTTGTACAATGCCTGTTGCCAGAATGTTTAGTCCATGCTTCTTGGATACTGTAGCCATTTGCTGATCTCCCATTTGGGTGTTCATCACCTGTGTTGTGCCATAGCCTCCATCAAGTTTTTGTGATCGTGAGAAAGGTCAGTGTAAGGATTGTCTTTCAGTGTTACATTTTTTTGCAAGCCTCCTTGCAGGTTCTTCTCCTAGTGTAAAACCATCAGGAGCTGCTACAACGAGAAGCAGCTAAATGCAACATTTTTAAAATGTTTTCTTGCCCTTATGTAGCAAAGAAATCTTTCTCTTATGCCCCTTTCTCTAATCAGTGTTGGCACAGCACTGCATGGACACAGATTCTAGTTCTGTAAGCAAGTCTTTACTGCTGTTGGAGCACCTTTTGGGGGCCATGATCTTTGTGTTAGAAAATTCTGGCCGAATCGGGGATTTTTGGTGGCTGGAAGCTAGATGATAGCAAGGACTCCCCAAGGAATTTAATTACCTGTTTAGATGAGGTGTTCTGGCTGAGTCAGGCCACACAGTTTTTCATACAGGAGCTGTAGGACCAAGTGCTGCAGCCCAGCAGGTATTGTGTGAGTAAATGCAAACATTGCTCCTGAAGTATTCATCAGCACAACAGCTCAAACTGGGAGAGAGTGGCAGAAGCAACCAGCTGATTGAGGACCTCCCTATTTTAAGGAACACTTCTTTCCTTTTTCTAAAAGCTATTTTATCTCTTCCAGATGCACTTAGGCACTTGCTGTTTGTGCACAGGAATTGAACCCCATTTAATCAGTGTCCTACTTGAATTCATCCATGTATAATGTAGTGGACTGTGGATATTTCTGCCTTAAACAGCCTCTTGTTACAAAGCAGAAAGCTGTGACTTAGATTAAATTTAAATCCTGATTTGTGACATGTTAGCACAGCAACTAATGCCAAAATCTATTAAGCCTCCAAGTTGGTTTTTTTTTCAGTTCTTGACATTGGGTGGGTGCTAAGATCTTGACCACAATCACATTTGCTTCTGAGCAGGAGGAAATAGTCCATGTAGTTCCAGTAATCCGGACAAGCCGTCACATCTGGTTTTATGAATGACTTCAGGGGGGAAGGGAAGTTTGCAATTGATTAACATTGTTCTTAAAATCAAAGACTACTCTGTTTTAGGAATTAATGTTGAGAACTTCAGGGACCTTGGCAGTTAGCTCAGAAAAACAGCTTTTTTTTCTTTTCCTCTTCTCCCCCCCCCCCCCAAAATTATTCAGAAAAATATTATACTAGGTTAAATACCTAGTAGTTCCAAATCTGTATTTCTAGCTCTTCAGAATTAAATTACAAGTTAATAAACATTTAGTCTTTCTGGGTTATGATAATTTTTTTAATGATTCATAAGATGAAAATCCTATTTTTATATAGCATTTTTTACTATATTTGTCAAAGAGGTTTTTTATTGTCTCATTGTCTATTGAAATGATTACTAAAATTCAAGAGCATACAAAAAGATGCTAATACTTTAGCAAAAAATGTAAGCAATTCTACTGAGTTTTGATAAGGTCTGGTTTGGGATTTTTTCTAAAGGCAGGTTTAGCATGTGCTAATAGCACATCACTGAGAAATGGAAATAATAATTGTGCATTAAACACTCATCAGCTATGAAGCATGGTGTAGTTTAAGGCTTTGCTTACCTTTCTATAATGACTTCTAACAGAAATGAGCAGTCTAAATTCTTGCTCTAATCAGTATTGTCTATAATGAATATATGATACAGCACAGTGAAGTTGTACTGTGCTCGTAGGAGCATGTCTTCAGGAGTTACTAATACCCAGAGTTTTAGTGTTATGTTCTAAGAGGGGGCAGTTTGAGAATCTCATGTAGAATTCAAAGCCGTTTGGTTTACACAACTTAAGCAGATTCTCTGGTATGTTCAGCTTCATGGTACTCTCTTCATCAGTACCGTTGCCATGGCCATGCAGTTCATATGTTTTATTCTTAAGTGTCATTTTGGTGGTAATTGCAGTATGTCAAGGCACCTGCTTCACTGATTATTTGGTTTGGAATTGATCTGAAGCAAAAGTGCAAGCCCCACAGGGTTTTCATAAACAGTATTACTACTCTCTTTTACCACACCAGCCAGAATAGACTGCATTATTAAAAGACATTCTCAGACCACTACTCATTATTTTCAGCCACTATACCTAAAACATTTCCCAGAAGTACACAAGTTGAAGGCTGCCATCTTGAATTAATCTATGTAAGGGAATAGTCTTTCAGCCAATAATCAAAGTGAGGTTGAGTTGATTGCAGTGGGAAGGCTGCTTAAGTGGACTCCTTTTTTCCTTCTTCTTTTTTTTTTTTTTTTATTCAGCAGTGGTATCTAATTTGTGGTCCTTGATAGTTAATTGTGGTAAACATATCTTCAGTTTCATTGCGCACTGAAATGTTTCAGCAGTCTGCTCACAAACGCGTATTTTGCCCCTGCAGAGAGGCAGTGCTGCCTCTCTTTACTGTCCATAGCGTGCCTCCCACGGTGGGTGGTGGCGCTGTCCTGCGCCGCTGCTCGCACCAAGAACCAGGTCCCCAGCGGTTTGCTGTGGCACAAGGGGGAAGGATGCTGTGCTGAGCTATCCAGTACTGGGATCACCCAGCAAAGATTGGCCCCTCTCTGTTAACCAGCAGTCAAAACACTACCAGAATTGAAAAAGAAACTGAGAATCAGTAACTGGCTGCCCATTCTTTTGCCTTGGATTGTAAAGCAGTGAGGCCTGTTCTCTGTTTTGCCAGCAGGAGTGGTTTAGTCATTATCCATTTCAGAGCATTTCCACTTTTGAGATATTTTATGTTAAGTGATTTGGAGAGGGAAAATAAAGGGAAGAGTTGTGCAAAATTCATTGATGGCTTCTTGGCATAGAGAACGTGAATGTTTTCTTCTTTCTTTGCACTCTGCCTGCTTGAGCACTGCAAAGGAAAGGACTTGAGCCCTGCCCCTAACTGTTGTTTCTTTTAACACTTAATTTTCAGGGTGAGTGGACAGAACACCTGTAACGTAAAGGATGTGAGGTTCATCCTGGGAGGTGTTCGTCCAAATGAGAAAAACAGTTTTTTGAAAGAATATTCAACTCTTAAGCAGAGATTTGTAATAGGATGTCATCTAATAAAGCTGGAATATGCTGTATTTTAAGTAAGTTCAGTTTAAAAGTGCGGTTTTTAGTTTGGCATTTGGGAGGTGCTTTTCTTAAAGGGAAAATCCTACCTCATTTATCTTGATTTAACTATTAGACATTCTGTCCTGTTGTGCCATTGTGGACATTATCTTTGTCTTAAACTGGAACACTTTGAGGCTGCTCATCTTTGCAGCATGAGGATCTGTCTCAAACCTTTGCTGCATCCCAGCAGCAAAGCACGTTAGTGCAGGACCAGAGCAGCTTCACTTGCAGAACACTCTTACTCTGCCTTCACAGTGACCTTCAAGGGTCACTGAGTGGACAGTTGCCTCCTTGGAAGAATTTATTTCACGGTGACCTTTGTGCCAGGTGACACATCTGGATAACTAGGTGAGAGAATACTTTTTACTCAAAAGTATAATTAACTCTGGATGACAGGAGAGATGGAAGGAATATCATCTGTGGCCTTTGAGAGGATTTAAAAAAGAATGTTTAAATGTACAGGCAGTGTGAGCAGCTTCCAGTGTTAGCATCCACACTATTGAACTCTCTGCTGTCTCAAAAGCAGATTGAAGAAGACAACTCTGTCCTGAAACCCTTAAATCCAGGGAAAAAGATGCTACTGGGACTGCTCTGTCTGAGGAGAACTTTAACTCAATTACTGGAAATTTGGAAGGCAGATTACTAATGATCATGGGGATTTAATTTCATTGAAGACTTACTAGGGACTCTATCTGGAACAAGGGCTCCTAAAACCTTTTAATGGAAGAGCACAACATCACTTTAACAGATGGGATATAGGGCTTGTAGAGGGATAAAAACCTCCCCTGTAACAAAATACATTATTGTTCAATGGATGAACAATAAACTGAAGTCTCTGGTAAACCCCAGTGAATAATATTTCTGAATTATTTATATCTTCATTACATTGTTCTGTTTGAGAAGTGTACATACTTGGCATAATTTTAGCAAACTTTGGGTGCTATTACTGCACAGAATAAAGGCTTTCTTTCGTGTTTAGGGTGGGTTTGGGTGGTTTTGTTATTTGATATGGATTTTTTTGCATTTCTCATTTGTCTTTCTCCTCTGAACTTTAAAAAGTGTAACATCTTGCTTTAAGGAAGCAGGTGACAAGTTTATTTCTAGAAAGCTTGCAGAACAGGCATGAATAATTGTGCTGTAAAATACGTGCTTTTTATTTAGAAACATTTTTTAAAATCTCTGTAAAGGCTGAATAGTAGCATGCTAATCTTGATGTTCTTTTTTGACATCCTTAATTTTTATTTGTTAGACAAACAGGGAAATCAAAGATCTTAATCTGATTTGGATATACTTACTACTTAAATAGTTCTCCATACAGTTGTTATATTAATTTATTTTCAGTTTCAGTTTTCTCAAAACTAAACACTCGACTCATGGTGGATGGCCTCTTTCATTATGGATATGAACCTTTTTACTAGTTGCTCATTGCTATTGATTTTTTTTTAAAAACTCGATTTTATTTTATATGCCTATATATGGAAACAATGTCATGTATTTCCCAGTACAGCTATTAATAGCCTCTCTACATATGCATAATTATTTATTTTAATCTGCACTGGCAGAAAAGCACTCACAAGTGCACTTAAAGTAAATTAGCATGGGTTTTTTTCCCTTTCATTTCTTACTCAGTTTGTCATTTCTAAATTGCTTACTTGTTCTCTTTTTTACTGATAGTCAAAATCTGTGGCAAGATGACACTACTTTGAATATTTAAGAATCTTTGAGTTGTTAACTTTTTGTACTAAAAATAGAAGCTATGGGTAGAAAAGCTTTAATGAGAGACTCAGGAAACTTGTGAAGTTGTAGTTGAGGACTAGTAGATTGGATCTTACTTATGGAAGGCAGTATTGCTGGAATATGCATGGATTGGAATAGTTTGACCAACATTATCTGTTGACATGTAGGGCCCAGGCACAATTTTTGTGATCCAAACTCTTTTAAAAACCAAGTTACTGTGGAATATCTGTAGTGGTTTTGTGTACTGGATGTTCTTCATTTTATTACCCTGATGCTGTGCTCCTTGAACTCCCTCCAGAATGTTTTCTTTTACTGTTCACTCTGCTGACGTCTGATTTTACACCAAAAACTTTCAACATTTTAATTATGCCTTAAAACACCTTTTTGTCCACTCCATTTTTCAGAAGTCGTCATAGTGTTTAAAAAAATTTGGTGGAATTTTGGTCTTTTGGGTAGTTACGTGCAAATCAGGCCAGACATTTATTAAATAAATTCTGAATTAGGATGGGATCACATTCAAAGTTCAAGAGAACCCTTCTTTGATCTTTACTCATTTACCTCTAGCTGAGATTTTTTTGGTAGGATCTAATGTCTATTCATTGTCCAGGGTCTGTGCATAAGGCACAGAAATCTTGTCACATATGTAATTAATTGTATATGAACTACACTGGTGTAGGTTCTGTAATGTGCCCTTTGCGCTCTTACTTCTCAGTGATACATGAATGTACAGTAGGCACAGTTATGACCCCCCCCCCCGTTTACGGGAGGTCTGAAGACTTTTCATCCCCTGCTCCCTTACTACACCAGCTCCTGTTCCATCATTGCAACCTTTTTTTTTCATTTCAGCCTAGCTTGCCTGCACAAGAAAGTAAGATTTGGATTTTTTATCATTATTATTATTTTAAGTGAAAGGCTTTACTTGAAGGATTAAAAAAATAAAATTTTTTAAAAATGTATTTCCAGTAACAACTTGACAAATCTTTATAGAGATGCCAGTATTGCTTTAAACAACTGCAAACCTCACTATGTTCTTTTTTTTTAAACAGTCTTTAAAAGGAACCTATTCTAAAGAATGTATAAAATTTCATCATAGATTATAATTATTAGAAGTTAGTGTTCTTTCCTCTATCCGTCTTGTCTATTAAAACACAAATTAAATCTATAAAATTACAAACATGACTCATTAGCTCTGAGGCATATAACTGCCAGGCAAGCAGCCATGACAAATGCAAAAGTATTTAAATCTCTTGGTGTTAAAAATAGGCATAGTAAAGATGTCACTAAATTTAAAATAAATCTGTTGTAAAATGTAGCTCCGGTTACCTTGTCATATCTTGTGATATTGTTGCTTCAGGTCAATGTGAGGGCAGCCCAAGGTCAGTGAATGGCCTTACGGAGTTACCGTACAGGACCTGAGTGCTGGGATTGTGAGTGTGTGTTGTCAGAAACAGTGTTGCCTGGTGATCATATTACTGTTTTTTTTCCTAGGGGGATGCCAAAGGTCTTGTAAGCTCTGAGAATGTGAGTACTGGACAGAAGTTGGACTTCTCAGATACAATGGTACAGCAGAAGCTGGATGAAATAAAGGACCAAATCAAGCGAGAAATAAGAAAGGAACTTAAAATCAAGGAGGGAGCAGAGAACCTCAGGAAGGTCACAACGGATAAAAAGAACTTGGCATATGTGGACAACATTTTGAAAAAATCGAATAAGAAGTTAGAAGACTTGCATCATAAGTTACAGGAGCTAAATGCACACATTGTTGTAACGGATCTTGAAGATGTTGCAGGTACCGTACGTTACTGTGAAATCAGTTTTTCTTTGTAGTTAAGCTCTCCCCATTTCACTTGAAAAAATTGCTTTGTGAATGAGCAAATCCGTAGCTGGTGAGCTTGTTACTTATGTATGTCTCTTTGTTTAGATTCACAAATCAGTATCCAGTACCTTTGAGTTTTAAATTCTTTTCTAGGGAACAGTGTATTTTGTGGGTTCTTCACTTTCAGTGCTTACCATATTAAAATATTTTCTCAGTCACGGTAATGTTTCCTAGTAGCTTTTCACTGTGTGAAAGCAAATTTCATTAATTCTTCCAATGACTTTCTCTGAATTACAGTGTAGGCATCAGCATTAATGCACCTTTTTATTCAATACAGGAAAAATTACAGCATTTATATTTTAAACTTTTGTTGGTTTTTGTATTTTTAAAACTTAAGATTTAACTTAGAAAACGTTTTTCTGTTGTGCTGCTATTTAACTTATCAAACCTCTCTTGTAGTGACATTTCTTAAAATTTGTTATATCTCCAGCCTTTTCCACAGCAAAGCTACCATTTTAAAGACAATTTGAAATTGTTCTCACAGAATGGTTGTAGTTAATGGTTTTAATTAGTATTTTCTGTGGTATGGCAGTGAGTCAGTACTAATTTTGAATGTATTTTTTAAAAATACCAGGGTTGGTATTTTAAGATGGAATGTTGTGAAAGTAAACAGTCCTCTTTCAGCTTTGTGGAATGGCCTGAGAGATACTGCCAGCCTGGTGATTTCACATTGCACAGACTCTTGGCAAAAGTTAATAATGTGCACAAGCCATTAAAGGTTCCTATGAAGTGAATGCCAAGCCTAAGGAAGCTTGGGCAATAGAATAAAAGTCTGCATCATCCTTATGATGAAAGGTTGGTTACAGTGGGAATTTAGGAAATACTGGCAGGTGATGTCAGCAATTCATACTCTGGCCCAGTGACATACTGCAACGGTGTTCAAATGTCCATGGGGGCCTGTGCAGTATTTTTTGGATTCTCTGCTCTTTTTTGCATTTGATCTGTGTGAGATACAAGAGGTGGAACAGGGACACAGCTGGAACTAGTGAGGCAAAGTGGTTGCTGCAGCATGAAGTGGAAATGAATACAATAATGTGTGCTTCTAGATGGCCGTTGGGCTTTTGGTAGGCATGAAGCATTCTCTTCCATGTCAGCTAAGGTTTATGAAAACCTGCTTCAGTGTTGACAGGAGTGTAGCTTTTAAAGGAGGAGTGGAACAGAAAGAGAATTGTATACAAACCGTGTATAGACCAGATATTAAAAATCTGTGCAGACATAATTTGCAAAATTCAGAGCTAGAACTAGCAGTAGAACTTGAAAAGGTGATGAGCATAGAAATGCTCTTGTTGGAATGCTCCCTTAGCATTTTTTAAAGCCTTATCATAATGAGTTAATGAGCAATATTGTGCGCATCTTGGGAAATGCAGGAGAGATTCAAGGGATAAAAGATCAAGGTTGATCTTATGTACTTCTACATGTTTTTGATGCATGCTAAACTTCTTAGGACTGTGTTTTTAAATTCCATTCTGTTCTAGGTGTTATTGGTAGATAGATTGTACAGTCTTAATCATGGAAATATGTAGGAAAAAACTTATTAATTCTGTTGATCTTCTGAGATCTTTATATTCTCTGTAGAGTACCACATCAGGTATTCCTATGCAAGACCCATTTTAAGAGAATATTTTGCATAGTCTTCCTGAGAAAAAAAGAATGTAATCTTTAATTCTGTTAATACCTCTTTTTAGAAAAAAGATTTGGAAGCACCCACACTCCAAAGCTGAAATGCTTGAGTTTTTGTAATATTTGCCTTGTAATTTAAGTGCTTGTCTCCTTCCTCGTGCATGGTCAGTAGCTCATGGAGGGGGAGCACTATAAGTTAATGTCTGTCTTGAGACTAATGGCTGCAAGTCATCTTGGTGATACTCTGATTTTTAATACTGAAGTCTTAGGTTTGATTTAAGGTATTAGTGAGCTTGGCCTTTGGAAAATAAAGTTGATAATATAAAAGTTATGAAAGGCCAACTGTGTGTGTGTGCATGTGGAGATACATATAGGTATAGATATAGATATACAGACACACACGCATCATATTGAGGAAGTACATAGATACATAGCCCTAAAGGTCACTGCCATATGACTATGACAGCCTCAGTGGACAGGTCACAGATACCTCACTTCAGGAATTATTGCTTTTGCTGAAACAGGAAGTGAATTTAATAACCATTTACTGGGGAATATGGGAGCTCCCCCAATTAGTTCATTGTTTCCAGAGTTTATCTTTATTTGCTGTTACTTCTTTTCACTTTAGGTTGTGTTTGACCTTCTTCTGGTCATTTTGTAACAAGTTATTTAAAAGAGAGAAGGAAATATATGGGAAATTTTTAGACTGTGCAGATCATGAATTCTGGAAATAAGGTAAAGCGGGTTCAAGAGCTGTGGGAGTCAAGGTCTGTTTTCTCTTTGTTTTCAGTATTAAAGCCCTGTGTTTTTCCCTATCTAACAGAATATACTGTGTAGGTTTTTTCAGGTTCTAAGTAGCAAAGTCAGGATTGAGATTCATTTTGCTGATCCCTTTGACTTGTCAGGCCTAAACTCTGAAGATTTTTTGACTGTTCTGTTGACTGGTTGAAAGATCATTTTGATAACTTAGAACAGTCGTTTAATCTTCCCTTGTTCCTGTATCTGAAAAGTGGGTGTGAACATATATTTGTAAAGTGCTCCCAATTCAGAGCTGAGAAATGCTACGCAGGCTGTTGTAACTCTTTCTGTTGCTTATGGTATCAAGCAGTAGCTTCTATTACTTTTTAACAAGCCACTAATTTTTAGTGTAAGAAGTGCTTTGTAATCAACACAGTGTAATAAATACATGTTAAAATCATTAATGAATCTACTGTAGAAAAATGTGTTTTAATAACATTCTATCCCAAGCGAGTTTAGATGTTTTTATGGTAGTTTGCCTAGAGCTGAACGCTCACAATTATTTGAAGAATTGGTACTAAACTTTAACCAGAAAGTGCAGTTTGTCAAACAGCTTTATTACTGCATGTGAGGGGAGATTTGGCAGTGGGTATGTGATTCAGAAACAACTTCTGGCATAACATAGGTGTACTTTACCTTATAGGGGTTGCTGATGAATCTAAGTTTGTTTTAGAAGTGAGACTTTGTACCCAAGTCTGTTGTGCAGTTATTAGTCATACAAGGATGCGGAATTTAAAAATTTGTAGGTCAACACTTAAAAGTGAAGCAGAATCCAGCAAAATAAAATGAGTAGGACAAGCCTAGTGACCATTACTGCTGAAAGTCTGAGAGATGTAATGTGTCACATGGGGATGATTACTTCTGTTTTAGAGATGAAGAAATTTTGTGTCTTGAAAACATACTTCTACACAGTAGCAGAGATTAAATTGGTGTTTTTTATGTCAAAAGCAGCAGTACAGATTGTGGTTTCTAATATGACTCAGGGAGGTATAAGACTGAAATAGCTTACCTACAGCAAGCTACTGATTTAATTAGATATATAGCTAATAGAAAGAAAATCTATAAATTGGGAAATTGGTCTGTTTCATAGAGCTGAAGTTAAGGTGAATAGAGAGGTGCAGTGATAGAAAAACCTTTGAGCAAATTGATGAAACTGGATAAAAAACATGGAAAAAATTAACGCAAAGACAAGTTCATGCCTTTTCTTCCATCCTCCTAACTGACATGGAGGCTATCCACTTCAAATCAAATTTGGCTGTAGGCGTTGCAAAGAAAATATATTATTTTGTTTAAGAATGTGATTGGCTGACTGGGGGATTTCTTTGTCCTTTCAAATGACTAGGTTAATCTGTTGGACACCAGAGTGTCCACATAAGACCAATTACTGAAAACAGGTAGAGGTAGCAACCAAACTGATAATAGGTAGTGACTTTTTAGATGGCAGACTCCACCTACAAGACTCATATCCATAGGAATTTCATGGTGACTTTTGGGAACCTCAGTGTAGAATAACATTATGGATGCAATTTGAAACAATCTCCTGTCACTTTTTTAGTAGTTAAAATTAGCTGTTACCTAATAGAAATTCAACTGAACTTCAGAAGTTTCCAGGAGGTCAGCACTGGATGTTTTTTGAGTATAGGATGTCCATTACTTCCTTGGACCTACTGATGACTTAGTTCAAGTGCGGATCCAACCTTCTGACTCCTTGAGAAAAGCCTGATAATGTATCTTTGTTTCTCCCTTTAGCAATGCCTAAATGCATTGCAGGTATTTCTGTTGGGTATGACACTGATGAGGCTAACTGCAAATAAATATCCTCAAATAAGATTAAAATTATCTATTTACCAAAGGGTACTTGCTGCTAATTGAGTACTTAAGCAGTACACTGTGATGCCATCTGGGTACCCAAATTCTGAAAGTTATGTGGGATCCTAGATTTCACACTGAGCTTACTGAAGAAATAGCATATGTAGCATCTGGGGAGGAGATCCCAAAGGAATGAGCACTATTCTCAGAGTAGAGTTATGTAACTACTCTTTAAAAATATAATTTAGATGGCAGTGATGGTAAAAGGCAATTTAGAAGCAAGAAGTTTTTGCTGGTGAGCACTGTACAAACTCAAAGTGAAAAGGTTTTCAGAAGAGCAAAGATCATAGTTCAGACACTGCCATTGTCCTCACTTAATCCAAATATTAGAAAAAGTCATCCCTATTAACTTACTTTAAGTCTGGTGAGTACATTTTTATGAAAATAGGGTATTTCAGGTGCTGGAGAAGCAGCACTGCAGCTCTTCCAGCAGCCTGGATGTGTGCTAGCAATCTGCACAGGGCTCAGTAGTGTTAAGCAACATTCATAGTTGTTTGGCATAAGATGCCTATATGCTTGAAGTCCAGTTCACTTGAAATGCATCTCTTACTTCACTTGATACTCACTGTCAAGAAGAATATTTGGGACTAGGAGCCTGAAACTGTACCCCAGCAAAGCCCTTGCTGTCCAGTGCAAAGCTGTACTTGAATGGATCTAAAATGGCAAGTCTTGTACTGCCTCTATTAACCAACAAATGGGGCAAACTGGAGAATCTCTTGTGTTCCCCAGTCCGTATCTTGAGTGAAATATCAATTTGGTATTAGTGCTTAACTCTTGATTAACTTTAATCATATACATAAATCCCATTGATTGCAATTACTTGGATGAATTTATTACTTATTTGTACTATGAAGATAAATGCCTTCAGAGGAGATTTGACCCCCTCTATAAAGTGCTTTACACAAATAAATCTGAGATAACTAACCATGCAAAGTCATTACAACCTTACAGAACAAAGAGAAAAGGAAACAGCTAATAGAGATGTTGCTTGTAGTGTTGCTGCTAAGACTGTCAGTGCTGTCTGTAAGGGAACCGGTTTGTCTGGCTGATTTAAAAATTAATCTGAATTCTATAGAAGCTGCCTTGAGCTGCTGACTGAGTAGTAATGGGGAGGTTGGTTGGGGGATGGTAGACGGAGTCCCTTGGAAAGCATCTCTGAAAAGCTGTTGGTAATTTTTTTTTCTTAAAAACATAGTATGTTAAGAAACATGTTGTTCTGTATTTGGGAGTTTAGTGAGCAGCTATTATGCCTGAAGGCAAAAAATTAATTTCTCCTAGCAATTAGTCCATATTGCAGAAAAGTTTCCTTTGCTATTAGTTACTAACAAAGCATATAGTACGACAATTTTAAGTAGTAGAGGGTAGGTTACTCCCACAAGTTACAGACCAGCTCTTGAGATGACCCAGGTAAGTAATGTGGTTACACCTTCACAGCGGAGACATGCAAAGGCAGATAATAAGAGCTGCCTGGGCAGCCTGGAACATGGTATCTCTAATTAGTCCTTAACTTGCAACTTGAGTGTTGTTTCAATGCAAAGAAAGGCTGCTTGTGTACATCTTTAAAAGCTGTGAAAACAGACTTCAGGAGCCCCACAGTCTTCACAGGGATCATCAGAGGGCTGGGATCTTTAAGTGGTAGAGGCTTGCATCATGTATCTAAAGTTGGTAAATACTCATTTATACGATGAATCTACTTTGCAAGGAGACTTGACACTGTGACTTTCAAGTTCATGGTTGTTCTCATTTTGAATAGATTATTATGTGAGGATTAGTTGAAAGTGAAGACATAAGTGATAGGAAAGCATTTTGTTAATCTTTGTTTTACTAATAACAGATTTAAGTTAAAGCTGTTCCACAGAGGAACCAAGCCAAAACCTTGAGGAGAGGATCAATGACAAAATAGCTGAGGAGTAATGCAGATTTTTTTGTTTTTAACATCTGATATTTTCTGTCCTACCTTTAAGTAGAGAGGATGCAGTAAGAGACTTGAAGTGCCTTGAAGTGAAAAGTGAACTAGCAGCAGAGGAAATAAAAACTACTTACATGAAATCTGTATGTAGCCTCAGCAAAAATTGCAAATTAGGAGGAAATTATCTAGCAAACTTGGAAGCAAAATGTATTAAATCTCCAAAAGTAGTTATCAGAAGCTTTTACAGGAGAAATATGAAATGGCAGATAAGACATCTTCCCTTGATACCTCTTAAGTAAAAATTTGTAAGTTATTAGTGCATTGCCTGTTTTTTCTGGTAATTGAGGAATTCAGGAACTTGATTCCTCATCCTAGTTCTAATACAAGGAAGATTATTACAATTGGAAAAAAGATTGTACTGTTAGAATTCAGTAAATGCTGTCTTCCAGGAGACCAGTGCCATTTGTCCATAGATAAGGTATTCTCTCAGTTGTTGGGGTAGAAAAAATAAAAAATTTTTAAAAACTATTATGATGGAAATAATTTGTACTCTTTTACCTAAAGGTTGGAAGAGAAGTCATTGGGACTGTTAGGGAAGATAGTTAAGGACAGAAGTATTGGAAATAGTCTAGTGGCCACTTTTCAGTTTACTAACAGTTCATGTTGCAGAAGCTGAAATACGAAGTTATATAATAGACTGGTTATGAAAAGTTAAGGAGTTTGACTTTGTAATTTAATTGATATAACTAACTTGCATTCCATTAAATTAATACAACAAGAGGGAGACCCAAACACAGTAATATTGTCAAATGAAAAAGCTTTGTCCTTCCCACAGATCAGTCCATTGTTCAATAACCTGTCTCCTTATATAGTCAGTTATCCCAGATTTCTGTTATGACTGCAGAGCAGAAAACATTCAGCTTTACAGTAAGAAAAAAGCTTACTTTATCTGTAATTTTGTATCTTAATTTTGACATATAAAGTGTCTTCAGTATTCACACTAAAATAGATGAGGATCTACTCAAGAGCTGTATTCAGACAGTGCTCCTTATTATCCAATACCATTATCCAAGTTTGTTGTTAAAACACTTATATTTAAAATCAGGAGTGTAAGAAAGCTTAATGGAAAACTGCATTTTTTAATTGATTCAAGGCATTCTAGAAGAAATAAATCTCCTTTGAAATAAAAATAGGCTTAGCTGCAAACCTGTCTGTTTACCCGCTCCCGGAAGTGATTCATGTGAATTAGGACATGTGTAGGAGTCTCAGGGCTTTCGGGAAGCTTTTCACGTTAAGGCGCATTTGCAGCGCTGTTGCAAAGTAGCTCTAGACAGGAGGGTCACTCTTAATTCTCAAGTATGATGTTCCAGTTCTGTTTCACAGAATAGAGTATAAGGTGGGTTTTGGGCGAGTAGTTTGGGTGTTTTCTTCCTGTTATTTTTTTCTGCACGCTTATATCTTACCTTTAATTCACAGATTGTCCTAGCACTCCTGATACTCCAAATAGCGATCCTCGGTTTTCTACAAACAACAGATTGATGGCCTTAAAGAAGCAGTTGGATATAGAACTGAAGGTAAAACAGGGAGCAGAAAACATGATACAGATGTACTCAAATGGCTCTTCAAAGGTAAGGCTTTGGAATGCTTAAAGATCATGAATTGACTGTGGATTTTCACATTGTTGTAATGTCACTGTACAATGTAAAAACAGTATACAACTTCAGTGTTTTTAGTGTGGACTATATTTTTCTGAAATAGTCATGTCAAATCTGATACAAATTACTATACCATGTTTTGTTGTGGTTTGATACCCACTGAAGTGATAATTTTATCAGTTTGTGCAGATGCAATTCAACCTAAATAATAAATCCGGCCTACTAAATTTAGTACATCTAGTAATCTTTGACCACGTGGGTTTCACTTAGCAGCAAAGCTTGGTAGAGCACTGACTGGTGTCTGGTTTTTCCTAGCTCCGCTCAAAAAAAAATCCATTAGTTTAACGTTGTAATGTGCATTATAATTACAACAAAGGCAGTATTGCCAAGTATATTCTGAACTTGTCATCTAGTTGTAGTTAGCAGTAAAAAGATCTGTGCCAAATGCTTCAATAGGATGTGTGTAGTATTCTGATAGAGATGTCATAACCTGCATTGATACATATACACATAAAATACACATTGAAATAATTTCTTTTTATGGAAGTGTGGTGATCTAGAGGTAGCAACTGATAGAATAAAGTGAAATTAAAAATAAAGCCACACTTACTATTATATCTGAATTCTAAGTACTGGCACTCACTCTCTCTTGATAGCACCAGAATTTTCCAAGGAGGTGGAGGGAAACGTGTTTGCTAACCTCTAAATGGGTTCAACTTACTACATATTCTTTTCTGTGTAATAAAATTCATCATACTCTAAGAATCCCTTAACTCAAGTGAAAGACAATCCAAAGCTTTGAAATGAAAGAAAATCAAACAAAATCAAAAAAGTCAACAAAACCAAATCCAGAAACTAACAAAAAAAACCCCCACAACACATTTTGTTGAGTATAAGGTAGGCATAGTTATCAAATGAGAAAAAAGGGAGGGGAAGATCCTCTACTTACCTGCCCCTTCACCTTTCATTCATTACTCATGAGCTGATCTTTTCATTTACTTTTACTAAATCATTAAGGAGATTAATTTCCAGACTAAGGGGAAGCACAGGAGTAGCTCTTACAAATAGTGTGTAGTTACTTGGTTAGATGTTTTTGTGCCCAGACAGTAGTAAGTAAAATCAAAATATTTTAAGATCTTAGCAGAGCCAACCCCTAACTGGGTCAGTGAACTTACTAAAAGGAAGTGTTTGGCATGAAGAGTAGGAATCTGGGAATAACATTGCTACCCCTTATAACTGATTTTAACCAGAAAGTGTTGGAAAAGAACTTCATGTTTTTGACTGAGTATGGGCTAAGTGTTGGTGGAGAGGCAGATCACTTTCTATCTGCCTACTGTATTACTTCCTTATACTTTGAAAAAATAGCAGGGAGTGCTGCTCTCTCCCAGAAAATGAGTTTAGACTCGATGGATCGCAAGTGCCATCAAGTTCCTTCTGTCCCGGGTAGCCTTATCTGAAAGTGACCTGTAATGTACTGGCTGGGGGCAAATAGGAGAAATACCTGGAGTGCGCATTATGACTAAGGTCCTGGGAATGCTGGCCATCCACCACAGTCCCTCAGCTCCTGGAAACCCTTGGAGTCTACATCCTCTGGGGCCATGTACTTAATGTCAGGTACACTTAAAACTAATAATCAGCTGACCCAGATGGATCAAAAGACATACATGAATTAGGTTTTTAATAAACCCTTGGTAAGTAACCTTATAACAGGCTGAAAAACTTAGCTAAACACTCAGGCTGTAATATTAGACATTGTCATCAGGCTTTGATCAGACTAGGTAGAGATGAATTCTGGTTTGCTTTAGATTGAGGCATGTAATTAAAATTTATGATTGAATCTTGTATTTGTGATTGGCAAATGCTTAAATAAGCCTGCCAGATTGGGAGTATATAGTAACTGGGCTGGAGAGAGCAAGCAGGAACGCACAAAAGCATTGCCAGCCACTTCAGCAAACAGGATGGAAATGGTGGGTATTCATTCTTTTTTTTTTTTCCTGCTCAGTAGTGAGTTCATTTGGCAAGTTTGAACTGCAGGCTTGAGCATGCTGATTATGTTTTGAAATGCAGAGCTTAAAAGAATCCAAGCATCTGGATGGGGTGGGCAAAACAGGCTGAAAATCCCCAGTTTGAATCCAATCCCAGTAATCCGGTAGTTCTTTAAAAAGTAGTCATAGGACTGTCTCTAAACATATTAAACTCATTTGTGACCTTTCTTCAAGTGTACTATATGATCTAATTTCAAATCTGTTGTATTATTTTGAGACCTAAATTTAATGGAGGGAGGTTATAATCTGTTTTCTAAAAATGAAAAAGCAGTCTGTTAGTAAACCCATCATCTCATGGGAAGGTTTTCCCTTAGTACTTTACTTGCTTCAGTAGCATTCAGCTCAACCTATTTGGACTTAAACATTTCTGAGATAAAAATCATCTTTCCTTGGATGTGTGTAGGTTCTCTGGGATCCCATGACAGCTTTGCATATCAGTTTTACAGGCACTGTCAGTTCTTCTGTACTCAGAAGATGCATTGAAATACTTCGTATTCAGCCTCCAACACTAAGAGAGCTGCTCAGCATTACACATACGTTTTGATTCTGAAGATGGGATCTTCTGTCTCTTTAAAACATAAGGATATCTCTGTAATGCTGGATTGCCTCCACTCTGCACATTTAAGGGCTAATGTTGCTCCTGAGCAAGCAAATCCATTCCAGTAGGAGGCTATGGAGGATAATCAAGAGCAGCAAGATCAAAAATAAGATAAAAGTGAAGATACAGACAAAAAAACACTTCCAGCATATTTACACATCCAAATGATGCATGGATAAGGTTTAATACAGAATTCTAGAGTGGCTTGTAATCTGTTACTTAAATCCTATACTCTCCTAAAGTCAGTGATTATTTCAAAATTTCACATCTGTATTTGAGAAAGTATTGATTTAGGAAAGTCAGTGTGATCATTAATTGGATCAGTAATACGGAATCTTAAAATATGAAAACTATGGTATCTCCCTGAAATGTTGATTAATACTAAAACATAAAATCAGGAGTTGTGAAACTATGGTTTGCAGAGGGGGCACAATTTCTTTCCACGAAACCAAAGTCTTTTCATGTGTAGATCTTGGTGTATCTATCCTGCAGAACATAGGGCAGCAGTAAAATATCTGAGTGAATAATACATTGAGGTGCAAGGTCACAGAGGAGCTCTGTGAAGGAAAATTTCTCAGCATACAGATTTTTCTTACAGTGTGCTTCATGGTGCCAGTATTTCCAGCTCTGGGATCTGAACTTCACTGCAGTTCTTTGTCTTGGTTATGGCAAGGGAAGATTTTAATTTCTTTAACTTTTTAAATAGTTGATAACTTCATTATAAAATTAAAAATACAATTATAAACCATGTCCATGGGAAAGTAACTTATTAATGAGGTTATAGAGTGGCTACAAAATGAGTTAGCCAAAATACCCTTTGGGCTATAACAAGAGTGGTACACATCTGCGCTGACTGCTGTTAATTACTGTGATTGATTGGTACTGCATGGACAGGAAAAATACACTGCCTTAAATTTTCTTATACCCTTTTGTTGTTGTTGTTCTTACTGCAAGTCAGATCACCTTTAAGCTGTCTGGTAATTCCCAGAGCATAGAGGGAGAGCCACGTGGCTGCCGTAGAAGTTTACGAAAGTTCATCTCTAGGAATGTTCTCTTCTAAACAGCTTCTGGTGATACTGCTTTTGAAAATGAAACTTGGTTATCTTAGTTTATTTAGATTTAAAATACTGCACTGTACTTAGGTTGCTGATGAAATAGCTAATGATGTAGCCCTTGTTTGGTACACGTTTATTAATGCAAAAAATCTTCAGCTTTCGTTTGTTCAGACATAATGTGCTATGTAAGCAGCTTTGTATTTCTAATTTCAATACTGAAAATCAGCTCAGTTACTTTTATGTGGGCTTAGTCTAGCAAATTTGTCTATTACAAGAGTTCTTACCATACCTAAAGTAAATTGGAGGCATTTTACATAGTTTTGGAGATATTTTGCACTTACTATCTTCTCCTTTCTTTAGTATCAGATTACAGAACATTAACCTACACAAGGAATGTTTCTAGGTCATGCCTCCTTTACTCACCTTGAAACACATGGAGTTTCCCTGGGAGTAGCTTACAGTCTTTAATCAACCAATGCCTCTGTCCTAATGTAATTTCCACTAATATCCTACTGTGCTTAGTTTGCCTAATGCTAGAATAAATGAAATGCATAGATTTAGTTCTTGTTCCTAAGTATGTGTGTTTTGAAACTTTCAATGTGTCTTGTTTCATGAAGAAATTTAGGATTTCAACTTGTCTGTTTGTTTTAATAGGATCGAAAACTTCTTGCCACAGCTCAGCAGATGCTTCAGGACAGCAAGACAAAAATAGAAGTTATAAGGATGCAGATTCTTCAGGCAGTCCAGACCAATGAATTGGCTTTTGATAATGGTGATGGTGTAGAAAGGAAATATGAATCATTAATGTCAGAATGCCATATAGATATATACCCATATGCACAGAGTTACCATGTATTTCTAGTACGAATGTTTGATACGGCTTACATGAACCAAAAATAATCAGACATGAGGAAAAACTATGCGTGTCTTGGGGTGCCAGAATCATCTGATGTGAAGGAAAATACCTTCATTGTAATGAAGAGAAATACAATCTCTTTATCATCCTTTTTATACCTTACGCTGTCCATTTTTGCTTTGTGATCTACCTTTTCCCTTTATGCATGCTTTCTTTTGTCTTAATAATTAGTGATTTTCTTTAAAGCATATAATCTTTATATTATGAAGCTAAAAAAATCTGATGCCAGTACAAAGCTTGCTTGTCATACTTAAGTAGACTGACCTTATTATTCCTAGTAGAAGGACAGATGGAGGAGAATTTTTCCTGTTCTTATAGGTATTTAGGCCAGATTGAGTGCTAAACAACTATATTTAAAGCAACAAAAAAGTGTTTTTAAAATGACCTGGCTTGAAATATTCATGCTGCATTTCAGAAGTATTTTTAAACTTGCATTTCATTGAAAATCTTCAAATAATAAAAAAAAATTACTCCTGAGCTCTAATAGCATGAGTGGACTAGAAACTTACAGGCATATGGGTATATCTCTAAGTCTTGAACTTTATTTGTGTGCATTTCTGAATATTGACATTGTATGACAATGCTTGTAGTCAGGGCCTGGATATGTCCTACATAATGAAGGATGTGTGTATGTGTGTGTGTGTGCGTGTTTTGTTTTGTGCATGTGAGGTGTTTGATTTCTGTGTTTATTTTTACACATCACTTTCTAACACCCCATTTTAGCACATGGATTGTATATACCATTTCTTTAAAAGAAGAAGAAATTCAAGCTAGAAAGGGCTTTCAAATGCCTTTTTGTGTTCCTACTACTCCTAGTACTTTAAACAGAAAGGAATATATTCAGGAAATGTTCTGTTCAATATATCTAAACACTGTAAGATGTGGACATTAGAGTGGTTAACCCAGACCATTTGGCAAAGGCAGTGTATGGAATCTCTTACATTTATTTCTCTGTGCTGGCAGAAGCCAGATTCCATGGGATTTCAAGTGAAGCAGGGGGATTATCAGAAACTGATCAGTGATCTACTTAGCTACAGAGTAGTTTAAAAGATAAATGCTCACAGTGTAGTTCAGAAGTGTTGAAGTCCCAAAACCTCCTTGTCAGTTGAATATTTGGGATATTTCAGTTTTGTCCCTTAACTCCCCTGAAGACGTATTCTTTTTCTCACATCTTCTAGCATTTATAGCTCTTCAGGAAGTAGGAGCTGTTTATTGAATTTAGGCCTTGATCAGTTATTTCTGCATTCAAATGCAGATGCTTAAAATATCACTTTTTACTTTTATGACATACTTCAAGCTTCTCTTTGGACTACCAAATACGCATCTCTCCTGGCTTTTTTCCTTTTTCTTGTCCCCTCTGTTTATATGGAGGAGGGGTTGATATCAAAGAAATTAAACCTGGTTGTTATCCTCAATGAAGGTTGTTTGCTTATATCTCTTTGCAGCAAAACCTGTGATAAGCCCTCTTGAACTCCGAATGGAAGAATTACGGCATCATTTTAGGATAGAGTATGCTGTAGCTGAAGGTGCAAAAAATGTGATGAAATTACTTGGATCTGGGAAAGTTACCGACAGAAAGGCACTTTCAGAGGTAATTTATGTCATTACAATTTCTGATACTTTGTTTTAAAGGTTCTCTAAGGAAAAAAAACTGAACTATTTCAAATTTCTTTCTGTTTTAAAAAGGCGCAAGCAAGATTTAATGAATCAAGCCAGAAGCTGGACCTCTTGAAGTATTCACTGGAACAGAGATTGAATGAACTTCCTAAAAACCATCCCAAAAGCAGTATTATTATAGAAGAGCTTTCATTAGTCTCTTCACCCACATTAAGTCCTCGTCAGAGTGTAATATCTACTCAAAACCAGTATAGTACACTGTCCAAACCAGCAGCTTTAACAGGTATGATTTAAAGAGGTTTTTTCTTTTTCTTTTTTTGGTCTTAATTAATGGTTTAAAACAAGCCTTTAATGTCAGCTATATTTCTTACTGGACATATTTAATTGTTGTTCTTTTCCTAGACAAAGGCATTTAGAGTTTCCAAGTGTCTATACACTGCCAAAAATGCAGATAAGTTTCTTTGATTTATTTGTTGACCTTTTTATAAAGCTATTGAAAATGTGAAGCTCTGGCCTTAAATAGCTCCCTATGGAATGATATTGCTAGCATTTACCAAATGCCTTTCATCTTCAGATTATCAAGTACTTTTCATCAAGGTGGATAAGTATCATTATCCCCATTTTACAGATAGGGAAACTAAGTTTGCAGAGGGATTCAGTGAGTTGCCCTGATCATACAACAAGTAGGTGACAGAGCTGGAGACAGGCACCCAGCTTTTCTCCCAGTTCCTATTTCACCCACTGGGCCTCACTGGATTTCTGGAAGGTGAGATTTATACTGCCAAATCATGCATTATATTTGTAATCCAGAGAAGGAGGCCCTAACAAACATGCATGAAACCATTGGAGACTCTTGTTTTTTGGTGCCAACTGTTTTCCTTGCAAATAAGATTGGGGTGATTTTTTTTTAAGAGACTTAGCCCACTGTGAGGGACCAGTACATTTTTATATGAATGTGACTTAGGAACTTCTCATAGTTTGGGTTCANATAATAATAAATAATAATAATAAATAATAATAATAATAATAATATGGAGCAACTCTATTTTGCTTGCATTGTGGTTTATCAGGACCTGAGCCGAGAGTCCTTATAAAGTTGTGTGGTAAGAGGAACTTCCTTCATCAAATGAAATCTCAAATGATCAGTGACTGTAGGCAGGAAGTATCATGCCTTAGGTTTAAAACAGCTTGTTTTTTTTTTTCTTTTCCTGTAACACATAATCTAGGGTCAGATACATTATAGTGACAATTTCTTTTAAACGTGATTTACTGATACATATGAAAAGTTTTTAATAGAAATTGACAAAACAAACCTACATGCTTGTGAAGTTCTTAATAGTTTCACTTTCATATTGCCTACACAAAGAGCTTTTGTATTGAGCTGGATTTAAATGAGCAGTGTCTCTATGTTTTGCCTCTAATGCTTTGTGAGAAATAGGGCAGTGCTACTGTTATACTTCTTAAAGTGCATCAGCATAACTTTCTGATTTGCATCCATTCCTTATACAAGAGTATAGCTTTTCTGCTTATTAATATCTTTTTTTTTTCTAAACAGAGTTTGGGAATGAAGTATTCTTTTACCTTTTAACCTGTTNTATGCTGTAGCTGAAGGTGCAAAAAATGTGATGAAATTACTTGGATCTGGGAAAGTTACCGACAGAAAGGCACTTTCAGAGGTAATTTATGTCATTACAATTTCTGATACTTTGTTTTAAAGGTTCTCTAAGGAAAAAAAACTGAACTATTTCAAATTTCTTTCTGTTTTAAAAAGGCGCAAGCAAGATTTAATGAATCAAGCCAGAAGCTGGACCTCTTGAAGTATTCACTGGAACAGAGATTGAATGAACTTCCTAAAAACCATCCCAAAAGCAGTATTATTATAGAAGAGCTTTCATTAGTCTCTTCACCCACATTAAGTCCTCGTCAGAGTGTAATATCTACTCAAAACCAGTATAGTACACTGTCCAAACCAGCAGCTTTAACAGGTATGATTTAAAGAGGTTTTTTCTTTTTCTTTTTTTGGTCTTAATTAATGGTTTAAAACAAGCCTTTAATGTCAGCTATATTTCTTACTGGACATATTTAATTGTTGTTCTTTTCCTAGACAAAGGCATTTAGAGTTTCCAAGTGTCTATACACTGCCAAAAATGCAGATAAGTTTCTTTGATTTATTTGTTGACCTTTTTATAAAGCTATTGAAAATGTGAAGCTCTGGCCTTAAATAGCTCCCTATGGAATGATATTGCTAGCATTTACCAAATGCCTTTCATCTTCAGATTATCAAGTACTTTTCATCAAGGTGGATAAGTATCATTATCCCCATTTTACAGATAGGGAAACTAAGTTTGCAGAGGGATTCAGTGAGTTGCCCTGATCATACAACAAGTAGGTGACAGAGCTGGAGACAGGCACCCAGCTTTTCTCCCAGTTCCTATTTCACCCACTGGGCCTCACTGGATTTCTGGAAGGTGAGATTTATACTGCCAAATCATGCATTATATTTGTAATCCAGAGAAGGAGGCCCTAACAAACATGCATGAAACCATTGGAGACTCTTGTTTTTTGGTGCCAACTGTTTTCCTTGCAAATAAGATTGGGGTGATTTTTTTTTAAGAGACTTAGCCCACTGTGAGGGACCAGTACATTTTTATATGAATGTGACTTAGGAACTTCTCATAGTTTGGGTTCACCTGGAATTGTCCTTCATTGAAAGTAAGGTTTCAACAGATGAACGATACTTTAACAAAGGTCTTGAACGTTTGCCTCAAAGTGTTCTTAAAGAAAAACATGCTTTTCACTACTTGGGAGTTTGTTGCTGTTCTAAATTTATTTAGTGAGTGGTCACATAAGAATTCCTAGAACAGATAGGTTTGATTTCATGTTTTGTTTCCTAACACATTTTGCATGTGACTGTTAAGCCTACTATTATCAGAGTAAGCTTATTACAAAAAAAAATCTGTCATTCAAATGTTACTCAAGATATACATGTAGAACTAAAACAGAATTTAGTTTTGGTTTGTAGTTTGAAGTTTTGAAGTACTGTGTGGTTATATTTTAAAATAAAAAGAGGAACTCTTCTGCTAANACACATAATCTAGGGTCAGATACATTATAGTGACAATTTCTTTTAAACGTGATTTACTGATACATATGAAAAGTTTTTAATAGAAATTGACAAAACAAACCTACATGCTTGTGAAGTTCTTAATAGTTTCACTTTCATATTGCCTACACAAAGAGCTTTTGTATTGAGCTGGATTTAAATGAGCAGTGTCTCTATGTTTTGCCTCTAATGCTTTGTGAGAAATAGGGCAGTGCTACTGTTATACTTCTTAAAGTGCATCAGCATAACTTTCTGATTTGCATCCATTCCTTATACAAGAGTATAGCTTTTCTGCTTATTAATATCTTTTTTTTTTCTAAACAGAGTTTGGGAATGAAGTATTCTTTTACCTTTTAACCTGTTTCGGAAGCCAATAGCATCTCTTTGTCTTCATAGCCTAATGCTTAGCTGTCACTTACGGCTGTTAGCTTCCTACAGGTTGGGATTTCTTCTTAGACTGGTTTCTTGGTGTCTGTTCTGTGGGCTATGATGTTGCCAGATCATTTTTAGGTTAAGTCTGACTTAAGTTTCTGTTACAAAAGAGAAGTTTTAAATTTCATGGTTAAGTACATTTGCTCTCAAAAAAACCCTGCCTTTCAGAGCTGTATTTCTAGCTGACACTGATTATGAACTGGCTGATTTCACTACTTCTAGTAGTAGATTCTGTCAGTCAGTGGTGTCACAGTTTTATAGATGTTATCTTGTACAGGATGAAGCCAGCCTACCATTCTTGTAACCATCTGTGGTATTCAGATGTTTTTGTACTGCTGGAGAAAACTCTCAATTTCAACAGCAGCCTGTATACCTCATTTGGTTAAAGATGTAGAAGATTTGGAAGAATGGCTTGTTGAAGAGTAGCTTCTTGTCTCAGCTTTTATAGCTTTTATAAATCCAGATTCAGTCAAGGTGGAACTATTGAATGATTTTAAATTGCGTACTAACACAAATTTGACTTTAGCATGCAGCAGGCAAATGTGATTTCTAGTGTGTGATTTCTTACACAAATCTGTAGTCTCACTAGTATGTTCATTTTACACAACATTAATTAGTTATATAAAACTCATTAAAAATTGTTATTGCTCCATCTGCAAGATTCATTGTTTTAATAAGAAATTTGAAGTTTGTCAGTCTTAAAACCTAGCAGTAGCAATGATTAATTGCTTACAACTTGCATCCAGTCAATTAGGTTCCCAAGTGAAGAAAACAAAGAGACTTCTGAGACACAGAACAAAAACTTACTTTGTGTTATCTTGGTGAACTGTTGCTCTTTTCTAGAAGGTTGAGTCCCACATAGTTGACTTTTAATGCTTTTATTTTCAATATATATGTGTGTCTTGGATTTGTCTTTTGATTTCATCTGATCTTTCTGTTATACCCTGTGGGAGTCAGAATGTGAGCTATTGCCATCAATCAGTCATTAGTCATTCACTTGGTTTACTTAAGAGCAGAAATCTTTCATAAATCATTGTCCATCTTCTAGGTACCCTGGAAGTGAGGCTCATGGGCTGCCAAGATATTTTGGAAAATGTCCCTGGTCGATCAAAAGCCACATCGATTACGTTACCTGGTTGGAGTCCAAATGAAGCCAGATCATCTTTCATAAGCAGACCCAGTAAAAGTAAAAGTGGGAGTAGTAGAAACCTTCTGAAAACTGATGACTTGTCCAGTTCAGTATACCTTTATTTCTCCTATTTTTATGCATTATCTTTTATTTAAATTTTCATGGGCATGTTGTGTTCTGTAATTTAAAATACTAAATTGATTCAAAGCTTTAAACTTAAATGTTTCTTCACCTATTAAGCTGTTATCAAAAGCAAAAGCACAACCACACTATTATGCCCATAAGAACCAATTAAATATGAGATTACATTTCTAAGGGAAACTTACTGGAGATTTTTTTGTTTGTGGAAAATCCTCTTAAAGATTTAGGCTGAGTTTGTGTACTTTATTTACAGATGAAGTCTGTGCTGTACTGAAGCTGGATAACACTGTGGTTGGTCAAACCAGCTGGAAACCAATTTCCAATCAGTCATGGGATCAGAAATTTACACTGGAACTAGACAGGGTAAAAATGTGGCCTGATTTTATTGACAGCTGTAGTTGATTCTTGTATTAATTTCATGTCGCTTTTTTCCCCCCCTGTTGCTGTCATTTTGTTCAAATTCTGTAAGTGCAGTATTCCCATGTTTACCAGAATGAGCTCCCTGGGGTTAGGCTGTTGTGCTGGGCCAGCATTCGAGAAATCTTAACCTTTTCTGACTTACAAACTGATGGAATATTTTTTCCAAGATCTAACCCTTAGTGGATTCTTAGAGTATGATAAATGGTGCTTACATTTTTATTTGGATCATCATCTTTTAATTATTTTTCAGTAAATTGTGAGATCAGTTTGGATGTTTTGGTAAAATCATGTCATAGAATTTTTACAGTGTTTCTATAGAAGTGTTCTCATGTAAAGCTGGTCAGTTCTTCAGGAATAATAAATTCATTAATAGTTCTTTCTTATAACTTTAAATGTTACTTGGAGGGCACAAGTATTGAATTGATACTTTTGAAGTAGAATTTGTGTTATATAGATTTAATCAAATATTTCTTTTAGATACCTGATAGTCCTAGTATGTTAAGGTACAAGGAATTTTTTTTCTGTCAGTGTTAAATATAGACTGAAAATTAAACTGTATTTTAGGAGCTTAAATGTTATCTCCAGTACATGCTTACTCCGGTACATGCTTCTCCCATGAGAAAAATTAAAAGCCACTTAGCCATTTTGCTGGTTTTGCTTTTTCCCTGCTGAGCCCCAGTCCAGATTCCGTCCATCTAGGAAGGAAGCAATTTTAGACTTGCAGGTAGAGAAATTCAGGTTACAGTTAGGAGCAGTGCAGAAAAAAACAAAGCAGCCATGGAGCCCTGAATCCTCACTTATTCTCAGATTAAGACTAGAACTACTCGGTGTAGTAGCTGCTCCTGTCAGCCTCATATGTATCATGGTCTCTATTTAAGAACTGAGGTCTTGATGCCTGAAAAGGACTTTGCTTCTGCTGTTCCTGGGCACATATCCTGAGCCTGGCTCAGCAGGTCAGAGCATGGTGCTGATAACACCAAGGTGTGGGTTCCATCACCGTATGGGTCATTCACTTGTTGGACTTGATGATCCATGTGGGTCTCTTCCAACTCAGAATATTCTGTGAATCCTCATGTACTTGAAATGCACAATCCAAGCCCCATTATTTTTTAATCTGGTGCTTCTTCTTGACTTCTGCTTCTTTTAGAACGTGTCATAGGTGTGGTAGACAGTAAACTGATGAATCATGATGGAACTGAACTAGGAACATACGATGCTGCTGTTATTGTAGCAGGATTCTTCACTACTGGGACAGGGTTTTTTACACACATGTAAGACTAAGAATACAGAAATCACATCAGCAAGATACTGCAGTAGGTCCTGGTAGTTCAAAGCTTTTGGCCCCTCTTCATGACCATGTTACAAAAGGTGTATGCATTTCTAGAGATACTCTGTAAGGTGTTGCATCATCATGTGTATGCAGGTACTAAAATGTCTGCAGGCATGAAATGAAGTTGATATTTGTGAATAATATGGAAACAACTAAAATTCAGGTTTCTAAGCACAAGTTAAACTTGGTTGTCAGAGCTTGAGCTAAAACATCTTGAACAAGCAGTGTTGTTAGACTGACCCAAAAAGTCTGGAGACTGTGGCTCTCTGCTTCTACTCTCAGGGGAAATTTTACACCTGTGCTTTAATTTGTACACTGGAGATCTCATCTGAACTCAAGTGAAATGTTATGATCATCCTAAGGAGAGCTTGTTCGGTCTGACTGGTTAGCCCTGACAGCCTTTTAAAATAACAGCTCTGCGTCTTGGTCCTTGAGTTCCTTGATCTTACAATTGTACTGTGGTAACTCTTGCAGAACAATTAGTAATAAGTGATTTCCTGTGTCTGTGTTTCCTGTCATAGTCACGTGAATTAGAAATCTCAGTTTATTGGCGTGACTGGAGATCTTTGTGTGCAGTAAAGTTTCTGAGGTTGGAAGATTTCCTGGATAACCAACGGCATGGCATGTGTCTCTATCTCGAGCCCCAGGGCACTCTGTTTGCAGAGGTAAGAATGTTTCTTTGAAGCACTTGAACATACTTGCAGGTATTACATTGCAGAATAGTTTAACAAGTTTTCCTTGAACTGTTAAGAATGCATTTTGTTCTGAAGCTTGTATTATAACACACATTTTTTGAACTGCAGGTTACGTTTTTTAATCCAGTTATTGAAAGAAGACCAAAACTCCAGAGACAGAAGAAAATTTTTTCAAAACAGCAAGGTGATTCTTTAAACATGTAAAACTTAAAAATTGTATAGATCTGTGATATTTTTTACACAGACGTCTAATGTTTGCCTGCAAGTAATGCTGTTGATAATGAAGGATTTGGCATTGCATTTAGAAATCTTTGTATTAGAATTCCTTATTATGCATTAGCATTTAATTGTGAGTAATTAGAAATTGCTAAGGAAAATGACAAATTCAGTTTGTTCTTCATAAACTGTAAATTAATTCATATGGACTTTTTTTAATTATTGGTTTTGGTAACGAGTAAGGAAATTACTTGCACTCTGTTTTCTTTTTTCACAATATCTATAGGCAAAACATTTCTCAGAGCTCCTCAGATGAATATTAATATTGCCACTTGGGGAAGGCTGGTAAGAAGAGCTATTCCTACAGTGAATCACTCTGGCACCTTCAGCCCCCAAACATCAGTGCCTGCCACGGGGCCAGTGGTGGATGCCCAGCTCGCTGAACTGACCCTGCCAGCCGGGTAGGTCACCCTGCAGCTTTGCAGTGCCCCTGAGTGCAGGAGGGAGCACTGAGAGTCTTCTGCCCTCATGTACAGAACGGGTGCAGACTCTGGTTATCCTGCAAGGCTGCAGACCTTCCCATGTTTTGGTTGTGGAAAACTATTTTATAGCTACATCCACAAACACAAGGTTTGGTTTAGGAGAATTATACTCTACAGGTATTAAAATAGTCTTTGCTATACACTGAGGAGTTATTTATTTTCTTGTCAGTGACTCTCCTGTAGCCAAATTGGACTTTGAACTTGAGCCTGAGCCTCCACCTGCTCCACCCCGTGCATCTTCCCTTGTGGAAATATGTGAATCTTCCTCTGCAATAAAGGCTTCTGATGTGCCTTCTCAGGCAAGTAACTTTCAAGAATCTTGGGTTATACAGTTTAACAAAGTTGTAATATTGGCATCTTTATGATGGATTTCTTCCTTTATATATCAGCACATGCTCCCTTAAGTTCCACACACAGAATTGTGTCAACAGAATGCTCTGATTGCTCTTGGTGGCAAACTGTTTCTGTGATTGGTGTGTTTAACATTCCATGTCACTGGTTTCACCACAGAAAAAAAACAAAGCTCCAAAACTATTAGAGTATTCAGGATAAAATGGTTTTATTAAGGAAGAGCAGAATGACTGGAGCTGTACGTTTCATCAGTCTATTAAAATCTTACTTTACCTATATCATCTGGAAGTTTGCCATTTTAGCCTTGGTAATGGGTGTATTAAGAATTTCACATGCTTATAGTAAAATTTCTGCATTCATTTGCCTTCACAATCAGTTTTAAATTTTCACATTTCTTGTTCTTCACAGGATGAAGTAACAACTTTTGATTTTGAAAATGGCAGAAATAGTATTGTTCCAAAACTCCAGCCTGAAATAATCTGTGAGTCTGATGTTCCCCATTCAGACATGAAATACACCAACACCAGAGAGCCTGAAGATAGAAGGTGAAAAAGCAGTGGTTTTCCTGTTTTGATCTGAATAATATTTCTTAAAGCTAACAAACTAGAAACTTTGTGACTTTTTTTATTTACATAGATCACAACAAAGATTTCAGTTCAGTCTGAAGGATTTCAGATGCTGCGCTGTACTGGGCAGAGGACATTTTGGAAAGGTAAATGTCAAAAGACTGTTTCAAGTGTCAAGGCTTTATCAAAAACTGGATACAGCTCTTAAATTTATCTCCTCTGTTTTAGGTGCTGTTGGCAGAATACAAAAACACAAACGAGATGTTTGCTATTAAAGCCTTAAAGAAAGGAGATATTGTGGCTCGTGATGAAGTAGACAGGTCAGTTTGTACAATATAACATGTGGATTCCATAAATCAGCTGTGTGCTCTACCAGGGAGTTGTTGAATTGAGTGGAAGAGCAAAGTCAGTTGTCATCTCCCTGCACATTTAGGTGCTGTAGATGTGTAGTCTTATTCTGGGGCAAGGAGGGAGCAGAGTAACCCCTGGTTTGTTTTAGTGCCCTTCTTATGCCTGGACTACAGCTCTGACTTAAAGCCAATCCTGTTTCTGATTTTCAGGTTCTCTTGCAATTATTTATTCCAATTACTTCCCTCACATTAGGGGATAACAGTGACTGTTTGCTTTACTGGCAGAAGCCATGTTGCTGTTTCTCAACATGTAACACACTATCATGCTCTGTCCATCATATTTTCCCTTTGTATGCTCCACTGTTGGGTGTTTTTCAATCTTTTTGACCCAAAACTCAGGTTCTGGTTTTGGTTTTTTTTTAATTTGCTTGGAAGTGAAGGGGCCATTACAAAACTGTTTAGTTTTAGTGCAAGAAGGTTTTTTTACAGCTGCTTAAGAGTGACTGTATTCATTTGCAGGAAGAAGGATAGCTGTATTTACAATAACCTACAACTGAAACAATTGGTTTAAGGAGAAATGACCAGCAATTACTATAGATAAATATTTGTAATACTGTCACTAGTTTTCTACTTCGTCTTGTAAACAATTAAAATAAAAATTGATTTAAATGAATGTCACATGATATCAATGCATAGTTAATGCAATCTGAGTACTTGGAAGGAAAATTGGCAGGGCACAATTTTCATGGACTGCTAGGTTTCCTCCTTTCATTTGGGAAAGCTAAATACAAATTCATGAAATCTTGGTATTAAAATCTCTCTCTTGAAACAAAAAAAAAATGTTCTTATCCTTAGGAATAGAGCAAAAAACATAAAGTATAAAATACCAGTAATTTCTGAGAATTGAAAAACTGGTTCAGCACTGAGCTTTATATTGTTCCTGATTTTGTTTGCAGCTTGATGTGTGAAAAGCGAATATTTGAAACTGTGAATAGTGTAAGACATCCCTTCTTGGTGAACCTTTTTGCTTGTTTCCAAACCAAAGATCACGTGTGCTTTGTAATGGAATATGCTGCTGGTGGGGACCTGATGATGCACATTCACACTGATGTCTTCTCTGAACCCAGAGCAGTGTGAGTATCCCTCCTTTCCTCTGGCATTAAAAGAAGGGCACTTTGCTCAGTGGATAAGAACTAAGGGCTTTATCACCACATGCCACCACATTATGTCACTTCAGTAAATGCTGTTTCAGTTTTTAAAAGAGTTGGAGATTCTAACTGATTTTGTTAGAAAAAGACTTGCAGGTTTAATGTGCCTGAATCTACACCGAATGCAAAATCTATATACAAATATTTAATCTTTATAATAATTTTTTTAAGACTCCATAAAAAGCTGAATGAAGGGTTAAAATAGTAGACGAGGCAGAAAAAGGAAATAATATGCCAATTTAGAAAACCTTCAATGCTATAGCAGTGAACACTACAGAAAATTTATCCTCCAGCCCAAGCAAACATGCTAGAGTTTGAAAGCTGCAAGTTTAAATGCTTTTGCCATCTGGCTTTAAAACTCTGGCCTTGTCTAAAACTATCTGTACCCAAAAAAACAATTTGTAATCTTCAAAGGATGGCTCATAAAAAAATCAATAATAATGGACCTCACATTCTGAAAAGCTAGACAAAATTCCATTGAAATTTTAACTTTAACTTTTTCAACAGATTTTATGCTGCGTGTGTGGTTCTTGGACTTCAGTATTTACATGAGCACAAAATAGTGTACAGGTAAGCAGTCATTTCCAGCAGATGAATTTCAACTGTTCTGAATAGTACTGAAGAAACATCAAGTGATGCAATTTTGTTCTCAAATGTTCATTTAGAGATTTGAAGTTGGATAACTTATTGCTGGACACAGAAGGCTTTGTGAAAATTGCTGACTTTGGTCTTTGCAAAGAAGGTAATGGCCCTTAAATTTTCTTTCGAGGGGAATTCCATAGTCTGTCCTACTCTTGACTGTTCCTTGAAAGTTTTGGACTGCCAGATGTGTATAGGGTCTATTCACCATGTGTCATTTGAAGGAAAAGAAGTACATCTTTGATTTTAAAAACGCAGAGATAGGAGGAAGTTCCTTAGTAGGGAAGTATCAGGAGCACGTGAGCATTGCCCTGTTCTTTTTATTTATTTTTTGTCAGTTGTGAGCATCACCTATTCTGACTCTTACTTAATCAGATCTCTGCTTGTTAACAAGGCACACTGCGCATTTTACAAATGAGTAGAAAAAGCATTAGTTGGTTTCCTCATTCTAAACACGGCACAACAAAATCAAGTGCCATTATAATCCATCCTGAGCTCTTGCTTTTTTACAAATTCATTATCTATTTTTTTAGCTCAGAAACCGTTGCAACTCTGAGTATATGAAAATGGTGTGCAAAGTATACTATAGCTGAAATTGAGAGATTGTCCCAAAAGGGAAGCCTAGAAAGTTATTTGCAAGCATCTCACTACTGGCAGCCACCAAATAGAGGTAGCTGTTACAATGTTTTTCTCAAAACCCACAGTGTGGGCAGATCCTTTTTCAGTATGTATAGCCTGTTTTCCATATCTTTTCCTTTAAGATAGCCTAAGAGGGAATTGGGTAAATTCAGTAGGTCTTCAAACATGAGTGCCAAGGCAAGTCCTCTGACCGTAGCTATAAATAAGTTCTGTAAATGACAAAACAAAATGAGAAGGAAAGCTTTTTCCTTCACCGACTGCTACAATAAATGGTTTTCTCAAGCTTTCTGCAGCAGCTCCCCTTCTTGTGTCACATCAGGCCTGGTGGTGCTCATGTCCCAAACTGTGCCCCTCTGGCAAATCCACAGGGCTTATTTTGCTCCAAATTCTTTAACTACACTCCATGTTTTACTTTCCTATATGTAATTTGCACTACAGAAGCATCCAAAGAGGCACGTTTGACTAAACTAGTGTGTACTGCATTTTCTTTTGCTAACTGGTAGAAATGGAGCATAAGATTGTATCTTTCCAAAGAAAGATAAATGGGTGACAGAGTTAAGAGGAACCTTAATCTGGCTCATTGCATATAGTGAGGGATAGAAAAATTTGAACAGAAGCACATGGGAAACAAAGGCATGGGGAGCAAGGAGGGAATGTTTTACCTCACTGGTCTGAGCCTTCAGGACACAGGCCCTGGATCTAGTATCAGTTGAAGTTGCTCTGGAGAGAGGTTCTGCTTAGAGGTATAGGTTGTGGAATGGCAAAAATATTGCTTGCTTTTCATGATTTGTAACTTTCAGGAATGGGATTTGGAGACAGAACAAGCACATTCTGTGGCACACCGGAATTTCTGGCTCCAGAGGTGCTGACAGAAACCTCTTATACAAGAGCTGTAGACTGGTGGGGTCTTGGGGTTCTTATCTATGAGATGCTGGTGGGTGAGGTAAGTTCTGGTAAGATACAGTGGAGTCATAAAACTAAGCAATGTTTAAAGGTTACAAACCTCAAGATAGCAGCCTGTCAACATGTCATGTGCCCTACCTGCCACAGTATCGGTATTCATTATACAGCATGCATAGGTATACCCAGCTCTACAGTGAGCATCTTAATGTGTGTCGTCCAGAAAAAGAAGTGTGAAATACTGAGCAGCTACTCACCTGATATTGGCTACTGTAATGCTGGAGAGGTTGGCAAGTCATGTCTGGAGCTTGAATTATCAGCATTTGTAGAAGCCAGCAAGTTGTAACTGGTCAAAGACTTAAACTCTAGATCTTTGATTTATTTTTAATTACATCATTATGTCTTAAATCAAATTCCAGTAATGGCACAATAATATCAGTGCCTCTAAGTAAGAGCATAGTACATCTATCCAAACAGTTTGGGGGAGCTAAGTTTCCAGGACACATCTGCTGCCAAATCTAGATGTGCACAGCAATATCAGTCTTCTGCTTTCAAATGCTTTTGGGGAAAAAATAAACTTCTAACTCCTGTAGATTGAACGGAAGTGAACTTTAACACATAAAACTGGATAGCTGTGAAAAATTATGCCAAATACACTAAAATAGAAAGCCCCAGTTCCATGTAAATGAGCTGGTATAAATAAATCACTATTGAGAACTTTATTTGCCATTGCATATACTGCTCTACCTTTCGGTCCATTTTGTAACAGTATCTCCCAGGTGGCACAGTGATAGCTCACATGCTAAAAACTCCTAATTTTGTTCTTTTTCAAAAAAGGACGGTCATTCAACTTACTTTCACTTCCTTTCAGGTAAAAAAGGACAAAAAGCTTGTACAGGGTCACCTACATGCCAGGCCACTTCAAAAGAGCTTGAAAACCTTTGAGCTGCAACATGCTAAAGATTTTACAAAAACAAATTAGTCTTGACCACACTGTGAATGGCAGCTATCCCAAAGAAGAGCTGATAGATACTTCCCATGTACACCCCGAGTTCAAAGATCCCAGTTTAAGGTGTTTCTACATCTAAAGGCAAATTTTTAAAACATGGTCCTTCAGTAGGAATTATGCAATAATGCCAACTTGTCTTTTCTTCCTTATGGAAAGCTATGTATCTGTTTCTGGGAAGGAAGACTTCATTTCAGGATGTCTAATTCCAAACATTCAGCTGAGTTTATATTGTTTTCAATAGTGATTTTAAGCCTGTTTGTAGTATGTTTTAAATTATTTTCATTATAGTCTCCCTTCCCTGGAGATGATGAAGAAGAGGTGTTTGACAGCATTGTAAATGATGAAGTAAGATATCCACGATTTCTGTCTACAGAAGCCATCTCAATAATGAGACGGGTAAGAACATTTTAATAATTAATATTACAGTATCACCCTCTTGTCCTATTTCCAACAATTACTTTTGTGAGGAACAAAACACTTTAGGAACCTGCACTTTGTATATTTTTTTTTACAATTATATTTTGGACTTGCTTCATTCATGCTGTGCCATGCTGCCTGTCACCTTAAATGAAAATTGTCTATGCCATTCCACTTTATTAGGAGCAAGTTTTTCTTTGTAAAATGTAAAACACTTGAGGCTCTACTTTCTCTCTGAACTAAATTTCCTATTTTTACCTACCTAGAGTAGTTCAGCTTTCTTTTCCTGGCTGAAAACTGCTGCATTGACCTATTTGGTAGATTAGCATTGTCACATGAATATTTTAATTCAAAGACTTCTAAATCTTTTGGTTTCATTCCAGCTGGGGCAGGGAACACTGTACACGTGGCATCCACAGTCCCATTGTTGGCAAGGAACAGCTGATTTTGGTTGTGGTTGTTGTTAGTGCTATTCCTTAGTGAGATGTGTCTGCTTATCAAAGGAAGGCAGTTGAACCTGTCTGAGTTAGCACCTTACCACAGTTGATAGAAAGGCAGTACTGGAGATGGTTCCAAGGCCTTTGGAATCAGCCTCTCCACATAAATGTCTGATGCTGAGTATCAGTTTAGCACCTAATTCAGCAATGCGCTGTAGCTCTAACTACTGTGACATAACTCTCTAAGTAATAGCATAAATATTTGGTAACTTTAACGATTGCTTAGTCCCAGGGAGAGTGTTTGCCTAGAGAGAGAGAGCAGAATACAGTTTCAAGGCAGAATCTGGGGAAGGTACTATTGCTGTGAAAATTCATGCCACTATCCACAGGGGACAGGGTGCTGCTACACTGTACCCACAATACCTGTACCAGGAACTTTGTACTGGCAATTTACTAGTTGGAGCTCTGGCATGGTCTTTCCATCACAGAATTTCATATACAATATAGTAGACGTTATTTTTTGATGGCCGCATCATGAATATCAACCCACCCTGCTACTGGGCCCTGTCTGGAACACAGCAGTACAATTTGCAAGTGAGAGCAAACTTACAGAGTTAACTAGGAAACCCTTTCCTTTGGCTGAATGTATGAAGCAGCTTGAAGCCTTTTCTGGTAAATCAACTGCTGTAAAGGAGCTGAGCACCAAGACAGCAGGGTGATCTCTTCTCTGAGCCGAGCAAGAACCACTGGCTTATGTAAATCTGTACCCTCACCAGCAAAGAGGAACTTTGCACTCTGTGCTGAGCACTTGCCCCAGATCGCCTCCAGTACCAAGACAGAGCAGCACAGCTCTGCAGGGAGACAGATGAGTCTGCTCTGACACTGCTCCTGGCTCAGCTGCTGCTGCAACTGTGCTGGCAGGCTGAAAGAGCACTACTAAAAGCTAAAGCTTTGTCTGTCCCTTTCTGCAAGGGGCAAGGATTGTCCATAGGTCAGGCAGTATGAATTTCATGGTCCACCTCATCTTGGTGTTGGCTCTTACACAGCAACACTCATCCTTCCTCCTTCCTTTTCCTCTCCCTGAGTTTCTCCACTGAAACCCTGCATATTTTGTCAGCTGCTACGAAGAAATCCAGAGCGGCGTCTTGGAGCTGGAGAGAAAGATGCTGAGGATGTGAAAAAGCATCACTTTTTCAGGGTGAGTACAAACTAGTATTATTTGTAAGGACACAAAGGAGTAGAGATGGGAAACTAAACATCATTTATTTTACAGCAAATAGATTGGCATGCTTTACTGGCCAAGAAAGTCAAGCCTCCTTTCGTACCCACCATTAGAGGACGAGAAGATGTTAGTAATTTTGATGATGAATTTACCTCTGAAGCACCTATCCTCACTCCACCTCGGGAACCAAGGATACTTTCAGAAGAAGAGCAGGAAATGTTCAGAGATTTTGATTACATTGCTGATTGGTGTTAACTTCCACACACTGTGAAGCCCCAGCTGACTGGCTCACAAGAATGCCTCTCTCTGAAGAATACCGACCCTTCAATTGCTTTCTGTGCCACCTGTTGCTTCTGGGTTTTTTTAAATCACATGAAGATCCTTTTAAGTACTGTTTTAACACTCTTGTGAAGAGTGACCTCTTTGTATATTGTTTTTTATCTGAGCACTGGAAAGCAGGTCTATGGCGTTCCTAAGCTGAGTTGGTGAACCCAGGCTGTGTTGAACTTCCCGCACACAGGCGCACGTGGATCTGTACAGTTTCTCTCACTCTTCCACAGCAGATAATGCCGCTTTTTAAAGTATCTGCCTTAAGTGGGAAAAGCAGACTTTGAGCTAGGTAATCTCCACTCAGCCACACTGAAGTAAGTTGGGATACTGGTGACACTCACACAGAACCTGGTTCCAGTTGGAGAAGGCAAATGATTTCAGCTAAATATTGTGCAGTCTTTAAAACTACACATTTCTATGTACACCTTCATCCTGTGTTCTTAAAATAATGGTATTGAGAACAGATATGCCTTGTTTTGTAAATTTTCTATGGTATTTATTAGGAAAAATGTTAAACACCTTGCCTTTGAGATAACAACTGTGTAAGTGCTTCCATTACAAAGAAAAATCCAGAAAAATCCAGAGAGTTTACCAAAGTCACTTGCCAAACAGTTTTGCCTTCAAGCTCCTTGAGCACAGCTTAAGGCCCTGGTTGGGATGAGGAATGTAAGGAGGACACTGCTCAGTGTAACCCTAGAGCGGAGCAGCTGCAAGGCCCAGGCCCAGCCCCTTCCGTACTCACCTCAAGCCTTTCCCACGCCCCAACGGGGCAGAGAAGTTTCCCAGGCCATATCCAACCCCCTCCATCCCCTGTCTGCTGTACAGTATCATATCACTTAGAAAATTTAAGGATTTTCAATGTATACATGCTGTGAACATGTATATTTGGAAGTTGTAATGTATTCTTACCTCCAGGCAAGTAATTTAATTGTACCACTTCACCGAAGTTGTGTAGTGGCCAAGTGAACAAAAAAATGTATCCATGTAGGCCACTGACCTCCAGCCCCTGGATTGGCAGTTACTGAGGGTAAAAAGCAATATGTTGTAATAGAATGTATAAATATTTTTGATAAAAACAGTGTATATTTTATAAACCCCTAACACTAAAAGCTGTACCTCAAAAGTTGAAAAGTAATTTAGACCAGACACTGTGTGTAAACCAAGACCTATTTTTGGCATCTGCTGTTCTGTGGGTAAACATTGACTCTTGGAAAATAAATTTCCCACGTGGTCTTTACCTCTAGCACTATTCAGTACTGTAACCTCACAGGTTCATCCTGGCCAGGCATTTTCTGTTCATGGGCTAAGGCAGTGAGCATCGCACTCAAATGAATTAAAAACTGGTAATTTTATTAATTCAAAGAAGAAACACAAACCACTGGGGCATGCAATGCTAAGGAGGTGGTTTAAAATCATGATGCTGGACAGACCTGCAGGGTTAGGCAGGAGAGAGACTTAAGAGAGAAAAAAATTAAATAATGGTTACTAGGTCTAAATCAGGCCAGTCCCCCACAGGAGTGAGGCAGACACCTTCCCCACCTACAAATCACGTTGGGCAGAGTGAGTCAACTCCTCAGCATTCCTTTTTTCCAGGTTCTATATTGATAAGAAACAAATTATGTTCCTGTATCTAGCTGAAACCCATACTTTTGAGGTACAGTCAGCTCACCCTTTTTGGTTCCCAAATATATATATATATACAAGCATCTCACAGGGTGCTTAATACTTACGAAAGTATCCTCAAACATACTTTTTTGTAACTACGTCTTGTACAGAAATCCTTTTTTAATCTAAGCAAATCACTAAAAAATAAAAAAAAATTAGAAAAAATTAGAGGGCAGGGTATGTTCACCCAGTTAAGCTGAAAAAAGCACTAATTTTATCTCTGTAGTTTTTTAAATATTTTTAGGCAGATTAAGATTTAAACCCTAGATTGTAAATATATTTTGCTATACTTTATCTGTATGTGGCTGCTCAAGCACTTTGTAAGGAAATTAGGATATTTTAGAATGGTACACTATGCATTAAAATGAAATGTGCCTTTAACAAATGTCATTCTAAGTGTTTTGCAGTCATTAATATCACAAATTAAAGTTCTAAATAGAGTAATTTGTAAATTGTGTCGCAAACATGATTTTGCTGTTTCTTGAAGTGGCTGGTCATGTTGTCTCCACAGGTAACTTCAGAAAAGAACTTACCATCAGGAGGGGACCCAGTCTCTTGGTGGGAGCTCAGTGGCCTTCCATTTTTTTTTAAAAAAGAACATTACAAACGGCCTCTGAGCATACCTTCTTTCTGAAGAAGAGCAGTCTCTGGCTTGGAGCAGTCCCGACAGGAGCAGACCCTGTCAGCTGGAGTCTGGCCTGCTTCACTCAGCATTCTACCTCACAGGCTGCCCCTGAGGGCAGGGGGGACACAACTCTCAGCCTGGCTCCTGGGTACTGCTTCATTACAGTCTCTTTCCTACCCACCCTTCCTAAGCCGTGTTACCAAACCACAATCCGTACCCACCTACCCCACACTGAGCTTGTTCTTTAGACAGTGTAGAGGATGAAGCTTTCTTTTCTGAGTGCATTTAGAACAGAATTCTTTACTCCTAAGAGCAACATGGAATTTCACACAGCCATTTTGCCCGGAGACAGACACTTCATACCTGCCTAAACAATCGGTTCCAGAAAGGGCTGGCTCCAGAGTTTCAAGGATCTAGTCTGAACTGCGGCTGAATTAACATAGGAGGTGCTTGAAGATGTTCTGCCCTTGCACTTGTGTATGGGGAATGCAACCCTTCAGCCTCCTGCCTTGTCCCGGGCTGGCTGCTGAGCCGCCTCCCTCACGCCCAGCCCCGGGTGAACAGAGCGCCCAAAGCCCGCCCCCAGCCCGAGGGCAGCCGGTGCCGGCACTGCGGGCCCTGCCTCACACAGGCAGGGCAGGAGCTACCACAGCTGTCAGAGCTGGGCCGTTTTTTTCCTGGCATGCTTCGCCATAACTACTATACTGCAGCCAGTAGTAAGTGGCCTTCAAGCACATTCCTGCTTCTGCCTCTGTGCTGCCATCTCCACACCCCGAGAGATACAGCAACTGCTTGTGGAACTGCAGGGTCGAGGCAGGATTGCACATCCCTGCCCCCATCTGCTGCACTTCACAGCTTAGCACAGATGTATTTAAATTCCTGTCCAGACAATCTTTGCTGTATGCAGCAATTTCAACTGCAAACACTCACCCGTCACATGTCAAGTCCTCGTGCCTAATGCCTGAAAGGATTAAAGTATTAGCATTATGGGCAATGTGTATTTCAGTCACTTTCAACCTTCATGGAGTAGATTTAACCCACAGATCTATGCTGGAAAGCAGCACTCACAGTAAAAGCTATTTCCACCTTTGCATTCCCAAGCTGTAACAGTGCATGAAATAAAGGTCGGGCCCAGTCCATTCAAAGCACCCCACCTTCACCCACAGAGGATGCAGGCTCAGACCAAGGCTGGGAATGCCCAAATAGAAAACGTTACAACAAAGTCAAAACCAATACACTAGACAAAGAATACATGCCCTCCCACCTACTGAGTGTATCCCTTCTACCACCCACACCAGAATCTTTCATGGCTGCAACCAACAGCTCCTGTGGTGTAACAGGACTGTACAACCTTCGTTACTTGTTTGCAAAAAAAATGTTCAATTTCCACATTTCCCATCTCTACTGGCAGAAGAGGATTAAAGCTCAACTAGCAAGAAAACAGTGAGGGTTACTGGCAATTAGTGCTATTAGCACTGGACAGAGCCCTGCCCTCTGGATGGCTTAGGACCAGATGTATATGTAGCAAGCTGACCCCTCAGCTGTTCATTTGTGTGGTTAAACTGAATTTGCACCTGTGATACAAAATCTCAGGAACCACAGGACTCCTAGCTAAGCACATTTGTTGCTTTATACACAAAGGGACACTGTCAGGCAGTGTTCAAAGCTCTTAGTATGGGCAGGGCTGAACAACTTCAGGCCTTCACTCAGCACCTGGCATATCATTTCAAACAGCAAGTGCTCACTTAGAATGTAACCACAGGCCAGCCAGACTGCAGGGTGGTCTGACAGGTCAGAGATTTAACTGAAACTTATACTAGAAATACTTTCTACTTTTCTTTGTACAGTACTAAGCATCATGAAGTTACCAGGAATTCAGCTAAAGTGAGCCCTCATGCCTATCAGTAGCTGCTTTGTCATGTCAAATTCACAGAAGAAAAGCAGAGATGTTCGTGAGAATCAGGGAGACTGTGCCAAGGATGGGATTAATCCTATTGTAGTTATGAAAACCTGAAACGGCTTTTCAGCAACTGTTTACATTCTGGGTGCAAGCACCCACACTACAGCTCCCTACAACTACTAGAGCACTGTGGAGATCAGATATTGTCCAGAAAGTGAGCATTTAAGCAGCCTTGTGACCAAGCCCGCAAGTATGAAGCTCACTCCACCATTCCATGGACTGCATTCCAGTTCTCAGCATGTACAACAGTACGTGCATGTCACAGTGCAGTCATACCCACAAGATGGTGTTTTTGGAAAACAGTTTATTTGGGAATTACACAATATTTTAAATTCTCCAAAATACATCTTACTAGATCCCTACAAAAGAAATCTAAGTACAACAATATGAAATTAAATTTGTTGCAACAGTTATTAAATATTTACTTCTACTAATATATACATACAAAATGCCACACAATGAGCTTGTTTACCCTTGGAATGTGTGCTGCCTTCCAGCAGTTATGCTCCATCTCCATATCCTCAAGTTCCACAACACGAAGACCCAATATTAACACTTTGTACATCCTTTATTATAGGCAAAAATAAAGAGTTTGTTTTTGTTGGGGTTTTTTGGGGGGGGTTAACTGAAATTAACCCTCTGCAATCTCACAGCTGTGGTAGTTTGTCTACTGGGGTATCAAACTTGAAGTCTGCTGGGAAAAGATCTGGAGCTCGAGGATAGATCAGCCTGTATGACTGTCTAATTGTAACATCAGCCACACCAGCAATATCACCAATTTCTACAACAAAAAGCAGAGAAGTGATTAGTTTTTACTTTTGCCATTTGCATTCAAGAAAACAGCAAGCATAACTTATCAAGAGGCACTGGACACTTGCTTCACTTGCACCTCTCCCAAAAGCCCGGTAGAAATGGTTACAACTGTGGTGACTAATAATTTTGGATATACAAGTCTGTCTTCTTCTGTGCCACACTTAAACTTAACCTATAAATCATGGAATAACAAAGTTCAAATTGGCAGAGGGCTAGGAGTGTAGAAGTGATTAGAAACATCTACTGCAAACTCTACATATGACCAGCAATATTTTAACAAATCATTATCAACTTTTAGATCTTCATTTTTATGCTCTGATTAAATATAAGCAAAGACAAGCAAAAAACTGAGTCTCAAGACAAAAACCAATACCTTCAAGTTAAACGTGCAATACATCTACCTTAAAATGCACCAAGAAATGAGGCAGAGGCACAGAGTACTGTCTAACAAGCTGATGGAACACTTCTTTGACATCCACAATTTATTCAAGAGTTAGTCAAGTTAGGAATTTAAACCCTGAACTGCATGAGAGCCTTCAACACTGTCCGAGCAGTGTGGAGCCATGCTGTCCATGGCAGGCAGCTGTACTTTAAACAATCACTCCTAAGAGATGCAATCCAGCTCACAACCAGTAAGGATGAAGGTACTGAATTTCCTGGGCTCCAGATCACAGGCCCAGGAAAGTGCCAACAGGACGGAAGCTCCAGGGACATAAGCAGTTACAAATGTAGAACAAAACCTGACAGATAAAAGCTGTTTATCCAAAAGGAACTCTCCATTACGAAATTGCTATGTTTTCAACATTTGTGATCTGGACCAGACAGCTCAGTGACGCACTTGGATCCATTTCTCACATGGAGTTCTACCTCCTGCAGCCTTAGCAAACTTATTTCCCCAGCATTGCTGCGCTGTAGGTCTAACTCCCTCGAGCCCCAGGGGCTGATCCATGCTGCTCAAGAGCCCTAAACTCCTCACTGGCTCCCCACAGGCTACCCTACCACCAGGGAATCTGCCCCACCTGATCCACAACAAACCTTGCCATCCCACACCTTCCATCTTTACCACAAGCTCACGTAAGTCAAGGACAATGTACTAATGTAGGTGATTCCCTGGCAGCAGGAATGATTCAAGATTCAATGTAATCCAAAGCCTTCGTGCTCCCTGCAACTACCCTCAAGGTTCTGTTTAGAGTATTTTAGAGCAGCAAAATGGACACACAAAAATATTATAGCATAGGTGAACTTAAATTATTATGTTTATTTGAATGCACTGGTCCATTGCATTCAGGAATCCAACTCCTAATACCAGAAGAAAATGAACTCAGTTTACACTGTGCGTAGCAAATTACTCCATGTTCATTTTGGCGACTGGGAGATCCTGGTTTAGTCCTTGCTGTATGCAGTTAGAATGGAGCTTATCCCTCTTTGCACAGACCTCAAAGTTTTACAGTAACACTGAATTTTCTTTCAAGAAGAAGGACATGGCAAACTAAAAACAAACCAAAAAAAGTCAAGTTTTACCTTTTTGTGTCCTTTTCTCTGAAGAAGCCTGTGATGCCATGTAAATAGCTGCAGCTGCTACAGAGATAGGGCTTCTCCCAGGAACCAAATCTAATTCCACAGCTTTACGGGCAATATGTGTTGCTGCCATTTGTACTTGTTTGGGAAGACCCAGATTAGAACAGAATCGTGACATGAAGTCTCCAGTTGTAATCAAATCAACACTGGTTTCCAGAGCTTTCAAAATAAGTTTAAAACACCGGCCTATTTCCTTCTTTGAAATCCTGGACACCGCACATATTTCTGAAAAAAGAGTGTAAATTAAATCTTCGGCTTCACAGTATTTAGTCCCCCCAAAATAATCAAACTTGGTTTTCAATATATTAAGAGCCACAAAAAAGGCCAATATCCTGAAGGCCACCATCACTAAATAAGCTCTGACCATTTGTGAAACATCAGTCAGTGCACATTTATCATAAGGAACTAATTAACACAGCTCACTTAGTAAGGGAAATTTGGTACTCAATGCTAGAGAGCTGCATCTCTGTTGGGGGAAAGTTGCACAAATTTACTACAGAACTGCTGGTTCAAATTCAGTTAAATGCAGTTACAACAGTCTCCACCATCCTCTGATCAAAGCAATGCCTTTAAAGTTTCACCAACACTCAAAACAACTTTCAAATGCTAAAACCCCCATGCTTAAGAGCCTACTCCATAAATATAACAAATTCCTACAGACCCTTCTACTCCCCCCTCAAATGTGAGCTACAGCTGAGAACAACCAATTTGACAAAGTCCAGGAGTAAGAAAACCAAACTCCTACAGTGACAGTAACTAAGTCTTTACTTCATGGCAAAATTGAATCTGTATCACTGAAAACTTACCTTTAAATGTTCTCGGAACCCCCTCTTGCCTACAGGCTATGTAGAGACAAGCAGAAGCAATAGCATCATTACTTCTCCCCTTCAGGCTCTTTTGCTCATACACTTGCTTGAATAAATTATTTGTTCGATCCTTCAACGCAAGAAGATGAAATTTAATTAACTCTAGGCCATTTAATTAGCAGCAATATCAAAAATTCATGTGCTCATTATATTATGCTAACCAAGTCAATGCCAGAACAATTTAAGGAAAGGAGACATGAACTTACAACTATATTTCTAGGGAGGTTGATTCTGTCTGCCATGTTCGTAATTTCTTTAAAAGCATTCATCATCGCACGATCAGAGCTGCTCATAGTTCTGCGATTTTGGTACTTGGAATTCCCAAATTCATCAAAACTGGCTGCACCTGTGCCCTGAAAACAAAAATTTATATCGTCAATAACACAAGCAGCTTCCTGCTCACTTCAAGAGCAAACATCTTCCAGCTTTACACATTTTAATTCAAGGCATCAGTTCCAACAGTCGTGCAAATAAACATCACTGAAAGTAACTCATTCAATCGAGCACTGTTCCACACAACAGCTTCTACACTTTGCACCAGTGTCAAATTGTGTACTGCTTCCCAAAAACCACAGATTACATGGGGCTTTTTCTTTCCTCATGCAACAATAGTTAAAAGTCAAAACCAGAAATATATAGCCAGTGTGTGTATCTCAATACTCCTGTCACCAATGCTGAGGTCCAGGATGATATTCTATGCAACTCTCCTGTGTCCTTTGGGCTGCAACTGTGGCAGACAGCCGAGTCAGAAAAATGATTTTATGGTCAGCTGGAGACCAGTTGTTAGAATGATAGCCATCATAGTGAAGGCATGGGCAAAGAGAATACACAAACCAATGAGCCAGTCAAACCCAACTTGATACTGTGCCTGTTAGAGGCTGCAAGCCTTAATCAGCAAATGGAAATATCCATATATTTTGACTTGACAGGAAAATCACAGGCCTCTTAAAAGAAAAGCTTAAGGTCTTTGGAGATTAAGAGCCTCAAACTCAACCAACTTTGAAACAAGCTTCCAAGGTACAATTTTGTTTGTACCTTACAACTGATAGTGCAAATTGCTTACTTCTATTAAATATGCAAATTTGCCCAGCCAAAAGTGTCTAAAATGTTTGAGGTTTTCAATTTGCCAGCAGTCCAAAACAAGTCGTTACCAAATAATGCCATGTCAGATTAGTGATAGCTGATAACAACGTCTTGTTAAGTTCAGAAGAACGATGTCTAATTTATATTGTCTACATATGTGTTTTCTGTCACAGTCTGCAAGGGGCCCAGAGTTCTTTCAAGTGGAAAACACTTTTCACAATTCTATCATGTGTAGGAACCTTGATTTCCTGAATCTGTAAGCATTTATTTCTTGCTGGTACATTCAATTTACCTGGGATGGGGCATCCAACTTTTACTGCAGACAGATTTGGTCGTTTAAACAAACCACTGGCGGACACTGACTACTGCACTGTCATTTTGCCAAAACCAGTAAAAATAAAGCATGTCTTGATCTGTGACTGATAACCTGGCTAAGCATCTGCACACAGTTCTCAAACTGAATACTCAGCAATGGATCAAGATGTCCAGGCTGTACAAAGTGGGGTAAAGACACAGTGAACAAAGGATAGAACATGCCCTGGCATCACCTTTTACTTCTGAGCTACCCAGTTTCTTCATTCCTGACCCATCTGTTTGGGAACTGCCCTTCTATTTTAACACAGGCTCTAACCATATAATCTCTCTGAGATGCACTTCTGCATTTAAAACATGTTCTCTGACTGACAGTAGTAACACTTGCTCTTGACCGTTCACTGACATTGTTCCCCTTCCCATGCCCAAGGCCTCAATGACCCATTTCCAGCTGCCCAAATGGATCCCTCCCTGCTGAGACACCATCTATGGTGCTCACACACCTTGATTCACTGTGGCAATGGAGGACTTCAGCACAGAACCCTCCTCACAAGTCTCCCCAGCTCCTTTAACAGGTCTCTACAACAGATTCCAGACCCATTCCTGGTTTTTCCCCTACTACTTCAAACATCCTTTCATACAAAATAAGCACCCAGACGTGATCCTGGCACCAACACAGCAGAGGGCTGTTCCAAAGACAATCCTATTTCCTTGGCTGGATGAACACCTCCAACTACTCAAAGGTTCCTAGTAAGATGAAAAGGTAAACAAAGAGTAAGAGTAAAGCACAACAAACTTCAGGCCACAAAGAGCAATACTAGGCCTTCCATTCAAAAATTATGCCAGAACGTCCCTTGGCCCAAAGTATACAGGAATCTCAGGTCAAAAGGCTCTGTGCTGGTCATCAGTCACCCCTATTCCCTGCAGTGCATTACATTTGTGTTTATCATGGCCTCCTAGACCAGTGCTATGGACAAATGCTTCCAGGAACTGCATGAGCTCAAACTCCTGTAGATGCCAGAAGAGTGAGCACGAACAACAGCAAGTCCCCAGGTCCTTGTCTAGCCAGGCTTCATATCAGAGACCACCCTACCAGGAAATACTGCTCTGTCCTGGAACCAGCAAGTATTCCCCTTCACCACAGGGATTTTTCCCTGGTCCACTGGTTAAGGAGAACCAAAAAATACAAAAAAACCCACATCTATTAGGTGCTGTGGAATGGAACTAGACAAAGATTTTACCCTGCTGATGTGGGCCCTCTTCAAGAACCATGCCCAATATACACCTCACAACTATAAAAGGGGTGGAAAACACTCTTCCACCTCAACTGCTTATATAAACCACAGTAATTCTCCTTGCCTTTGTTATTTAAATGCACCGTCTACTTTCCTTCTGGAGCTTTGAGGGACAACGCTTTGTTGATTTCAGTCCTTGACAACCATGATAAGAGTCCCTTTCCCTTCATGGAAAAAGGAGCCACACAGTTTTAACTGAAATTAAACTGACTTTACAAATCATGTGGTTTACTGTTGTGGCCTTTGAGTCAGGAATTCTACCTGTTTGGCTTTCAAACAGAACAGAAACCTCATAGATACAATCCTGGAAACAGCCTTCAAGGCTGAAGTGAGAAAATGCAGTCAAGTAAACAGTGACCAATCTCTGAAGGGGCTCAGTGGAGGTCAGCTTTACAGCACTGGCAGCCAAAAGCTTTGTACCCCAGTATTTCCCCCACAGTAGCAGAAAGTATAAGTACTACCAGTATCATCCACATCACTGATTTGTGGTTAACCACAGCATCAAGGCATGCCCCCAGATCCAGCAGTCTCTTGCCCAGTACAACCAGCTCATATGGATCCTTTCTTTTTTCCAGTCATCAGCCCCTGATACCTTCAATATAGCACTTTCAGATTCAGGCTGTGCAGTTTAGCAACAGCCAGCTTCCTTTCAGAAGTATCTGATCAAAGGATAGGAATCCTATGCCAAGAGATTGCATTAGGTCTTTTTTCAACCAATCTAAATTCTCTTGGAGTTGCAGTTACTACAAAAAGGAATCAATTAACTAGCAAAGGTGATAAAAGACATTTGCCACAAGATAGGAAACAAAACTTACAGTTTTCTTTTAGATTCATTGAAAAGAGTTGCCCATATCAAAGCAAAACTAAAAGCTGCCAGTTATTTTTCTTTAATTTTATGTTTGAATTTTAGAAATAACAGTAACATTCTGGCAATCAAGTCACAATTAGCAAGAGACTTCCCCATGCCTCCAATTGATCTGCATTGTTATCAGATCAACTGCAGCACACAGTATTTAATTTCAGAGTTACGGTTCTGTGCCAGTATCCTGAAGACCTGCCTGTGGAATTCAAACCACTTCCACCACTGCCAACTATGCTATTCACCCTCCTCTTTAGAGGAAAATTAATCCTTGTTCCAATGCAGGCTGCTGCTGCCTCAGACAGATGGGTTCCTTAAGCATTAAAACCAATTAGGAATTAATCCCTTTGCACAGGCAGAGCATCCTCTGCTGCTAATACATACAGACCACACACCCCCACAGGAAGGGGCCCCAGAGCAACACCTCCTGCCTTCCCAGAGGACAGAGGGACAAACCACTCTGTGAAGCAGAACCAACCCTCTTCCCTCTACTGTTACAAGGCAATACTGCTGTAACTGGTTCAGATTCCATTTCTACCTATGTTCCCAGGAGTTTACAACAGATCTCTAACAAGATGTGCCATGGGAATTATCAATGTCCTTCTCTTTTGGACTTGCCACAACACGTTGTGGTTTACGGGTTCTTCTAGTGGGAGGGTGGAGCAGATCAGCTGTAAAGATTTTACCTGCAGTCCTACCTCAAATAGAAAGAAATATCCCTGGTCCTGTCCCATATGAAAGGTTAAAGCCATCTCTGGCATATAAAAATGGAGTCCACTCCAGGCCATTCTAAGAACTGCTGTTAACTGGGAAAATAATAATCTTACCTTGCTTCATTCTCTGGAATTCAAAAAGGTTGTTCTGTACCCTGTCAGCTCCTACTTACCCTCCTCAAGAGTACACCAATTTCACCCTTGTTCAACCACTGTGCACATCTAAGTCAATCTACATCCCAGCCTACTGTCCGCAGGGACTTCAGATGACTGCTTGAGAAATGTACTACTTCCTTGAGTTAGTTATGCAAAATTCATGCCCTTTCTGCATTGACAGGAGATTTCTTCAGCATCTTCTGACAAAAGCCATTTGCTTCTTTTGAAAGGACTGAAAAAAAAAAAGCAGTCCCTGATACAGAGCTCACATCAATGAACTGACAACCCAGACCCCCTGCTTACTAGCAAGACAAATACAGGAACTCTTGTGCAGAAAACATCCTGCTTTGTCAAAGGGACTCTCAATTTCCCATAGAAAGTAATACACCTCTCCTGCAATTCTTCCCTGAGCAAATAAAATATCCACAGTTGGACTGACCGCCCCCTCTACTTTCCCCAACACAATCCTGGCAGTTCCAGTACTTTTTACTCAGTTCTCATAGGCTAAATCATGCAACACTAACATTCCCATATGTTGTCTTCATGGAATGGCACTCTTTGCTACAAGTTTGGTCAAGCCTATTCTGGGATGTCCTGGTTCACAGCAAAACTGTTCCATTAGTTGAATGTCCATTTCTGAAAGTTTTTAGTTTTCACGGGCAAACAAACTTCTATGAAAAGTTTCTTTATGTCTTTAGTTCTCTTACTAAGGCTGCCATCCCTCTTTATTCTAAATTAAGATCTGAACCTTCAAAGGGAGGGGGGTTAACAGCAAAAGTCACTGATGATCCAGGTGATCACCTGGACACAAAATCTGTATTTAGCTGAAATATCTTTTGTCTTTTCTAACACAAAGGTTCTAAAGGAGCTCAGGTCATTCTACTGACTGAATTAAAACGAGCTCCCAGAAACAAACCTTGTATTTACACAGCCCAGAGAGAGAAAAAATGTGAACCTGGAGCAAACAGTCCATTTCTCCATGTCTATAAAGGTACAGGTCTTTATCACAGCTGACCAAATCAGCAACAGAAGTCCAAGCCCTCTGAACTACCATCTTTCTGATCCTATACAGGTGGCATTTAAATTCCAGTGACTTCTACAGCACTGCTTCACAGAGCCACTTAGCAATGCTAATGTTTTAATGGAGCAGTGCAGAAATTTGTTCACCTGAACGTACTCCAAAAGCCTCCTAAAATGTGACAGGCTGCAGTGCTTGGAGTTGTCCAAAACACAACCATCTACTTTGACAATTCCTCAAAGAGAAGGTTGCTTTTTCACTAATGGTAAAAAATTAGCTGTCAATCAGTATTCACCTGTCAACTTCCTCACTTATAAGAACTCTTGGATGAAAAGTATGTTGCACACTTCCCTATACATACATTTTTAGGCACTTCATCCTAGCAACATCACTGGGATAAAAGCTGCTGAGAAAACACACAAAGCAGCAAAATGTTTTTAGTAGTTATTTATCAGTAGCTACAACCCTTTTCGTGAAACATTCAGGAAATCCACAAAAATTAATTTGGATCTTGCAATAAAAAATGAACAAGAAAGTACGACAATTAAAACTTACCTGGGTCACTACTTCACTAAAGGGAATGCATTTGTGTGACTAGTCCTGCTTGCTCTCATGGGAAACAGCAGGATATGATTGCAACACAAAGTTTTGACCCAAGTATAGACTGAATATTTCCTCTGGGGCACTCACACCATGAAAGAATTCTACGTTTAGTGCTTTAACATTAATTGGAAGAATATGGACAACATGAGATCTCCAGGTCTTCAATATGAGTCTGATACAGATGTTACTACAAAAATAATGGCAGCACTAGATATTGAGATGTCAAAATTAAGTATGCTATTTCAGAACCATCTCAAATAGACTTGCTAAGTCAAAGTAGGCTTCTTTAAAAATTGCAGTATCAACTTTCCTATTTATCATATTGAAGATATATTTATCATATTTAACATATCAAAGGGTAGCAAGTAACCCCACAGCACTGCAAACTTTTTTTGTTTTGCAAAAGTTGGCCCTCTCCTTCTATCCCCAGGAAAGGGCCATATTTTATACACTGCTGAAACATGCAAGTTCAGTTCAGGCAAAATCTCTTCATAAATACATATGCTGTCTAGTTTCTCAATGGTATTTGGTATTTGACATAAAAACACAAACTTGGTAAAATTTAGTTTTTCCAGGGTTACCTTGCCAATCATCGTACTCAAGTCACCATCACTCAGCAAAGGATTCTGGGTGTCCCCAACTCGAGATGGGTCTTTGGTTGCTTTGTCATTGCTGAACGTTCTCCACTCTGACCCCACATCTATGACCCGGTCACCTGAGAACACAGAAAGCAACACAAAGTCTGCATTAACACAGTGCTTTAAAATATGGTGTGAAACATTAAGTCAGGCATCCTAGCTCTGCATTGTAAGAAGGCAGTCTGCTGCCATTCCCAAACAGAACAATAACTGGCAGGACAATGAACCAGAATGCTCAGGATCTACAAGTTAAAGCAATGCAAAAAATTACAACTAGAGTTGCGCAGAAGACATAAATAACTAAAGAAATGCATCCAGAAGACAGGAACTGTAATCTTTATGGATTACAGTTATCCATAAAGAGTATCATGGCATTTCCAATATACAAAAGCAATCAAGATTGCTATTTCAAGCTAAAGTCAGGACTGCCTGTGGATTGTTCTCAATGAGTCAGTGGTTGAGATTTAACAAGTTCTACCACATTTGCCATGTGTTCATAGTGCACATATGAATTATCTATCATGCACAATCCCATTAAGCACAGTAAATGACTTCTCTTGCATCATTTCCAAGTCCTTTGTACTCTCAATTTTGTACCTTCTAACAGCCCATAATGACATTTTGCAGTTCAATTTTTGTTCTTGAAGACAGTTCTGACCCTGTCCAATTTCATAACGCTTGACAGTATCAACATATACTCAACTTCTTAAACACAACCAAGCAACCGTGTTACAACTGGAAGAGTTTCAGTACAGATTCAGAATAAACAGGAAAAGAACCATATTTTCTGAATGAAATAATTTTCCTTGCAGTCCTCTCTTAATCTCACATTCACCTAAACCTTTCCTACAGCAACTCAGCAGTTTGAGAAATAATTCTCACCAACATTCCTATGCAGGCAAAAGCCCTACAGTAAACACAACAATAGGAACTAAGGGGGGAAAAAAGAAACAGAAAAGAAGATACAAACCCCAGGTCCAAACCCAGAGCTATATTGTTCATTGTATTCACAGATCTGATAAAAGCTGCATCTCAAAGGTGTTGCCTCCAGAGTAATATTACAGAATTTTTAAGAACACATACACAGAAAAACACAAAAAGAACACTTTTCTTAGTATTCTGCAGTAAAGCAAAATATAGCTCTGTGCAGGATGCCTGAAGAAACTTCAGAATAACTGGCACCCTTCTTAGCTAAACCTCAGGAAAAATTCACCACCTTTATAAATGTTTAAGTTTGTTGTGAAAGAAATGTCAGCAAAGAAAAGTAGCACTGACTGCATAATTTCCGATATGGAAGTCTTAGAATGAAATCACAGAGGCTGATTTAGCCTGGTGAAAACATAAACATACAGAAAAAAGCACTCTGCAAACAATGGCAGCACGAGATCCAAAGCTGGAGAAAATGAAGACGGTGTGGACAGTGATGCAACTGCAGAATTCCCTGGGGAATACAAGGGGAATCTATTCTGACAGAATAACTCAATTTTTAACATAAATTATGCAAAGAGAATGCTTCCAATTGAAAGCAGTGAAAAAGCAAAAGAAATTTTGCAAAAGAAAAATTCAGCAAAAGAAATTGCTACAACAAAAAACAATAACTTTAGGTTAAAGGTGTTCTCATCAGTATCTGTCAGACACGCTCATAACTATGATTCCACCTTTATTTACTGCTCTAATAAAAACCCAAGAGGGAGAAGAAAAAAAACAACCATGAAAAGCAACAGAGTTCAGGATAAAATGGATCTGGTGCTGCCTTTTACTCTTTCTGCTACAAAGGTCAACCCCCACACCCCTCAGCAAGCTTAAATTTGCAGACAGTGTGCTCCTCTGACTCTTGGACTCTCTAAATATTTGATTCAGTAATGCTCCTTCTATGGCCTAGCAGTAACTTTACTTTTAGACAAACCCCCAATACTGTTTATAGCATCTAAAAAAAGCAAAATGTACTTAAAATTCTGGCATGGTATAAATAGAACACTGAGTACAGAGCAATGATGTAATATTTTTCCACACAAATGGGAATGACCTAAATGACTCACTCAGGGATCTGCCTCTTGTGAGTTATGAACCATTCCTGCCTTAACAAAAAAGTTCTCTATCACTGCCTGCTTTGGCAAATACATCACAAACAGAAGACTGAGACTACTATTTCAGAGTGAGAAAAGATGAAGTAGAACAAATCAGTGAATATAAAGCGTTTGTGTAATTAAGATGCAGTACGCAAATATCTTCATTTTGCCAAGAAATCTGCTACTGCAGAAAAGAAGTTTTTCTGAATACTGTCAGTGTCATTGAAAATATACAGAAGTCCTAGGCAGCACATTCCCTCTTTCAAAAGACTTCTATAAAAGCGTGACACAAGCTGGAAGTATTAAGGAAAATGGAACAAATAAGCCCAAAGTTTCCACAGGTGGAAAATGTATTTAGCTACAAGCATGATTAGTTGGATGGTCTCGTTCAACTAGAAACAAAAACAAGACACAAAACGTGGCATTTATCATTAATCCCTCAGTACATAAAAAACACTTTGGAACTGTGATATTAGTAAAGATGCAATTAAGCCCCACCCTAAGTGGTCAAAGAAAAATTTTAAAATACTAAAGTCAGTCCTACAAAAAGCCGTGTAAGAAAGCCTTGAAAATTGGTTCTGAGCTAAGATTTCAAGTTCTAAATGGAATTTGCTAGGTCATACACTAACGACTGGTTTTCCTAAACAAGCTGGAACACGGGTCCAACAGTCAGACATGAGAGTAAAGAAGCTCCAAATAAGAACACTATAAAGTTGTCTCTGCTTTCTCACATTATTATATTGGTTTGGGCAACTCTATAAAGCTGCAGTAAGGATGGGAGTGGCCACATATTCCACTTGACTATTTCCTTTTGGTGCAGTCCTTTTGAAAAAAAGAGCTTCACTAGACACAGTTATATTAGATACTCCTTTGATTTTCCTCAAACAGATTGAGTTCATCTCCTCAGCTTCCTCCTCTGAAGTACATACAAAAACAACATCTTACAGGGCCAAATCCCTGTGAAATGCATCTCCAGGCCAATATCCCAACACATCTTTCTGAGCAGATGAATTTTTCTCCATTGCTCCATTTCTTTTCATAAACTACTCTTCCAGTATTCAGTTTCTCTTTAAAATACAGTCTAACAGACTAACACACAGGCTCCAGTGCAAACATGCACTGCCAACTTCTCTGATTCAGGTCACCCATCATCTGAAAAGCTCATTTAGTAAAATGCAGAATTGCTACTCAGAGCAGAAAACCTCAGGCCAAGGTTACTTTTCTTCACAACTGACAAATGCAAAGAGCATGTGCTACAGAAATGCAAGAGCAAACTCAGGTCAGACTCAAATTAAAACAGAATTTTGAGCAGTTTTCAAAACTTAGCTTGAAACATCTACACATCAAAATTTACTTATGTTTACTCCTTCCCTGAAAATAAAGTGATTTCTCAGAGGAAAATTTTCAATCAACAAGTGCTGAGTTTTCAGTCACATATTTACAGAGGAATAATACCAGCTATTTTAATGTTGCACTCCACTTGCAGTAACTCATAAAATGTATGTATTTTCTTCTCCTTCTGCGTTTTACATTATTTGTTGTAAGATGACAATATAGCTTAAAACTGAAGATGTCTAACCAAAACAAGAAATATGATGACATTTATGAGTAATGTAATCTTCCATATCCAGTCTTGAAACAGTTTATGAGAAGGCATGTTTTTAAGTTCTTTGCAGAGGAGCTCTAATGTTAGCTGTACATTACATTAAGTTCTGCATATTATTAACTAATATTTTAATTTTAACATAAATACAGTATTAAAGGTTCATTTGCATCCTGAAGTCCCAAAATACCTACTGTTAGTAGAGAATGTTTCATTCTTACAGTTAGTTAAGGAATCTGCTGCCATCTAGTGAGCACATATATTCTACTTTTAATTAAAAGCATTTTACAATGCTAAATTTAAATATATAAATATATATATAGGATTACATTTAAGTTTCAGTCAGCTCCTTATTAAGCAGAGTAATGAGGTGCTGCAACAAACTACAGTGAAAAAACTAAGGAGCAGATTACAAGATGGGGAGAATCATGAAGACATGAAACTGCACAGAGCCAGGCTGAACAGTCTCAGATTAAGCTTCAGCACTCAGCCTCTCCTAAGTCCTAAATCACCTTTGCAACCTTCTGCTGGACTTGCTCCAGCAAGTCTCTCTCTTCCTGGTACAGAGAAGCCCAGAGTTAGACACAGTACTCTAGGTATCAACTCGACATCCTGTTTATTAGCTTACATACTGCCCCATACAGTAGCACTCAACCTTTTTTTCCACGTGGCAGCTTTACAACTTCTATTAAGGACCAGATGTATTAAATGTTACCAAAACCTAAACCCATGGGGAGGAAAAAAAAGAAATGAACACACAATTTTACAGTCACCACTTTTTCTACAAAATTCCCAGCCTTTAGTATTCGTATTCTTTGTAAAAGTTCTCATTTTCAATGAATTGTCAACACCACGAATTAATCATCACAAGCAGCAACACCAGTCTATTCACAAGACAGTTAAAATAACTAAAGCAGGCTTTCAGATGGTAAACAAAACATAAAAACCCCACAAGCAAACCAACAAAAAAGCCACAGATGATTTTAACTAGTTGCCAGACATCAACAGCATCACACCAGTACCAAAAGGCAACTATGGATTGAAACAGATAGTACAGCACCGCAGGCAAATGACTGCTACAAGAACAAAGGCTTAGCAGCTCCTGCATATCAAAATGATGACAAATCCAAAAGGACTTACAGGCTTCCTAAGCCATCAGCTTGCATAATAAATTTTGGAGGAAGTAAATGAGAGTAGAAATGTTAAATGATCAGGCGGACAAGTCTGGTCAGCTGAAGTTACACCTCCGCAGGACTTGAGGCCTTTAAAAGATTAACAGCTCAAGTACTTGTGAAGGATGCTCCAAACTACACAATCTCAATTAAATATGTTGTGCCTGATCTACCCCGCATCACAAAATTTGAGACCTTTTCCATCAGAGGAGTTCAGATTTTTTCTAGCCCTTATTTGCCTAATCACCTTGCCAGCCTGGTAAGGAAGCAAGTAAAGAATTATTACCTAAATACGATGATTCAAAATGTTACTGTTACTCTACTAGAAAAATCTAGTACTTCACCTAATGGAAGCATTAGTGACTCTCAAATACCTTTGGTTGCCAGCCAAGAACCCACTAACCAGAAAGCCTCCACCACCCTCCAGGAGATTTCATGCTAAGAGCAGTGCTTATTACAAAGCCTGACAAAAGATGCTAACTTTTAACATCTAAAGTCTGTTTCCACTCTTACAAGCATTACTGCTGAACACCTAGAAGCATCAACCTTGCCTTTAAAGCTGAGAAAGGTTAGAATTAAAACAGACTATTTGAAATGCTGGCTGAGAAAGGCAAGTAGATTACTTTTTTCATATTATAAATGTTCTGTATAAAGTACCCATGAACACTCATGCAAGAGTCAACTGCTCAGAAGGTCTTTAAGCATCAGTATCCTTTATAATTAGCTTTCCTCTGAATGCAAAGAGTCTCTTTGCAAGGACCAACTTTTTAGTAGTCTGGACACCAAGCACATAAAGGCTGCTAATACACATTCATATCTAAAGATTTTTGTCTACTTTTATAAGCAATACTTTGAATTAAGAATTCATATTTTAGTTTCAAAGATTGGTGATACTTGCAGAAAGAAGTAAACCTGAACATACACCCAAATATTAGAAGACTTTTCCCTATGAATGTAACTGCCCTCTACTGGATCCAAATAAGAAGTACTTAAGTACCTTCCCCACTTACTGGATACTACAAACAGCTGAAAAAAAAGTTTCTTCAGTTTTCAAACACACAAGCAGCTATACAGAAGCAAGCAAACTTATCCCTAATGAGAGGCATCCTGAGTAATGAACTGGTCAGTTGAGAGGCAATTGTGAAACCCCTTCCTACTTGTTTATTACACTGCCAAGAAAAAAAAACCTGTAGCGTAGTCAAATCTTACCTATTCTTCATGGACCACACTTGAATTTACAATGCACCATTTCGATACCAAACCTGTCAGAAGTATCAGCCCAACAAATCCTCAGACAGAATTTTGTAACAGCCTTACTGCAGAGCACAGGCTACTGAGTATTTTTCCCTAAAATTCTTCAACTGAACACCCAAAGACACGGCATAAAGGTCTAAATATTGGTCATAATCTGATTCAAAACTTTGAATCGACAGATGTCCAAGGATTCTCATCAGCTGGAGACAGACTTCTGCTTTTTTATCAAAGAAGGCTGCCCAAAAAAGATCCATACAAAAGCACTGCTCCTCTCAGCCACACCTGCCTACCAAAGCAGATAGAGCTAACCAGTTAGAGACAATCACTTACCACACGCTGAAAATAAATTCCTCACTGCTTAAGTCCTGCACACTAAGACAACATTTAATGAAGCTATCTATACAAAAGTTTAAGGAATGTCTTCGGTATTCCTAACCTGAGATACTCCTAATACCTGAGATACTACACAGCAGTACATGCCACTGGACTTGGTTCTTTATCCTCCTCTGAAATTTACATCACCACCCTGCTACATCAAGAAAATCCAGTGCTTTGTCTTCCACTTTCACTCTGCTTTCTTCAGCCCCTTCTGGCACATCAGCTGATTCCCAGCCTTTTTTACTGCCTAGAAGGTAAACAAAATATTTACCTGCCAAGAAAGAGGATTTACTAGCCTTCTGTCCTTGAACAACATGCTTTTCCCCCCACCAAGTCTGTCTGAAGAATGAGCCGTGGTGAACACTTTAAATGAACACAGAACTAAGCCCTAAGAACTCGGTCCCTGAACTCTCCCAGCAGCCCATGAACCCTTACAGTACCACACAGCTTAGAATGACTGGATAAATGCAGGGGGAAGAAAACACAATTCTTGTGACAGCAAATAAACCTGGACAGAGCTGTAAAGTCTCAAATGTATGTCAATCCAGACTAACATCAAAATTCCATGGATAATTGTCATTTAGGTGTCCAGGTGCCCTTAAAGCAAAAAGCAAATAGCAGAAGGAGAAGTTAACAAGTTAGAAATAATTACCATGAGAAGACAGAACACAAACTAATCCACAAAAGGCAATAATGAAAAGGTAGATGAGAGGTTTTAGTAGACTGAAGCAGTATTTTGAAACAATAATACACTCAACACCAGCTTCAGTCATACTGACATTACAAGATTTAATTATTTTAATACTGCACAGCAAAACACTAGTTGGTTTAGAACATGTGAAAAATACTGTGCAAATAATCCCAGCATATTAGATTTAACTGAAATTGAGACTAAGAATAAAACCTACAAGTAGAAAATAACTCTGATTAAAAATCTTTCTAAAAAATCCCTTTAAAAAGTAGTACTTGCAACATACAGCTCTGCCTAAAATATGGAATTCACTTGGTAGAGATCAGCTCCTCCTTGTCCTAGCCTCCCGTTCCCCAAAATTTTCTATTGCTTTACCCTTTCAACTGCAGTCCTGATAAATGCAAGATCATTTATAATAATAATACTGATTTAATCTCCTATTCCCAGAAAACTGATTACAAACCTGAACATTATCTATGCACACCAGCTTTTATCCTACAACAGTCCTACATACAATATACTTACAACTTTTTCCATAAATAAGCAACTTCAGCACTTTACCATAGCAAGCAAGAAAAACATCAAATGCAAATACACTTAGTTAAGTCAACTACTAGCTCTGTCTATAGCTAAACTGCACACACACAAAAAAAAAAAAAAAATCAGGGAAGGCACACCAGAATGTACTTTACNTCACACCAGCATGTACTTTACAGCAGTAAAGTAAGATCACAAATTCAGCATTTACCATTTACACCAGCAGGGCTCTGCAGACTCTAAAAATCATAATATTTTTAAATAAACCTGTAGCACTGCTTTGATTTTTATATTGATTTTTGCATGGGGGGTTAACTGTTCTAAATTATCCCCTTCCCTGAAAGATCTCAGTAACTTTTAGTCCACCCCAAAATACATTTTCAGTGGGCTCTGCTCACATGTGATCATGACGCACACAAGCCTTGAAACAAGACTTTTCTATGTAAAAACAGGAAATGAAATCGTTACTCCCTTAAGGGGGATGTGTATCATGGAATCTGCAACAAATACAGAAAAGTTGCATTTGGAACACATGAAAACTAAATTTTTTCTTCACTCCTTTAAAACATCCCTACTTCACAAGCATCTCCACAAAACAGGCATCAAGGATTGGATCTGGTTTACACCTCCTCTAAATTTCTTATCAGACCAGGTGTGAAAATATTGAGTGCTCACACTTCTCTTTGTTCATATGTTCTTCAATTACTTATCCTCATCCTATTTAATTGGCTTTCCAAATTACCTGCTGAATACCCTACCTAAGGAATTGGACACATACAGGCAAGCTGAAGGAATGCAACACAGAATGAGAACAATCAACACAATGCTGTTAAAGCCTTTTGGTGACAAATCCCCAGAAATGCTTATTTAAAAAGCACTTTTTATCCTACCAGTAATGTTGGTGGTAAACTGCACTAAGACAATTACAAACACATATTAAAAACCCAATTCAGCAAAAGTTTCTATTAATAGTCTAATGATCCTGCTCATTAATATTATATACTAATATATTAATTCAATTTGAAGTAATGAATTCACCAATGCTATTCATTCAGAAAAGCCAGAGGATAAACTCTTCAGGCAAGAATTCCTTGTGACTAGGTAACAGAAGGTACATGAAGTAAGACTTCTGAAAAACTCCAAGTTCCAAAAAAATACACTTATGAAGCAAAAGATTTTTCACCTCTCCTAACACCAGAACTATCTTAAAAGTTACGAACTGATCAAGACAGGCTTTTGCAAACTTTTGCTTGATCTCTATGACAGCCACGCAAAGAGCTGAACACGCACCAAACTATTTTTAAGCTGTAACTTAGAAGCCTACTATCATATTTCAGGAGGAAATACTGTTGTGAACATCTGAATTTTTAACCAGCAAATTTATTCTGATTCATTGACCTTTATCAGAATTTATGCAATTTAAACCAGCCCTTCTTTTAACAAAGCAGTTATAACCCTTCCTTTAGAGATTTTAAATGGCTCCATAATTTTAAAGGAAGCTGGTATTCAAGTTTAAATAGTTTAACATTTACTTTAACAAATCATGTAGAAGTTTGCTTTTGCATAGAAGACATATTTTAGTTGCTTGGCTAAATTAGTACTACCTTCACCACAAATTTTGTAACTTTCAGCTTTTTATGAAAATTTTTAAATTCAGCAAGGCAAAACAAAACCACCACAGTCTAGAAAAGAGGGATATAAACAATTTGAAATATTTAGCACCACCAAATGAATCACCCAAACATGTACCCTCAAGGAGGATTTTTTTTCTCATAACGGCCTAAATAATTAACAGAAGTCAATGAAGTTTAAAGAATTACCATGATACAAGCATGGAAATTTTCCCCATGATAGAAGGAATAAAGACAGTAAGGTGCATGTGAGAAGCTCATCCTAGAAAAGATACATAAAAATGCACGTGCAGCAGGTTCTATGACAAATTCCTCTTTCTCATTCAAACAAAGGACAATGCCTACAGGCCTTTCATTTTAAATATTCCATCATACTTAGAAATACAGTTTAGTCTGTGGAAATTGCTGCTACACAAAGCAAGTAAAACAGCTCCACAAAATTCCAGTGGGAAAACTTAGGATAGTCTTAAAAGCCTTGGAGAAGTAATTAACAAACACATGTGTTGGCAACCATATAAGATAACTCAGGGCAGAAGATAACCTCAAGCTAATGGGAAACAGGTTGGTTGGGGTTTGGTTTAGTGTTGTGGTTTTTTGGTTTTGTTTTTTTTTTGTAAGCAAGTTATTTCACAGAGAGTTTTCATAACATTTCTTATACTTTCCTGAATGAAAGAAAAGTCATGGTTAAAGACCAAATACTGGACAGCACAATACTCTTAACTCATATTAGAGAATATTTTAAATTTTCAGTCTTTAAAGAGAGTTTGATTCTTTTCATAGTGCAACAAGTTACCAGAAGACAGGCTATTCAAAACAGTAAGCTTTTAGCAACAGACAAGCACAAAAAAAACCCCTAGATACCACACAAAAACCACAAAACAAACAAACACCCCATCAAATCTACCACCCACACATGGGCATCAAGGGAGTGCAAACCTAAACACACTACTTAGGTTATATGATAATTTATAAAAATATATGAATATATGAATAACTACTTACCTACTACTAGCCCACACTCAGAACAAATCATATCACCAGCTCTGTAATCCTCCACTAAAATCGAATCTGGATGATTTGGGCAAGTCACCCTCGGAAGTACATCCAAACTAAGAAATAAATGAGAAGTATTAATTACAATTAAACAAGCAGGCTGCATGTCAAAAGAAAATAGTTCCTGGCTGATAAAAACACTAATAATACAGTATTTAGTGATTTAAATTATAGATTTTAACCTGATTACCTGAGCTCCACTTTTTATTTAAATGCTGTAACACTCCATTTGACAATCAAGACCTCAGATCACCTTAAATTCCAATTTTCTTGTAATGTATCTTGTACCAAAAATACTTCATATCAAAACATCAAAAATCTGCATAATAGACTTAATTAAATGCAGTGTAACTCACAAACTATGCGAGGTTTCCCAAGAAGTTAGTGAGTTCTTCATTTCAAATGAGCACTTTCACTCCTTCTACTCAGAACAGTACTATTTACCAGGTCCTCAACTCAGGAAGAAATGCACGTGTAACATGTATGTTTAGAAAATTCCCAATTCAAATACTAGTTTATTTTTAAGAATTTGAAGAATAAATTCCATTTTAAATTAAGCAATTAATAGTGAGATCTTAACAAAAAATTATCAGCTCATGAGGCAATTACATGGGAAGAAGTTCTGGTAACAGAGATCTGTCTCTGTCACACCCATGGATCTTCAAGAATTATAACTTCCGGGTAAAGCATTAGCATTATTTAATACAACAGCTTTTAGTTACTGACTAAAGTAACAATCAGCTGTTTCTAATCAAACATTTTAGAAGTAAATACCTCATACTAACAATTGTTCAGTAATTCTACTAAAACTAGTTATTTCAAAATTGGAGTAAAGTGTTTACAATTCAGATCTGTGTATTCCACAAAGCAAATTTGCTCAAGCTTAAAAGCACAAGAGAACAGAAGTTGAGCCTAAAAAATTTATCATGACTACTCACTAACCTCCATCTGATTAAAGCAAAAAACAACTTTTAACTCTTTCAATTGTAAAAAATTTCCAAGTAGAATTATTCTGAGTTACCCCGTTTTCCACTATTATTTCTCCCATTATTTCAGCCTAACCAATACATTCCATATTAATTTTAATTTTTTAGATATTTCTGATGAGTCTAGAATACAAACAACCCAAACATTTTAATCCACTGACTAGTCACAAAAATATACAACTTGAAACCAAAACTGAAAATCAACATCACTATTAATATTAAAACCTCCAGAAAGCACAGGTTAACACAAGATCTTCAGGTGTAAATTATGTTCAAAACACCAAAGCTCTTTAAACTACTTCCCTTCTATTCCAAGCCAGTAGTTTCATATGACAACACTGTTGACAAAGCACTCACAATCATCTGACATTTGGCATTACACAAAAGGCAATGACACACCAAACAAAAGAAAAAAAAATTCCAACTACCTGAAGTATACCAACAGTGTTTTGTTTCAGACTTTACCTTCATAAAACTGCAAAAATTTGTCTTCCCATTCCAATTTTAACTCGGTTTATCTAGACATATATACTGTACTCCTCGCAATAGGTTCAATTTACTAAGCCACCTACACCGAAGGAAAATGCATGGCACGTGTGTAAAGGCCCATCTCAGCAAATAACTCCCGAGTTGCAGCAAGGCTACTAGGAAGCACTTCCTAGATCCCAGGACAGGTTTGGCAGGAGTTACAGAGCCACTCCAGTCTGCTCCGTGGGCCGTTCTTCATCCCTGACTAGAAAGAAAAACTCGGTACGTCTCCAGGAAAAAAGAATTCAGGGCCCGAAACCCATCTGGTGCCGGTACGGATGTAGGGTGGGAGCCTAAAAGCAGTTTCCAGAGCCCGGTAAGGTGGAGCCAGGCCAGGGAGCTGCACCTCGGCTCCAGGCGCTGCTGAGCGGGAGGGACCGGGGCGCCGCGACAGGCGGTGCCCGGCCGACGGGACACGGGGGGACGAGCTCGGTACCACCTCAAGCCCTCAGGGCACGGCACCGCCCAGCCAGGCCGGAGCCGCGCTCGGGGGAGGAACCGGGCCGGGGCGCCGTTCGCACCGAGCTGCCGCTGACGAGGAGCCCCGCACTCAACTCATAAATCCCCCCAAAACCCCGGCGTCTCCTCGGAGCGCTGCCCAGCAATAGCGACACGAAGACGCAGAGGCGGCGAGCTCGGCCCCGCAGAGGCTGCTCAGCCGGGGGCCGCCCGGCCCAGGCCCGCACGAACAGGCGCGGGCGCCCTGAGGCCCGGCCCCCGCCGCCCCAGGAGCGCCGCACGGGGCAGTCCCGACAGACGGGACACCGGAGAGGGGCCGGTGTGCCATACACCGCGAGAGCCGCGCTAAAACGGCGGCACCGGGGCCGGGTAAGGGCGGCGATGGCCGCCGCCCAGTCCCCCGGCGGCAGCGGGGGCGATGCGGCCATTTTCTGTCTGTGCCACTCCCGCTCCTCCCTCGGGCCCACCGCGCCCGGGCCGCCCCGTACCGGCTGGTGGACGCCATGTCGGCGGTGCTGCAGCGGGGCCGGACACAGCGCGGCTGAGCAGCCGCTGTTATTAAATGCCGAGAGCGGCGGGCGGGGCCGCCGAGCGCTCCTACGGGTGCCGCGAAGGGGCGGGCACATGGTTGGGGCTGTCCCTCAGTGATACCGATACGGGCGCAGGGCGGGGAGACCTTCCCCTCGGCCCAGGCAGCGGCCCACGGGCCCCCTGCACAAAGCGCACCTGCCGTCCCCGGGGCCTGACTGCGGTTCAGCTGCTCTTGTGCGCACTCCAGCAGTTTCGTGAATTCCCGCAGAAGACAAGCGTGAATAAAACTGCCCCAAGTTTGTACAGAGGTACATGGGGTACAGCACGTTCTTGGCTCTGAAACTCAGCAGAGACCAATTCTCAGAAAGAGGAAGAAAAATGTAGTTGTTTCTCCTTCCTGCTATCGCCTGCTACAACACAAACACAACAGCTGTTGCGTTTTGTCACGGGGCTGGCGGAATGACGAGAAGAACCTGGCGCTTCTCCGGGCAGGAGCCGCAGGTGTCGGGCCGGCTGTGACTCAGGGACGCCCTCGGCAAACACGCCGTGCCAGGCGCTCGGGCTCACTGAAGCGACACCGAGCCCGCTGGTTTGTGTAGGCTTCCCGTGCTATCCCGCACACACCTGCGTGGTGTGATCAGCTCCCCTTCTGTCTCTCCCCCTCAAATCCATCAAGCATCCATGGCAAGCATCAGGCCAAAGAGCAGGAGAAACCACAAAAACTGTTGCAAGACCAAAGCCCTCCAGCACTGGACTCGAGTCCCGGCTTTCACTACCCAAGAGTTTATCTGTATGCAAAATTATTCTGTAGAATGAGCAGCAACAACAGGTTTTTAAGCCCAAGCTATAAAACAGTGGGGAAAAAAATTTATTCCTTCAGTATGAGCCTACCCTCATTGAAAGAGAAGGAGGAACATGACAGGAGGGCCTACAGATTTTGGAAAATGACATTATTTCAATGCTTCAAAGTGATCAGCATTAAAGTCTCTCAACAGTTATAAATTTGCTGTCTATTTATTAATGAGATACACAGGACTTTTCACACCAATTAAGCCCATGTCTCTACTATATAACAAGAATATTTTTCATTTTACTAGCTCAAAGGAAGAAATTCCCTGTGGTTGAAAAGTTCTCTAATACTTGCTAAAATGGAGTCAAACTGATTGTCACACAACCTCCAAACACTTCTCTACCAACTGCAGTACTCTGTGCTGGTTGAAAATGGGCAAGTTTAAATTTGACAACAGATTCCTTAGAAAAAAAAAAGAAATAGAATCCTTTTGGAATATAAGAAAGTTGAACGATTAGAAAATAGAGATTCTGAGATACAAATTTAAAACTTTTTTTCCACTTGCAATGATCTTTTCCAGAAATGCTTGGTAAACCCAAAAGATGAAAGAGTAACGAAAAATAAATCACTGTAACTGTCGGTCTGAATACAGCACATGAGGTTCCTCCATAACCTCTGAGATATGTATGGAGCAATGACTGCAACAGATGTGCCTCATCACTACAATGAGTCCCTTCAAGCTTTCCAGGTTTGTCTTGGTTTCTCCTGCATTCTGTTCTACAAAAGATACATTCTGCTGGCAATCACTGTCAACCCTCCTAACCCTATTCTCATTAACTTAGAATTGAAAGCATTTCATTTTCACTATGGAAGGACAGTAATTTTCAGAAATGTTGCAAAAATACAATAGATGATATATCATGAATTCTTTACTCCTTGTCTGCAGCAGTTTTCAAGCAGCAGACAAAAAGTGGTTGATGAGGCAGATGGAAGTATCACTATTAACACTCACTTTAATAATACACAAATTTTACCTTGCTGTCCCTAGCTGTTCTTTCCCATCACTGTACTCACAACAATAATCCTATTTTAAACTTGCTTCATTGCTTCATTGGTCATTCTGGAATTCCTTAAAATTTCACACCAAGTATCTCACTCTGGTTACTGTCAGTGATAAAAGTGTGTAATTAAACTGCAATTCTTATACTACCAGCATCATTTCAACAATAATGCAATGGAATATTCATATTCCTTTGCAAACACAATGAACAGTACAATAATGAAAACAAATCACTGGTTCTTATTTGTATGTCTAAAGGACCTTTGTAATGGTTTGTTGATTTATCATGCAGTTCAATAGCCTGTTGCAATCTCTTAGTTCCTGCAACACCACAGCTCCCCAGTGCAACTTGCATAAACAGATTTTAAACTCCTTGTACAATAGAGTTCAGGTTTCACAGAAATTTAGTGTCTAAAAAAATAGTTTTTCCTGGAATTTAATGTAGAAATTTCCAAATTAAATTAATGCTAAAATTTCATTAAAGTCATTTTAATTGCTGAACTGACTTTTCTACACAAAGACTACACACTACTTCCAAAAAAACATTCAACCATCTTCTGGTGAGATTTCGGGAATGGCTGTGCAAGACAGCTACAAAGACTATGAAAGTACCAGCCACTGGACTCCCAAAAGCCCAAGACCAAGAAGTATTAATGAAAAAAACTAGCAGCTCTTCTACCAGTCCAATTTCTATAGCTTTTTTTAGGTCCTGGCCATGGTCACAGCCTAATGGATTTCATTTCAGAGTCCAGATATGCAATCACAGAATGAATAAAACATTGGCAAAACAAGTTACTGATTGTGTTCAGGCTTTGCACCATAAGAGCTGTGTTGTTGTTTAAGCCGACCTGGCAACTCAGCACTCCTCAGCTGCTCACCCACCCACCCATCTAGACTGGTGGAATGGGGAGAAGAATCAAAAGTAAAACCTGTAGGCTGAGATAAAAACAGTTTAATAACTGAAACAAAGTAAAAAAGAGCAACTATAGTAAATAATAATAATGATTACAAAATGGATTTTAAAAAAAGAAAAACAAGTAATGCACAACACAGTTGCTCACCACTCACTGACTGATGCCAAACCCCATTCTTGAAGCCCCATCAGCTCTCCCTTCCAGGTAACTCCCCAGCTGATGTACTGGGCATGACATTCAGAGGTGTGAATATTCCTTTGGCCAGTTCAGGTCACTTGTCCCAGCTATGTTCCCTCACAGATCTTTTTATTTTTTTCTCCTCCTCACTAGCAGAGCAGTAGACACAAAAAAGTCCTTGATTTGGGATAAATGCAACTTAGCAACAATCAAAACAGCGGTGTGTTATCAACATTATTTCCATACTGAATCCAAAACACAGCATTGTACCAGGTACTGAGAAGAAAAACTCTATCCCATCTGAAAACAGGACAGCCTGTGAGAAGAACATAGAAAGATCATGGTGGACAAAGCACACAGCCTTAAAAAGTTACCTACCCGAATTGCTTCTGCTAGTGGGAAACCCATCCACAGATTAAAAGATTGCAGAAAGAAATGAAAAAGAAGGCAGCTAGAAAGGAATTCTCCCTATTGACTTCTTTTGAAACAAGTCCTTTATCTACTGTGCTTGAAACCAAGCTAGTTGAGCTCCACAGAACAGCATTAGACCCACCTCCATGCCCCCCCTAGATCTAAAGAGTTTGAAGTAATTTTGGTGTGACATTGCCAATGTTGTAACACGGAAAGGAAAAGAATGACACAAATAATTATGTCACTGTATGTCTGATTGTAAAGGACCCTCTAAAGCAAAGTCTTCTATATTTTGCTTTGTAGATTCATCCATGTAATAAGTACAAGTAAATAGAATTCCTATTCTAGATGCCACTTCTCTAATTGTATTGAGGACTGAATACTTTCAGAACACCATGCATGACTACTGTGGGAACTAAAATAGTAGTTATGTAACTTAGCACTTTTCACTTTATTTAAACTGATGCAATTTCTGCAGACAGAATAGGTAGGCAAGTATGTAGAAAGTCACTGCAATTATCTCATATGAGCCATGTCTTAATCTTCCTCTACTGTAGGTTATTTTGTTTTACAAGCTACAATGTTTTTAAGTCTCTCTCTAGTTCCCATACTATCTCATAACAAAAACACCCCCCCTTTTTACTTTTAAGCTTTAAAATACTTATTTCATTTATTTATTTTACACAAAGTCCCATACATCTTTTCTTTTGGTAAAAGAAATTATTCTCATTGGGGCTTCTTTAAGAGAAAAGCAAATTATTTTTAAAAGACTGAAAATAACCTCTGAGTTGCATTACACATATTTCAGTAAATCATTGTTTTAACTCCTCAGCAGGTGGCAGCAAAAAGTTATTTACAATGTCATATTAATTCTGTACTGTATTAAGTAATTTGTTCTTAAATTTACAATTTAAAAAAACCATACTATTAGATAGTTATACCATATGGAAGAGTTAACAAGAAAAATCAGCCTGTCTGTTTATTCCAGTTCTTCAGGATCACTTCAGCTGCATCTAGTGTGCTGTCTTTCTGCAAAACAAGGAACAACACTGTGACTGCAAGTATGGAGTTCCTGAAAAGAGTCAATCATGATTATATCATCTCAAATCAGTATTTGGTTGTTTCAGTTGCATCCTGTAAATATCTTGTCAGCCAGTTTTTCATTGACAGTTATTAGGTACAAATCTGGACTACACAAAGAAATCAGTGCTGATTCCTTGAAAATATTTATTAGATATATTTAAAAGATAATCATCTCAGCATTCATATTATCCCATTTAATGAAAGCAATACTTACATAAATTCATGGTATTAATGCAGTGATGCAACTTAGCAGCTCTGGTTTGGAGACATGCTAGCACACTTTCCTAATCCCTATGAGTACAGTTGGAATTTTTTCATCTCCATGCAACCATGTTATACTGTGAACTACTTAAACATAACCCCTCCAAACTGAGTAGCTTGGCGCCAGCCTGGTGAGTCATACAGGCAGTCTAACTTGAAATGATTACTGCTGTTTATCAGCCACAAACACAACTAGTAACTTCCTCTTGTTTGTTACTGGTTCAGTTTATACCACAGACTTTACACCTCATCAGAAGAAGTAAGTAACACAAGGAGAAACTCCCCTTTATTACTGCTTCAGGCTAAGGCTCTGATCTTTACACAGAACAGTTCAGGATTTGCACACGTTCCATTATGCTGACTCTGTTACAGAACAATTGGGAAACATCTTAGGGCTTTGGGTTTATCAAAGTTTATGAAACTGTCCCCAAAGTCTTTCAGTCTTTTCAAGAACAGACTTAACAGGGGGAATAATATGTGCAAAAAAGGTGCTCAAAAATGGCAAAAATCAGCCAATTCACAAAAACCTGAAGGTGACCTGTTCACTGTTTTTGTTGTTGGACACTGAATGGGCACAGGGCACACACTCTGCTATACAGTTACTCTCTGCTCTGGATTATGGATACCACATTAATTGATAGCTTACCTGTCTCAATAATTTTCATTGTTACCAGTGGTCAAAAATGTTTTTAAAAATCAATACAATAAGCTAAAAAGGGCTACCCATCCAGTAGTTTTCTGCCAGTTGCCCTTCTTAGCCATGCCACCCACACCAACGGTGTAAAGTCCCTCAGCAAAAAGACAATTGAAGATACTTTGTACTGAATTTTACACCAAACTAACTTTCTGTTCCTAAAAGTATTCAATACAAGAGATCCTGGAAAAAATGTAACAGTCAGTCTCTTGCAGTTTTCGGCAGTTGATTTTCAGGATGCAAGTTTACCTTAATGAAGCAAAAACGTATGTATTTTTCAAATTGTTTCTTTGTCTCAGGACCACAGAATGCTGAAAGAGGAATTGCTGACAGCTTCTGAAACATAAAACAGAAAAAACATTTGCTTTTTTAAATGTGTATAAAAATCTGGTTTAAGCGTTATGATTTTACTATTCTGTTTCTAGAACTTTCCCTCCCAACACATGAGGGAAAGACAAGTTTCAGTTTTGTGTGCACTAGGCTAGGCTTTACTAAATTCACATTACTTTTCTTAGGCAAAGTTTTTCAAAGGTACTTTTGTACAACTAACACTTTAGCATGCTGAAAGAAAAGTGCTGGGATGTAGTGCAAACCTACAGCATACATTTTCAACATACTTAGCAATATTTTAGTCACACCATAATCAGCAACACCAAATAATATTTTGAATGGCACATCTCTACTACATTATTTAATAACTACAGCTGCACTGCTTTTGCTTGCAATAGAAAAGCATTTCTAAAACTAGAGTATGACTAAGACATCTTACCTTAGATGCTATCATCCATCTGACAAATTTATAATCATAAGGTTGTTTCTCATCTACATCAGAGAGATCCACATCTAAATTTAAAACAAATATGTTGTAAGGTTTCCAAGACTCCAATGGGAAGGCATTCATTAGCAGCATTTTATTACAGTTAATACTTAAGAATGAAGATATATGTTCTTATTTTAATATATAATTTTAAAATTATACTATAAGAAGTAAAATAGGCCAACAGATCAAACCTTTCCATTCTGATCTGAGCACTTGCTTTCCATCCAAAGCAAATTCAGACATGTAGCTTGGAAGAAAGCCATGCAATATTCCAGTAAGTCCTGAAGTCTGTGCTATTGGGGGATCAGGGCTATGGAGAATACTGAAGAGTCCATTTACTGCATGGACAGCAGTAATCCCTAAAAATGCAGTTTTCTCATCTGTGAAACTTGATTACCTAAAACTTTCTGACACATGATCAAACTGTGATATTCTGCTGTGTTTAAACATTTCTGTCTTTTTGACAAATGCCATTTAGACCAGTTAGTGTAAAAACGTGGAAATGAAAAAAACCTTCCCCTGTGGGAATTCTTCCTCTGAAGCTACCAAAAGGCTTGGTAAATTTCGGTAGTGTTTTACAATGTTTAGAGATCAGAATGCTTCAAAGAGCCATTAGGGTGTGACTTCAAATTAAGAAAAATAAAGAAACAAACAAAAAAAGACCAGAAAGAGGAAAATACAAATGGTATGAACTCAGGATATTACCCAGGTGCTTGGCTCTGAAACATTTTCATAATCATAGACATTTTGAAAATAGGAAATGTTAATCTACCTCCTTTATGCTCTCTAAAAACTTGCCAAAGCTTTGCAAAATGTGGACAACAAGTTAGAATCACAAGTGCTATGCTGAAGTTCATAAAATCCACCTTACCTAAGGTGAAACTGAAAATTTCAATGTTATGCACACATATGTGTGCATGAGATGAGAATATAGTTTAAAATGAAAGCTGCATTTTCAGATTAACTAAATTTACTTTCCACACGCTCTTTAATGAACTTTATACTGACTTAATGTAGAAACATCAACAATCATAAAGTATCCTCCATCTGGAATGACAGGCTTTAATCCAGCCTCTTTCAGTAGCTGAGCCATCCGATCACGTTTGCTTTCCAGCTCTCGAGACAGGGAGTAAAAATAGCAGTCTGGGCTATCCATGCGCTTATAGTCTATCCCAAATGCTTGTGCTAAAGCCTCCTGGAAAGACAAGGTCCAAAGTACTCATTAACACTCAGTAAACTCACAGACACTCACATTTCCTGCTGAAATCACGTGGATTTTTGTTCAATCCTGGCCCTTATTAAGCAAATCACCACACAAATTACACAAGCTACATCTGTAATCTGTTTGTTACTTTGTGCTGTGGCAACAACCAAAACACCCAATCTTTTGCTAAGCACTAATCATATACAGAAGTCAGAGACCTTGTCACAAAGGTTTACAATCTGAAGTTAAATTTAATTTTTTGATAACAATGTATCATAGAATGCTAGATGCTAGTAGACAGAACTTTCATTTATATTTGCTAGGAAACCATTAAGATTGTCATGTTTATGCAAGAAGTAGTTTGTAGGTGAAAGATGAAAGAATCTGCTAGACTGATTCTTTTTTTAAATGTCTGGTGTGCTAGTCAAATTTGTTTCCTCTTCTTACATCCCAGAATATGTATTTTGACAACTAAAAATTCATTGTTGTGATCATTGTTTTATTACATGAGGCCAACAGCTTTCTTACACCAGAAAACAATCTCCTCTGCCCCATCAGTACCTACCTGTAATGGAGTTGGGCAAGTATATAGTGTATTTTGGTGAACAACTTGCAAATGTTTAATCAGGTGCTCGGGACCAATGGACCAACCAAGCTAAGGGAAAAAAAGCATGCATATATTATACTTATGGCAGTGGTGTTACTGGAAGATTACAAATATTAAAATTAACCAATGTCTTGAGTTTTTCTATTTTAAGAATTTGTTTTGATAAATAATTAAGAAAAAGCTGGTTTACACAAAGCTTAGTATATGATACCTTTAAAAAATGGTAGATTTGAGACAGCAGTTATAGTTTCCTTTACTCCTGTCTCTCATAGGATACTGAACAAACTTTTAACTCTTCATATAACTAGGGTTAAAAATCAAACTGAACATTTATTAGGAACGTTATTTCTAATTGGTTTAGAACCTTTCCATCTCTTAAGCTCCTGTGTCAAAGCCAGTTTGAATATAAAACAAAAGCTCACTACTGAATCATATAAGCTGTGGTTCAGTTTGAACACAGGTGATGAATAAGAATTTAGTTGCCAAATAGTTAAATATTTTTTGTTCCCTTTCTGATACATATTTAAAAGTCAAGATGGGAAAATGGAGAAGTTAAAATATTATAATATCCACATTTTCTCCAAGAATCTTTACTGATTTTGAAGAAATCACACTGTCGTGGCTTTTTTAGTTATTTATGCTCACAAGAGTTTATCAATTAAGAGACAAGAAGATAATTAAGACATGAGTGTTAAAGATAGGTAACTGTTCCAGCTGAATGGTATTGTCACATTTTGGAGACATGAAGATTTCTCAGAAACTTTCAGAACACAGGTCATAAAAAGAGGCATTTTTAGAGCAATAAATACGTTCTATTATTTATATAACTTAAATAATTTATATTGATTCTTCTTACCTTCCAGCCAGTTACACTGTATGTTTTCCCAGCACTTCCTATAGTTACTGTTCTTTCCCACATACCTGGCAATGTAGCTGTACAGAAAATAAAATTAATTTGGTACAGGTGCACTCGCATATTCCATGTAGTTTGAAGAACTGCACTGCCCCTAGCTCAGAGATGTAGGTTCAGTGCAGCATCTGAAGCAAACAAAGAGAATATTCTAAAATTCTAGCAATTGTAACAAATGAGAAAGGATATATGGGCCAGTGCCTTTTAGCATGAAAAGAAGGTAAGGATTGAGGACAGGAGAAAGAAGAGACAGAAAATAAGAGGTACAGTTTGAAAACTGCATGTTAGTTATCCTCAGCAAAAAAGCACAGTTATCCATAAGAAAGATATGATCTAAGGCTACCCATTCACCTCAGGACACGTTATTTCTGATGCCTGGTAATAGTACTATACACAACATTAACTCAGGCACTGCAACCCACTTCACTAGAATTGTCCAGTGTAGTGTCACTGGCTGTCTCAGACATCAGAAAACCATTACTAAGATTTCTAACCCAGAACCAAACAACAGAACAGCAGAAAACTAGCAGAGTGAGTAAATCAATGATGCTGTATTGTACAATTTGAATAGGCCTGAGACTGACTGACAATAGCAGTTAGCTAAAATGTCTGCAAGGATTCAGGGACCCACAGAGGCCTGTCTCTGTCTTTGCAGTTGTATCTGACAGGAGAACAAAATCCTATGTTTCCTTTCCAAGGAGATGACAGAGCAAAGGTCTCTTCCTGTAGTTTGCAATTTTTCTCCTGTATACAGCTTCTGCAAAGCTCTACTTGGACTCTAACTTAATTAATTTCAAGGGCAATAGATAAATCCAGACACATGTAAGTCTGAGACACAAAGGTAGACAAGATTGCAATTGCAGTAGTCACCAACATCTGCCTTCACCTCATTTGTATACTAGAACCACTACCAATGAATCTGTCAGTTGTTAAATCCCCTCTCTAGTGAGACCAATGAACAAAGATTTTCCAAACTAAACCCCTGAATTTCGTAAGAAGTTTTTGTGGCAGTTATCAGCATTAGACATGGTATAAGTCTTTCAGTTATTTGAAAATGTGTATTGCAATATTTTGAGCAAACTTACCAAGAAGAGAAACCAAACAGCAAAAAAGAAACTGATTTTCCTAGTAGCCTACCCATAATCGACTACATTGTGACCTTGAAAAGAAAAAGACAGTTTGAACACATGTGTCTTCTACCAAGCCAGGCCAAGACTATAGATCACTTCCTAAAGGCACCCAAACTAGCTCTCACAGACTGTAAAAAGAATTGGCTTTCAAAGTTAATGGCCTCTACCAAGCCTGTTTTGCCACACTGTCACAGGAATTCAGCCTTGGAGATGGAATGTGACAGCATTCCAAACAATAGCAGCAGTACAAGGGCTCAGAGAAGGAAGCAGCTCCATTGCTTTTACAAACAAGTTTTAAATAGAGAGGGAAATTTCCGTATGCCACTTGGCAGCCATATATGACATCATATGACACTATAACCAAGTCTGACTACAATTTCAAAACTAATGAAGTGTAAATGAACATATAATAAGCCTGTTACCTGGCATGGTTCTCAGCTTGTTGAGTGGCTTGTTCAGAATCCTCAGTTGTGAGGTGAAATCTCTAAATCTGTCAGTGCAACCCTAATCATTATGCAGAGGAAGTTCACGTTTCTACAGAAGTCAGATGATGAGAAACATGATGAAGTGTTCTACGCTACAGAAAACTGCTTCAGTGATAGCACAAAGACTGTACTAATTTTATGATCTGTGGCTAGCAACTCCTGCTAAATTGTATCAAGGAACCACTATCAGATCCTGTAAATTGATGCAAAATCCATTTCGTATCTCCCACAAAAGAAGTGTCACTGCATTGGATAGAATATGTAGAGGTTATGATGGAAACACAAGAGTTTATAAATAGGGAAATAACACACTCATTTCTTTATTGTATTATTTCTGTAGAGTTAAAAGTAATGAGAAATATGAGAAACTTAAGTAAAAAAAGAGCAGATCCTGTTTCTTTCACTGAAATAATGTTATTGCTCACAGTGTTATCCTGAAAGTTCTAGAGTACTTTTAACATTAAAGTTAAAGATGATATAATGGGATCTGTTAGAGAATGGGTACCTAAACCTAGTTGACTAACTTCCTAGGCTTTCATTTGCATTTTCTCTATACAGTATTTTTATATTTTATGCTAAATTACAGAATGCCTTTTGTTCACCTGGAAATGTTTTGGTTTGAAGCATTAAGATGCTGATGACAATGGAGTTCCTGCATCTTAAGAATTTGCCACCTGTCCATAAGATGAAGTGTAGCTGACAACATGTTTGGCCCTGCTGCTGTTGAAAAGGAAAAGGGATTACCTTACACCACACACAGAGATTTTGATTCTGAAGACAGCCTTGTATGAAATGCTAAGACCATGAAACACCTGCTAAACCCATGTAGAAATCTTTAATCTAACTGATTTCACTTTGCAACTGGGACATATGATCTGTTACTGTTAGGTTGCATGAAATGCTAAAGCCATGAAACACCTGCTAAGCCCATGTAGAAATCTTTAATCTAACTGACTTCACTTTGCAACTGGGACACGTGACCAGTTACTGTTAGGTAAGCTGTTAGGATGCAGTGGCTCAAATTACTATCACATTAATGTACCCAAAATGTTTTCCTTCTTCCATGTCTGAAGGTCTTTGAGACGGTATCACTATCAAGGCAGCCAAAATAGTCATGGAATTAGGTCACCCTCAAAACAGACTCACAGCCTATGCATGGCCAGTACAATCAATGTACTGCAGATGGATGATCAGCAACTGTGCAGCTGAGCTAGTAAGTATTGCAAAGTCATTTAGATATAATTTTCTTTCTATTATTCATAAAATTCAATCTACAATGATGTAGCCCCCACCAATGGACTTTACTGCCACTCTACAAATATGGAATTGAAGCCTAGAAGCAAAGTTATTCAGCATTCAGCCAGTGGCAGAGCCAGGAAAAAAGGCAAGTCTTTTAATGTCTAATTTATACTTAAGTGTCTTGATTTTATTGTTTAATCTCAATTATATACCTCTATTGCACACAACTGAAATGTGCCTTCAATACAACAAGTACATCAGAACAGGTAGTTCGCACAAGATGCTACCATCAGAAATGGAATTATCTGTACATATGAGAAGGAAGTTTCGGACTTTTCAAATACATCAGCAGAGTCCATCCAAGGCCACCAGACTAGAAACTTTAACAGAAATACATGGCTGTAGCATTATAGAACTGGCAAAGGAGTTCAGTAACCTGCACTAGGTTAAATTGTTCTGTGACAGTGGGAGTGATTCCACTAACTTCAGTGAAACTTGGATCAAGCAAAACAAGAGGATCAGGAACCTGGCATCATTATTTGTTTCTCTTGTTTGTTTTCACAATGGTGCTTTACCCCTGTAGCAACACTACCTGAAGATTTGAAAGGCTTTCACACTGCACTTGCAGGACTTCACTGAATTAAATGTCCAGTATTTAACCCTGTCTCCCTCCTTCAGAGGGACAGTACTCATGCACTATCTCCACAATGACCTTTATACTATTTTTTAGTTTTTATAATTAGTGGAGCAAAAATAATTATGTATCTCATTGTCCATTTCCCTCACTGATAATCTCTACAAATCTTTGAGAAGAAAGTTCTAATTCCTGTTCCTCCTTCTTGCTTCAGCAAAGCACTGTCTAATAAACATACAGTAACAGCAGCTACACTTGTCACGGCCAACAAAGTAACTGAATAAGGATGGCAAATTCATATGATCATAACTGACTTACAAGTATCGATCCCACTGGTTTCTATGGATATCTGCTCCAAAGTAACTTAAGAGCTTTGGAAATTCTATTTGGAAATGATTTTTTAAAATACTTTTTAGAAAAGAGAGGGGCTCTCCTCCTTAGAGCCAAAATATTGAAAAATTTCGAAGCTTAAAGTTTGAGTTTCTTCCAGCAAGCATTATTCTTGGGAGACAAGTTCACAGCATCATTTCACAACCACTTCTAAGATGCCACAAAAAATCAGTACCTATTTTAATGTGGTTATTCCCTTTATACACCATCCATTCATACACCTCATCGCTGATGCACAGGGTGTCATATTTAATACAGAGATCAGCTATTACTTGGAGCTCTTCTCGGGTAAAAACCTGGGATACAGAAAAAGTAAGGGACAATGCATTAATCATAGTATTTAATGCATTCTTTGAAATTAAAGTGGTGTTAAAGCAGGACTCTTACCTTGCCTATCGGGTTGTGTGGGGTATTCAGAATAATTGCTTTTGTTTTGGAATTAAATTTATTTGCAAGTTCAGCAGGATCTAAGACCCAATCAGCACTAGATGCAGAGTTTCCATCATTTTTCTAAAAAAAACCAAAATAACCACAAAAACCAAAACCACAATAAATTTATACATGACTTTAATACATGTTGCAGCCTAAAGAGAGCTGCTAAACTTATCACCCTCAAACCCTTTCATAACCATATGTGACGACCTATTCAATCTGTCTTGCTCACCTGAGAGAAGGTAGTTCTAGGAACAGGTAAACTATTATGACTGTGGCTGTCCTCTCCTGGCCATTGTCTTTCCTAAAGCCCCTGCAGGAATTGGTTTCCAGGATCTTGTTGCACACATGCTGATTATTACAGTGTGTAGTGCAGAAAGGCCAGTCACGTGGCTGGAGAGTTTACAGCCTTGCCAGACAGTAGAGCAAGTGTGTGCTTGCTTCACTGAAAAGACTGATCACCACTGGAGACGCAAGGACTTTTCCTCCTCCTTAAACTAATGAAAATGGCCAAAGAGTTAAAAATCTGCACTACTGTGTCTCTGGAGTGTATATACTACCCAATGCAAGTGTGCCGGAGGTATTACAAATGGCTAAGAAGTTTGGGCCAGTGGGTACAGAAAACATAGAGCATGGCCACACTGCCCTTCTGACACCTGCAATAGCTGGGAGAGGGCCAGACCAAAAAACAAGGGTGTGAAAAAGAAAATACTTTCAAATGCCCTGTCATTTGAAACATTCCTAGAAGGTGGGCATCCAGAGGAACAGTCTCACCTACTCCCACTGCAGCCCTGGACAGTTTTGTCACTATGTTGCTCTGATTTCATAGTATTCCTGCAACAGTCCTGCCCAAAGAGCCCCTCAGCCCTTCCCCATGTAAGGCTGCCAGTTGCACAGGGCACAGATACATATGTATTTGTATGTATAGCAAATATATCTACTACATGATAAGTCTTTACTTAGCAAGCATGTTTTGGAAAAGGAACTGTATTCTGTCATTGTAGGAATTGCTGAAGGGATCAGGGCACCAAATCTTTCTAAAACCAACTGACAGAGAAATTGATACGTGATCCCCCTTCCATAATATGCACTGAAAACTGAAGAAAGCAGTTTTAATCACCTTTCAGAATGCACAAATTAAAGCCAATAAGAAGCATTGTTGCACCTTCTCCAACACTAATAAAATATTCTATCTGTTTTGGATTATCATTGTCTCAGACTTCCACTATAGCAAACTATCTCATTTTTATGTAATTTGATATTATGAAAAACGATACAGAAAAGCATCACATAGAAGGTGTTCATCAAACTGTACTGAATATGGATGAGAAACTTTATATAATTAGTAATCTTTAAAAAGTTACTCACACATCTTAGTGGGATGAAAACAGGCTTTGCACCCGCCATCTTTACCATGGGCTCGTAACAGTCATAAAATGGCTCTATTATTATTACCTGAAATGACAATCATCAGTATCAGGAACAAAGAGTTTACCATGCATGATACCATCACATTTCTACATTTACCTTGTGGCATAACTTGATAATGTTTCTGACACTCCAGGTTTAAAGTTATAACACTGCACAATATTCCTCCTTTTAGAGTATAACACAATAATGCCCTCAGGCTAAGTATGATAAGCACTACTCATTTTTGACAACACACAGGCTGTTCTTCAACAGTTACACATTATAACTATTGAGTTATAATAAGAAGAATGTTTGAGTCCTACATACGGATTTGAAGGGGCAAGGCAAGGATGCAAAGATGGGAAATAGCAATGGCAAATTACTGAACCACAGCAGAGGTGCTTTAATTCTGCCCATGAAATTCCAAGATTTCCAAGTATCTAGAAATCTCAGAAGAACAGCTAAGTCCTCAAATTTTATCAGACAAAAATTCTCAGGTAAAGAAAGAGGACAAACTCAAGAAAAACTGTATAGAGGCTAGACAATAGGAAAACAAAACAAACAAAAAAACCCCACTAAAAGCAAAGGCTACTAGAACTATTCCAAACAAAAGAGATGTGACTATCAGAGCAACAGAAAAGCAAGATGAGAATACAATACACAAGTGAAACAAATAAAACACTGAAAGCAAAATACATGACAACACAAAAAGGTTTTATCCACTATGGATAGAAATATTCCTGTAAAATGACTTCTAATATCATTGTCAAAAAGGCAAACATCAGTAATACTGAAGGGCGAAGTCATCATAGCTGGTACAGTAAACTAACAAGCTTTTCTGCTACCATGCAATGGCCCAAGACAGAACCTGATACACAATGGTTACCCAAACACCAACAATTCTCTGTGCCACCCTTAGTTGTCCATTGCAGACAACAACCCACGTATTTTCTCAAATAAGAAATCAGTGTGTATTGTGTCACTTAACAGTAACAGTGATAAAGAAACTGACACGGATACCCTAAGTGTGAAAAAAGGTGTTTGTAAGTTGGTGAGAGATAGGAAGACATCTAAAGGATAGTCTCATAACCACAGATTCTGAAACCATATAACCATAAGTCAGATGTTACAACTGTAAAAAAGTCAAACCAATGGGGACAGAAAGAAGTGCCAACATTAACTTATATTTAGAAGTAGACCAATAAGAAAAAGAGAAAGATTCTCATGTCTGCGAGTATACGTGAATATTTCCAGTAAAAACTTACTTCATCTCCCTCTTCAATTAGTGCCTGTATTGTACTAAAGAGAGATCCATAAGCTCCCACAGTCACCAGGATATCTGTGAGAGGATTAATCTTTCTTCCACAAACTCTCTCATAGACTTGAGATAAGGCTTTCACCAGTGATGGATGTCCCTGTACAAAACAAAAAAAAGTAACTGATTGGAGTGTTCCTCACAATGTATAAAGCCTGTGTTTGGGCTTTCTTCCACATGTATTAAACTATTACATTTTAAAATAGAAAAATACACCATTAGCCCTCAGTGTTAATGGCTGTTAACACGTAGCAGGGTTTAAACTTTTTGCACACTAGGAAAGAAAACGGTTTTCAATTTATTTGTATCTACTAGGAAATTCTTTTTCTATCTGGTGCTTTTTAATTTCTTTCTTATTATCATAGCCAGATAGCCTATTGCAGAGCTAGGACAAGAGACAGAGAGAAGGGAATACTCTGACACCAATTCACTCTCATCTTCTTTTGAGTCTCTTTCAGCTACTTCTGTTTCCTTCCATATCATTCAACTAGAAGTATGTGGAAAATCTTTTTATTGTATTTATATATTGCCAATAAACACCATTTGTGATCAAAATATTTATTCATATAGTCACATCCCAAATCTCAGAGTACCATTCACCATTTGTGTCCCCTCCAGGGACATGACAGTTAACATACTCTTCTCTAACTGTGCAAAGAACAAGAAAACAAACATGCAACAAACACCACATACAACATGGAAATAAGAAGGCACAATTCTGTTTATTCAGAAAAACTGCAGGATTCCTACTTTAAAAATCTTTTTTCTTTTGGGATACTTGGTAGAAATAGAAAACAGCTCCTTGAGAAAATGCAACTATGTAACAAAAATCCTCTCAAACATTGAACATTATACCTGGACCACAAGGCATTAAATCATGAACCCTTCTGTAAACAAAAACATTACCATATATTAAGGCTTACAAATCATTGGTGATTCAAATGACAGCTATTTCTTGCCATGAGCCAGTCAGCAAGACAGGAATGCTGCAGTACCCAGGCCACATCAGGCCACTCTACAGCCCTACAAACATGGAGAGCTCCAAGTTTAGCTGAGACAATGTCTCAATTATCAGATGGATGGGCATCATTCATTCTCATCCCTCCCACACGTGCTACCATAAATACTTGTGCTCAAAAACCTTATAAGTGCAGAACTTTGTAGATGCAGATGGGAATATTAGTAAAAATTCCTCTTTAATTACAATCTGCAATATATGTCAACATTCATAATTATCATGGGAATTATCAAACCATTTGGATATAAAGAACAAGGTGACAGAAATAAATACTGAATAATTGCATGCATTAGGAAAAGTATATTTATGCTTGATTTGCAAATAGTTTTAGAGCATCAGTCTGTGAATATTTGTCAGAAGGTAGACTTGGCCTGCGTTCAGCTTGAGATAATGTTCTTCTTAGTAGCTGTTAAAGTCTGTTACAGTACAGCAGCCAGACAAGACTGCAGCCCATGTTCTCTGTAACCTTTTCCACTGTGCCAACGCTCCTCCAAAACCTTGTCTGCTTGGTGAGCAAAGACTTTTCAGATATCTTATTGTGGGTGATGAACATACTAATGCTTAGCCCAGATGTTCACTTAATTCAGGACATCATTGGTGTGTATCTGACATAAAATAATAGCTTTATTCTTTCAAGCCTACATAGAGAACATTTTTTTGTTATGTATGTGTCTATTTAGATGTATGTATATATGTATGTATCTCGTACTTGCAGAGACTCTTTGTACATAGCTAAAGATCCCTGCTGATTTTGTGGCTTGACCTTAGACCTGTTGTGTCACCCTGGAGCTGCCCAGTGATGACTGGGTTATGTCTGACTGTGGTTAGCATTGCTGGGCCTGACCTATGATTAACTTCCTGGCTTGATCTCAGATGAGCTGGGCTGCCTCAGCCAGTATCTCTGGGCATGCCTTGCTTCTCAGGCACAGCTGCCCAGATCCACTCTGCTCACTGTGAGAGCCTGTCTTTTAGGGAAGTGCTGGCCACTGCTGCTCCCCATCACTTCTAAAGCATGTGGACTCTCAGAGAAACAGCAAAAAGTTGTGTTGGAATATGCACACAGTGATGCCACAACTACCAACACAATTGCATAACATGGTCAACTAGAAAAATACATGATAGACTCCTTAGGGTCTTGTAGCAGTCCTGACACACGACTCTCATTTGAGCAGTACAGTTTATCTTTATCACAAAACAGAAGGCAGACAAACCAAACAAGGAAGTGGTCATACTAAAACGATAATGGTCCATTGGAATACCCTGCCTTGGACAATGATAAATGCCACATACTCACCCGCAGCTCAAGACAGAAACTCTACAAGCCAGCTTACAGAATGGGTAATGAATATATTCCAGGAGCAAAAACTTCCTGTTTTCAGCCCTTCCAAGTCTCCACTGAAACCTGCTAAGTTCTGTGGGTGAATCTCTTCTTCACCCTAGAGGCGCTGTCTCAAGTGATACCAAGTATTTCTTATTCTCCCACTGTACTGTCTGATTCATGTTCCCACTGACCAAAGTCAGAGGCAAAGGTATAACATATACTCTTTTAAATGAATCAACTCCTCAGAGACATTTTATCCCAGATCTGCTCTACCATTTTGCTCTTGCTGAAGGATTCTGCCTTGAAGAAGCCTACACAGACAAAATTCATTAGTAACAGATAAGGCTATTAGAACAACTTAATTTGGGACATAAGACTATGATCTACAGATAAAACTAATTTAAAGTCTTTTTTTTTTCCTGTGGCACCTTTTCCACTGAACCTGGGTCCTGGAGTTCCATAATACTTACAAAGCCTCGAGTGTACTGGTTCAGTCTGTCAACTGCAGCTGCCTTTGTCAGCTCTTCTTTAACATAGCTGGGAGGGGATATATCAGGAAGGCCTTGACCAAGATTAACAATTGAGGGATCTGCTGCCACTTTTGTAAATTCAACCCTGGAGGGAAAAATATCTTAAAGTTAACATACCAGATAAAATTATCTTTTCATTCATTAGCATTAGAAGGCAAAACAAAAGTATTTCAATTTGCCAAATTTACAGCAGTGGGAACAGGTTTAAGTAGAGTGCTCACATGGAGAGCTGAGGGCTGAAATAATGGTAACCACAGGGGTCAGAGGGCACCCAAGAAAACGCTGATGTTCTGCATCCACAGAATAACTTTTCTGCCAGCAGAAGTGTGCTCAGATGCACACAGTTACTCTAGATACAGGCAGAAATGGAATACCAGGCACATTAAATGTCTTAAAGGTTAAACTCAGTCAATTGAAGGTGTCATTTAAACTACCCAGTCAGCTCAGAGTGCTATCATTTTTAAGCAATTTTAGGCAACAGACTGTTTCAGGCTGCCTATTAACTGTTCCTAGGAGTCTGCAGAATCCTTGAACAATTTTTCCTCCCTCCCTTCACAGGTCAGCTTTACATTTTACTCTTTCCTCCCTACTGAAATGTTAACAAGATTTAAAAAACAAAACAAAACAACCGTCCCCCCACCATAACCCTCCACACAGCATCACAGTTCTGCCAAAAATGAATGCCAATTGCTAAAAATTAGCTTGAGGCTGAATAATCAAAACACCTTGTGTATACATACACACAAGTAATGCAAGCCCAAAATAGTGTTTTCACCAGCTCAGAAAAATTCCGTATTTATCAGTGATGGCAATATTGCTTTAAGACCAATTTAATACCTAGAAAAAGATGCATTAAAATAATGAGCTAAATTATAAAACAAGTATAATGGCTTTAAAAAAATCTGACTTGTTTGGTAAACACAAATCATACGTAATTGAAATACATTACCCAACAGAATTAACATTTAAATTTGAAAATCAGCTATACTACCATGCCCATGAGTTATACTTGTCTTATGTGGTTTAAAAGATGAAGAGAAGCCCAAGCCTAATATTTAAAGCTCAAAAATAACAATCATACCTTTAAGTGAATTTAATTCACTGCTTCTAAACAGGTGCCAAATATATTCCAGCAGAGATAGCAACTGCCATGTACCTTATTATTGGCAATAATTATCTATTTGGAAAGAAAATATGTGAGCCAAGAACATTTTCTGAAATTTGCAGATATTTTCCCCTTACTTACCACACATTGCTATCAAGGCCTTCAATTCGTCTTGTATTTTTGTGTCTGAAGGGCATTGTCTGCAAGATCAAAATATACAGACAGAAGGATTTTGTTAAGAAGGACAAAGTATGATATTGTTGGACTCAGCATGAAAACCCTCATTCATTCTTTCTCAAATATACCATTGCCAGCTGAATTCAGTAGTTACACAAAATTATAGACATGTTCTTTCATTAAAGCTTCCATAATAGCTTGAATTCAGACTAACAAGAAAATAGACAAAAACGTCCTGAATTCTCATTCATCATTATCTAAATCCACTAAGCTTTCAGCAAGGATGGAGGAGGGGCATAATTTAGCTCAATAGCTTTAAAAGATGACCTTAAAAGAAAAAAAATAGACTACATACTTTCTTTTTCTTTTCCACTATATGCTATCAGCTTAAAGACTATGCTATTTCTAGTCCAATTCCTGCTCAATCCAGTTTGGAAAGCATGCATTTGCAATGTAATTTTATTTGTTAAATTGATTGTTAAGAAGAAAATAGCAAAGACATTTCCTATTTTCATTCAGATTTTTTTAAACTGTGAAGCAGCTATCATAGAGCAAAGCAAAACCACATCAGAACAGCTTTTTCTGTATAGTCAGACCTTTAATTAAGGTAATTAATTAAGGTATTGGAAATCTTCTGTAAAATACGTTTGACTACTTTATATAGAGGTAGGGAAAAACCTAGTGATAGTTGTGATGTTTTTAAGCTAAAAATGGAAAGGAAGTTAGGAAAAAGAAAATCAAATATATTTCTATGTGCAAACAAAAAGGGTGCAAGTTTATATCTATCTTTGCAAACTAGCTTGATATCAGAAAAAAAATTACATAGAAATTACATAGTCCCTCAGCACTCCAGACACTCCTGTTTCTTTGAGTCAAGATACTGATTTTTAGTTACTTTTACCACTGCCAGCTATTGTTATTACCAGAAAGATTCAAAAACCATATTCTAGCCACCATACTCTGAGACAAAAAATGTCTGCATTACCATTACACTCAAGTTTCAACTTTGAATCCATGAAATGTCTCCTAGTGGACACAGTATGCAGCAGGTCCATGCTTGCACTCAACCTGCTCACAGTAATGAAGCCCTCTCATACATTGTGATAGGAAGAATGGGAAGCTATAAAATTAAACAGAATCTTCTCTGCACCTATGTCTTCTCAACAGATCTGATTCTGACCTCATCCGTGTGACATGAATACCAGAGGAATCAAACACAGGACACCTTTTATTTGTCCTCAGGAAAAAACCTTTAAGATAACTAGACAGGTCAAGTCAGATTTCTTAACACAGAACAAGAGGGAGTTAAGGGAGAGTCCTAACTAGGTAATCTGTATTGCGTTTATTTAAAAACACACATATTATTTAGAAGATTAATCTGATTTTACAGTGTATCTTTTGGTAAATATGGTTAGTGTTTGGCTGTATTTTAAAAATACAAACAACACAGGTACTACTTACACTAAGACACACACATCTTTTTCTACATGCTAGACTACTTCTTGTAATGGAAGGAATAAGACTCACCTTGAATCTTGCTAATTAACAATGAGAATTCTGTATGCTGCCGTGAGTAAATCTGTCCCATGGACTGCCTCTTCTTAAATTGTTTCAATTTGCTAAAAGCTAAAGGCTTATCAACTGCAGGACTTCTATAATTAAGTATAATGTAAATCTTAACTGCATTGAGTAACCTTCCCTAGCTAAAAATGTATTGACAATAAAATAAGCCTTCACCTTATTGTTCCATACTATATAAGTTTAAATATTTAACAATTCATGTCTTTCTATTTCTTTCTTTCCTGTGTCCTGGATCTAGTTTTAAAACAGAATAGCAGGACCGGCATTAATTTTCAGATTTCCACAGATTCAGATTACAGTGGGGTTCAGGTCAACCTTACTACTTTGGGGAAGCCAACTAAATAACTGAGATTTTAAAATGAAATCTTCATTGGCATTCTTTTTTCCAGAAGGTCATGACAAATCTTAAGACTCTTTTTTCTTTCAGCCCAGTTATGTCATCACCTGATAATCTCCAAGTCATTTCTAGGTGCAGGACTAGGAGCTCCATGAGTCAAATATGGGTGTTAAGCAGGAGAGCCAGGTCTTCATCAAGCTGTTACTGACCTCCTACTTTCCCTAACACTTTCTAACAAGGGAAGCACCTAATAGAAAGCCAGGTGCTGCTTGTATTTATCTTTTTTCTTAATACAGAGAAACTTGTAATGAAATTGAATGGCAATAAATTTAATAATGTTGGAAGCAAACACTGACATGGGACATAAATAAACTGTAGATTTCAATGTCAAGACTACAACTTAAGCTAAGATCTTAAATAAATTAAAAATTTTTAAAAAACAAAACAACCAGTATTAAATTTGAGGACATTTAATGTGAATATCCAACTCAATTAAATAGAATAGAAATACATACACCATATGAAAAACTTTCTCAGGCAAAAGCTGACCTGCAAAGTGGCTTGCACACTAAAAAAAAACTTCTCATATGGGCAAAATATGTTACAACTGCCCAGTATAATGATCCAAGCATCTGTTTTGAAGGATCTGCCATGTGCCTTAGTTGACCCAATTTGCTGACTAGATGAACTGGGAACGCAATTTACATCCCAGTGTCCTATATGGAATGCAAAGTGTCACCTCCAGCTGCCTGCCATGTTGCAAAGCTGTTTTTTCTCAACAAAACTGGAAGACTTAAAATGAAGTTACATAATCTTATAAGCAGTTAAGCTGAGAAATTGAGAAGATTCTACATAAAATTAAATTTGAGGTACTTATAGACCCCTTGTTATTGCAGCACTAAGAAGCAACATTACTCTCATATCATTAAAGGAAAACTGAGATAAAAATAAATAAACTGTCTTACCAAAAGCCTGTGATGAAGCTGAGATTGAACCTGTCTCCTGTATCTCAAGCTTCTCTCTAAAATCTAGGCAATCTTTCTGGTGTGATATGTGCTAGATGTGGCTTTAAAGACTGAAAAGGATACACAAAGCAATAATCACCAAATTCTGTTACGCTAGTGTGGTTAATATTTGACTGATTCAAATATCTTATTTTGTTCTAGATAGTAAATGTTTTTATCCATAACAAGAAATAAAGAAAACACAGCTAAAGCATATGTATTTGCAACATTGCAAAATCAGTCCATGTCTAAAACACTGCATGAAATAGTTTTCTCTATAAAGCTGAAGAAGTACTTACTGCAGAGGCTGAATGTTTGATGGATCTGGAAAGCAAATCTGTTCTTAGCTGGCATGTTCTAATGCCACGGCAACAGAAGGTTCGTGAAGCAACAAACATGCCTGCATAATAAATAAGTAACCTGAAAAACCTTACAGATTCTAGGCATGAGTTCCTGCACATCACTAAGCAATTTTAAGATAAGATCTTCTCCTCTTCCCTCCAGGGATTTTGTTTCAATTAAGTAAGCTTTAGTAAATTATTACCCTATCAGAGCTGTAAGCATAGAGGATGAAGCTCTCCAATTGACAGAGTTGAAAAGTGTTTCTGAATGTAATCTCAAAGGAAGGTTTCCTTTATTTGACAACATTGATCTTCTTTTCTTTGAGTATCAACTAAGACTAAATGCAATTCAAGCTTCAAAGTCTCTGTTAGAATTCTTGTGAAAATGTGTTTGTGTAATAAAAAATGCTATTAAAATTGCCAATATGGAATAGAAAAAGAGCCAAATTTTTAAAAAGATACACATCTTTAAAACTGGTCCCGATTTCCATGTGTTTCAAATCAGGTATGCTGAAATCAGGATAATTAAGATGACCAGTCAGCTGGAGAGGGAGGCCTATGAACTTTATGTAACTACACTAAGTTTTGTCACAGTGACTTGGCAAACATTTAATATCTCCCACGGCTGAAAACAGATAGAAAAGATCTGTTACTATAGAGTAACAGATCATTCACTGACTGGAGAAAATGTGTCCTGTTAATTAATAACTATTAAAAAAATAAGTAAGAACTAGTCCTTCAGGCAAGTATTTCCAGAAGATACTTTAAAACATACATATTAGCTAGCATTGCCACAATGACTATGTTAGAAACATGTAACCCACAAATCCAATGCCAGAAACACAGCAGCCCCAGCAGTGTAATTATTAACTTTGTTTTCCATAGTTTAGTCATTAAGGGTATATAACTCCTGTTTTCCCCCTGACTTTGCCACCTGAGAAGGGGAAGAGAACAAAAAAAGAAAAAACTATACTATTTGTATTAGAAACAAAGGAGTGCCACTGCCTGTTAAAACAACACCATGCAAGCCTCACAAACATAATGAAAAAAAGGTAAATTAATAGCACAGTAAAATATGATGTTTTCATTACGGAGAATGTTTGTAGTCCAACAAGAAAGTGTCCTTTACACTTATTAAGTAATAGAAAAGGCCAAAGATGCCTCATTGCATTAGTTTTAAAAGTATACTGATTTTGCCTTTCTCTTACTCCAGTGCTACAAACTCAGTGCCACATCTGAAATTAGGGTCTTTCCCACACAGTACTGAGTTGTGGCTAACTCAATTAGACCTTCAAAATACCCCCATAATACCATTGCATTTAGCAATCTGCAAGTAAATAACTGATGGTCATTTACAAGAAAAACTCTGCTAGTCTGAGGACCAGCAAAAGTAAACAAAAGTAAATCAAAAGTAAATCTTTGACACCAGTCAGCAGATACTCTGAAAGACACAGAAGAAATACACGTGTTTAAAAAAAGACCTAAAAATCAATTTTAACTCTAATAATACCACTTAGCATATTCAAAGTTATCTTTGAGAATAACTATGCAAAATCAAAAAGATTATGAAGGTCTCTATTTCTCCCCTTGTTTAAGGTTATAAAACCTACTTGTTTAACATACTGATGCTACCTTAAAACATGACCATGACATTGGTGCTATTCCCCAGGGTCAGACCAAAGACAGCAGCCTGCTGTGAACACTTGCACTAAATAGTTAGCACAGAGAGAAAAACATGCATATCTTTGCCTGTTTCATTTTGCATTGAGAAACAGAAAAATTAAATAAAAAACATGCAAGCCTTACATGCAGAATTAACTTGCAAGTTTTGTAAGAAAAATTACTGACAGTTGTAAATATTTCCAGCATTAGTGTCATGGTGTACTGAAAAACAGAGCCATTAATGATTCGACAAGAGGCAATCACACAAAACCACCACACTGCATGAGCAGCAGCAGACCTGTATAAGTGTGGCGTGGTCAATCTCTGCAAGTACCTAAAATACCTGAAAAAAATATATATCCACCTTTAATACCACAGAAACGTAGAAACTGTGAAAACTTTATGAGGAACATAATGGAAACAACTTTGCTGAACAGCCTCAGCAAGAAAGAGCACTGGCATGTAACACTTCTCCCACTATTTCTATCTTTGTGACACTTTTCCAATGAAAACTGAACAGCATTTGTTCAGACTCAAGAGACAAGAATACTGGCCATGAAATGAAAATGCTTCCTATAAAATACTTTTATACTTTTTTTTATTTCTTAAAATGCCTCTTCTCTCATCTCTAACTCTGAGTACCTCCACTTAAGCTACTCTAGGATGTAAAGGGAAAGGCCTCCTTAATATAACCAGAACCTCTCCCACACACCACAAAAAAAAAAAAAGAAAAAAAGCAACGTCTACTCTTTTTTTCCAAACACACACATTCCCACTATAATTTTATATGACATGTTAAGACATACTACAGGCTCAAGAGAATTATTTCCTGTTACTTTTAAAATGAATATTCTCTCGATTATTACTGCTGTATGTGTTTCAGCACAACCAAGTATGTGTAAGGTACATCAATGAGATTATGGTTTATAATGTCCTAAGCTAAGTCTTTATCAACGGGATACAAAGTTTCTTCCAGATCAGGGAAGTTACACAATGCCAGGCAGCTACAGAAGTACTGCGAACCCCATGTCCACTCTTCAAAATCTGTAAGGTTCTTCAAACACAGAAAATGCCCTGATCTTTGTGGGGGAATTAAAAGGTAATATTTATTTCTTTCTTAGTCTTATTAATGTTTCTTTTTTCAATCTTGGAGTTAGACATCGGCTTTTTGATCAAGAGTCATGTCTGCTAAACTCAGAAATTAAATTAGAAATTCTTTTCATCCCATTCTAATTTTCAGTGCTCTGAAGCATTCATGTAGTCAGTCCTCCTGGAATTCAGGCTTGCATATCCATAGAGAAAACAGGAAAATTAACATGTTAGAGGGAAAGGGATAAAAAATGACTACTCCTGCAGTTTTCTATATTTTTAGGGAGTGAGAAGCAATCAAGGCTACCACAAAGGTCAGTGCAGTAAATGTTTTTTAGTGGGACTGGTAGGAAGACGCATTCTGGTTGCTAATTGGGTTGAAACTCAAGTTTGATGACTTAAACTAGACTGGAAGATAGAGTTGGACTTGGTCATGGGAAATACATGAATACATCTGTGTACTAACAATCATTTAGCTCATGCTGTGCTTTGTAACTGTTCCAGCATAGATACAATCTCTGAGTTGCAGGTTCTTCTGCTCCCCTCAAGCTGCCCAACCTCCTGGTCATACACTGCCCTGACCTTGGGATGCTGCTGAACCTCTGGGGCATTTTATGAAAAGTTACAATTTTGTAATTAATTTATTTTTCTCCTTTGAAACAAAAGGCCAAATGCTGCTGTTCCTTCATTTTTGAGCTTCAGTTATTCCATCTCCATAAAAACCATGTCACAGAGCTTGAACGACTTTTGGTCAGATGCCTTAAGCTGCTGCATTTTTTCAGGTAGCAAATAGTCTCATTTTACTGTGGAGTTTCAGTGACAAACATTACTAGAAACACTGAAAGCCTGTTTGCCACCACAATAATGTCATAATGTAAAAGTAATCCCTGCAATATTTGTGTTGTGCTTAATATTTTTGGGATATGCAAACCTAGAAAACGTTACACCTCAGCTAAATGCTGACAAGTCTTTGAAGGACTGTCTCTTCTTACCGTCAGGAGGATGAAAGCCTTGGAGAGGGAAAAGGTGCCATCTTACCAGTGGAGGGCTCTCCAGGACTTTTTTTCCTACCGTCTATAAGCAATAGGTGACTTATTGAGCCAAGAGAACTGTTGCCAAAATCACTGTACTGAGGGAAGTTGGGCAAGGGCACTGAACTTAAAACCTTCTATATGAGAAAGATTTTCTCAGGAGCTAACATTTTGCCATTCCTTCTTCCATAATCCACAAGGAATGGAGCAAACTGTGTGCAGATAAATAAATTTTACCATACGGGTTAAGAAGTGGGATGAGGCTGTGGGACTTTTCCTTAGCTTTTTTTCCCCTCGTAGAGCAGCTCTACCATTTAGCCAGTGGGTGCTGCACTTGGGTTCTCCCCCTCGTGTTTCCAGCCTGTAGCACTCCCGGTGAGCAGCACGGAGCTGGGGAGGCCGGGACCTGCCGGAC
>VZTZ01049102.1:450576-494528 GCA_013400955.1 Drymodes brunneopygia
CCGTCCCGCCCGTCCCGCCGCTCTGAGGGGCGGAGAGCGCCCATCCCTCCTGTTCCTCCAGTCCGAGGCCCGGACAGCGTCCGTCCCGCCCGTCCCGCCGCTCTGAGGGGCGGAGAGCGCCCATCCCTCCTGTTCCTCCAGTCCCGAGGCCCGGAGAGCGCCCGTCCCGCCCGTCCCGCCGCTCTGAGGGGCGGAGAGCGCCCATCCCTCCTGTTCCTCCAGTCCCGAGGCCCGGAGAGCGCCCGTCCCGCCCGTCCCGCCGCTCTGAGGGGCGGAGAGCGCCCATCCCTCCTGTTCCTCCAGTCCCGAGGCCCGGAGAGCGCCCGTCCCGCCCGTCCCGCCGCTCTGAGGGGCGGAGAGCGCCCATCCCTCCTGTTCCTCCAGTCCCGAGGCCCGGAGAGCGCCCGTCCCGCCGTGCGGGTGAGGAGCTGCTGAGGGCGAGCGGCCTGCGCGCAGTGAGGCGCAGCGACGGGGCTGAACCAAGGCTTAGAAATGTCTCCCCGGTACCAAGTTATGGTGGACTTTTTTTTTTTTTGCATTGTCAGCAGGCCCCGCGCTCAGAGCGGGGGCTCCCCGGGCCCGGCCAGGCCGCTCTGCGGGACAACGAGCGCGGCCACCCCGAGCTCGGGCTGGGAACCGCCTCCCCCGCAGGCGCTCGGCAGAGGGAGGCCCGAGGGCAGCGCCTCCGCCCCGGCCGGCGCCGCCACACNCCGAGGCCCGGAGAGCGCCCGTCCCGCCGTGCGGGTGAGGAGCTGCTGAGGGCGAGCGGCCTGCGCGCAGTGAGGCGCAGCGACGGGGCTGAAACAAGGCTTAAAAATGTCTCCCCGGTACCAAGTTATGGGGGACTTTTTTTTTTTTTGCATTGTCAGTACTTGAATTACGAGCTTTTTTCTCATCTCTTCGTGCTCGACTACATCTTGGTGTGGAGCTACACACACATGTACGTAGCATCTCCCAAGTATCATAAAACTTGGCGCTCTGTTGGGATAAACTGGGCTAACTGGTTACCTTTCTTGGGCTTTGGCCTTTCTGGAGGGAATAAAGTGTCAAAATCGTAAAAAATTATCTCATGCCTAAGTTTACCACTTATAAGGAAAAGAGTGCGATTTTCCAGATTTCTTAAGGAATTCCATAAACTCACAGAATCTGCGTTTTTAAGATTCCCCTTCACAATCAGGACAGAGACTTACTCAATTTGTAAATGAAAAAGTTCCCTTTAATCAACCCCTCGTCATCACTAAACTTGATTATTCAGTTAGAAATATGCGCATGTACTTGAAATATCTTTGCAGCCTGCTTTTCCTGCTCTTATAAATCGTTACAAAACTGGTTTGCCTTAATATCAACACCATTGTACAGATTATTTACATCATTGTACTTCATTGTTTAAGAGAAAGACTGTACAACTCCAATTAATTTTGTATGCTAAGTCCCATTGTGATTCTGCAGAGCTGAAAGAACCCACACATCAGATTTTACAAGGGCCTGGCATGGCATTGTGTCAAATGCATTTCTTGTTCAAAAATGTTCAATAATACAGATTTTTGAAAGAACAAAAAACCACTTTCTATAGCAAGTCTTCATTGTTTTCTTTTAATGTGGATACTAAAAAGATCTCTGATGTGTCAAGAATCACAAAGACAAAGATTACAGGCAGAATGCAGTGGACTAGGTACCCTATTTGCCTACCGTTACCAAAAGTATTGTGTTGTGTATATAATCATTGTGCATATTCATAGAAAATGAAAGAGTAAGAGCTGACTGAAGAGAACCAATTTCATAGGACAAACTAGAACACTCTACTTGGATGCAGAAATACTCTGACAAAGCCAGAACAAAACAGCAAAATTAAGAAACTAGTCTCAGCAATTCTTTTAGCTCCTAAATAAGACACACAAAGAATTGAACACTTTATTCCCCTTTTTTGTAATGCTTCTTGAGAATTCTCGTGGTCTCAAAATGTAGTCCTCTGGCAGAGAGGACCTCTGCAAGCATGCACTGGAGGGCAGCAGATCCCAACTTCTGCTGTGTCATGAGGAGCTTCAAAAAGGGGGGGAAAGAAACTTTAGCCTACCGTTGTCCTTTTGTTCCACTGAAGTCAGAGACTTGTGTACAAAGCAGATGCCACAGGGTAATTCATGCACTGTGCTATTTCCCAGGCTTGTGCATCACCCTGTCTCCTCTCGGCCCATGATACAGACAGCTGAAGGGATGTTGGTAAGATACCCCTGATTCATCCTCAGATGATGAAACAAGCACTGTTTTGAATTCTTACCCTAAGTGTTTACCAGATCAGCAGAGATAGCCAAGAATACGGGAGTTTTTGAATCTTGTCTGCTCCAACTGGCACTGACATTTCCTCTCTTGCAGGACTGTGAGTCTTGTTGGTGAAACAGAATCTTTTGAGCATGTGATTTAATAGGATCCACTGCACTTTTAACTATTGTGGCAAAGACAGTAGTGTCTGTTCTTTTAGTTATAATTCTGTGGCCTCTGGTTCAACAGTTTTGGTTTAAATTTCAACTGAAGGAATATGAAAAACATATAAGAGGTCCTACTTTTGCAACAAAGTCTGCTGTAGTAGTGGACGACTAAGTGTAGTTGCTACCTATGTGCAGCAGCAATTTTTCAAATTCTTCCCCCCAAAATGATAATTTTTTTTAATGTAATGGTATTTTGTACTTTAAGCAGGAAATCCTCACACTGCATATCAGTCAGAAGGTCTTGAAGGAGGCTTGTCTCATCAGTGTTGAAGAAACTGAGTAAGAAGCCCAGCCTTCCTACACTTTGAACAGTGTGAAGGTCCATAACTTCTGTTTGAAAGATCACTAACTTAAAAGAATTTTACAAATTCTGGCACAGCAGGGAAAACAGAAACACTGGGCCTAATGATTAACTACATTGTCTGATGAATGCAGCATTCAACAGTTTTCATAAAATTAAATCAGTCCTGAAACCCAGGGCTCAGCTAAAGTAATAAATTTAGGTGTGGTGAGGCATTTGCTTTTTTTGCTTTATCTTTCACACATAAAATAATATCTATTTCTATATTTTAAAAGTAACTTTGCCATCACCCAAATTGAACTTTTCTGACCTTTTTTAAGCACCCCAAGTATCTCATACTGAGGTTCAGTTTAGAAGCATCTTGCTTGTTTTGTAAGTGCTTAATAGTGCCTGTTCAATTTTTGATAAAAGTCTACCATGGCAGCTTAACACATTCTCATTCATTAGAAATAAGAATAAATGCATTTTTAGTCTAATTTCTCTTCATATAATCCAGCTCCATGGTTTTGTTTTTTTTTAAATAGGGAAGGAGGTCAGGAGTTTCTACACTTCAAAACTGATTAGTGAGGAAGATCAATTGAAGAGGACAGAATTACTTGGCAGGATTTGGGTGCCCAAGCACACTATTAACAGTTCATGGAAAATCAGCTGACTTCAGCTGTGTTTTGTCCATCAGAGTTTTCTACCCTAGCTGCAACAGATGAGATTCTAATGAATCTGTATCTTGGTCAAATCAAAGTAGAGATGAAAAACATAAAATTTAAATCAGTTTTTCCTTGGCATATATCCAATACTTTCCAAAGTGGTATTATAAAGTCATAAAAATAAAACCTTATACATGGCAGTTCCAAAAGGCAGCTATGTGTTGTAATTTCCTTTTTATATTAATTTAAGACCTTAAAGATTTTTTTTGTCAACAAGAAAAACATTGAATTACTGATGTGACATATAAGCCTTTGTCACACACTTGTTTACTGACGAGAAATGGACAAAAGCCTATTTTTCTCATTACAAAACCAACCAGACAGCAGACAAGAGAATCTCTTTGCTCACAATTCCTCTTCTTAGTATCTTCCTCTATTCCTTTGCTCCCTCAGCACTGTGCAGCTATGCTTTTCAAATCCTTCTTTTCAAGTAAAAGCACAGAAAGACTTGCTGGTGTCTGCAGCAGTTTGGTGTCCTGTACTCGTGTCTGTGCAGGAGGTTAGGCAGGACACCCACACACCTCCACAGCCATGGATAATTTGGAGTCTCTCGGGTGGGAGGGACCATCCTTACCCCCAGCCCATGGCCATGCTACCACTTCACAGCCTGCCATGTTGTGCCTGTAAGCCCTGCTCAAGAAAGAGTGTGAATCTTGTCTTTTGCAAATCCTTATTGAAGAGATGTTCTGAGGAATTAATGTGCCATCTTGAAAAGAATGCATGGTAATACAGATTAAGAAGTACAGCCCAAATATCTCACAAGCCCAGCTTTATTCTAAAGGATGAGTCCTGCCAGCATCTGGATTGGAGAAGAGGATGTAACTGCTCCCACTCTGTGTGACTAACACTGGATTTCATAAAGGAAGTCTAGGAAGCTGGAAATATTTCAGTGAGAATTTCCCATATTACTCAGAGTATGGAATATTAAACAAACGCATAGGACTTTCCAGTCATTTGGGGTGAGCTGTATGACTCGTGTCTGACTACATTGTTTTGTGATTAAACATTCCAAATATGTGCCAAGGAACTCCTCGTAACAGGCTATGCTGTAAGCATTTATTTTGATTCTCATTCAAAAATAATGAGTTTTTCCTTTCTTTCCTGGTAGGCTGCACTGTTACAATTTGCTTATCAGATAGTAGTTACTGCATAAGCTTGGCACTGTTTTAAAAAGGTTTATTTTGGCCAATTAATGTGATCCTGGAATTCAGATTATACTTGCTTTATTGCCTCTAAAGATCTAATCTTAGAAGGCACTGAGAGGACTCCAATTTTAAATGACCTCATACATTTTTAATGAAAGTGTGAGAAAGAAAATTGAATGTAACTGCAGAGTGAAGCAGGTGTTGGAAAGCTCTAGCATTTCTTAGCATTAATATTAATTTATTTGGATATTTTTAGTACCACCAATGCTGATTTTAAGTTGTGTCTATGTACCTTTGACTTATTTATAAAATTAAATATTTTTATGTTTTAAGGGTTTGTGGACAAAATTAGCTTTTCCCCCCTGTAGAATCATACCATTAAAAATAATGAAAGAGGGTATGACAATGGAAGTGTTTTCTGACAGATTCCAGAGGTACCTTCTTTGTATTTGAATTGAGGTAAAGATACTTTGATATAATGGACCTTCTTGTCTTATTTTTGCCATGTTCTCTAGAAAACAGAAAGCAAGTTTCTGCTGAGATGTAGCAGAGAAATTTTTTCTTACAGATTTCTCAAGTGAGCAGAAAGGAATTCTGTGACATTTTTTCTGGCAGGGGCTTCAAATAGTAAAGAATTGATGTGTACACTCTCTGGAGGGATATTGGGAATAATTTTTTCAGATAAATCACTGACCAACCTCAAAATACACATTCAGAAAGAAAACTGAAGGGAATGAAGAGAAGATCCAGATTGAATGTGTACTGAAAGACAAATAATTTGCCTTTGGTCTTTTGATCTAACAGCTTCTCTGAGGATCCGAGTATGCAAGGTGCAGAGCAGAAAGCGGGTTTTTGTAACAGCAAGTTAAATGGGAAAGAGCCTATACTGATTGATCCCAAATGGAGTATTTCAAAATGATACAGAGTGAAACCTTGTAACCAAAAGTGTTTAACTGATCCAGTTAGTTCGAGCTACCCAAATCAGCAACGAGAGAAAACTTGAGTGGAGTGACCCTCTTGAGCTGTCCCCGTTGAAATCAGGACTGCATGTCTGAAGCCTAACAAGTGAAGGAACAGCGATGACATAAAACACAGTTCCCTACTGGAGGACTTCTGATTTCTAGCAAGCATAAAGTTGTCCCCAGACAAGTGTTGAATTCAAGAAATTCAAGACTTCACAAGAGTGCTGAGCAAACAGAAGAGGGCATTAATGAAATATTTGTGAGGTGTAAATTTCTCACCCCTGTGTAAGGTGAATGAAATGTAAAAAATAATAGCATAAATGAAAGAGGCCTAGGACAGTTGAGAGAAGCCAGGATCTGTATAAGAATACACTGAAGTGTATTTCCTGTCTTTTCTGCAGAAAATTATGTGATGTGGTGTTTCGAGTACTATATTCTTAATTGTTTTTTTATGACTTGTACTTGCAATACTAGAACTGTACAGCAGAGTCAAAGCATTTGTGAACAATAGGAGTGAATGGTATTTTAATCCCAAAGCACTAATTTATTTTTTTTATTATTTGTTAGTAGCACTCTAGCAGACACACAGCAATTATTAGTAATGCACTATTAAGTGTCAAATGTGAGCCAATAATGCCTGTAGGGCTACTGGAGCCAACAAACATTTATTTTGTGTTGAAAGGTCTATTTGGAAGACAAATACTCATCTTACGCTGCCTACTCGGAGTCCATCTAGAATTTCCTTGGAAAGTCTCAGAGATGTTACAATTAATCAACAAGATGCAAGGATCACCAGGAGGCAAGAATGCAATACCATTGACATGACACAGAGAATCCCATTCTTCAGCATTAAAAAACAGGTCTGGAAAACAACCTGCTTAGAAAAGCATTGCTTATGCCATGTTATGCTGTTGAGTTTGCTTTTTTATTTCCTTTCCCTTTTGTTGTGACTCAGGATGCCTCCTTAGTCCTGACGTTCTGTTTTCTTTATTTAAGCTCTTTATTTCCTCTCCAAACTCTTTGAAAACTTTTTTTTTCATGTGAAATACTTCTCATATGATATTTTCTAACTAGACCTTCTGTGTGCTTAGCACAAGCTTTGTTTTGAACACAGATCAAGAACCACCTAGCTGTTTCCTGTTTTAAAATGGTGGCTTATTCCAGTTAACCTCAGTATGGCTTTCAGCACTCTTACCTGTTCCACCTTTCAACACCAAGTACCACCTTGATCCAATCTTTTGACATTTCTTCTGTGGAACAGAAAAAGTCTCTCTGTCTCTCTGTCTGCCTTTTCAAAGTAAATTGCACTGATGGGGAATTTTGTTTTAGAATTATATATGTATTTTCAACTCCCCTTCTTCTATCTTCAGTTTATTCATCTTCTTCCTATGTTTTGAAGTCCACTAAAAGCCCTCATTCAGCAGAGTATGTGAACAGAATCTTTGTTCAGCAAAATGCTTAATTATGTTTTTCAGTGGTGTTCTTACAAATGAGTTAGGAGCACGTGTGGTACTGCACGGGGACCAGTTCCCATCCTTGTGAAGGGCAAAAATTAAGCAGTCTTACTCATGTATCTCTGCAGTTCTCTCTCCCCTTCCTCCTAACACTCACTCTCAGTTGAGGACAATATTCCAACCACTGAATGATTTGAAGGCAAGACAGCTGTGTCTGAATATAGTAGTTTCCATCAACCCCCCTGTAAAATGTCACACTCTGGTTATTGCTAGCACTTTGGAACAGATGACCAGGTAGGAAGTGTGACACTCAATTAAAATTCACTGTAGCCCCATCTTAGTTTTTGTAGAGTCACAAGAGGTGCAGGCAATTCTTCTTAACTGTTCTTTTTTTTTTTTTTTTNGGGGCCCTATGTATTTACACTCTATAAAGAAAGAAATGCCTGATGATTTGGGTAAAAGGTGTTTTTAAACATTGTTCTAATTTCATCTGGCATAAAGCTGTCAGGGTTTTGGAGGGAATATGAAATGTCAGACCCTGAGACTCCCAATTTTCACATTATCTATGGGTTTGAGATACTTCTGTCTTGATAAGAAAGTATATTGATATTTCTGTCCAGTTGATACTGGATGGAGTTTTTATGATTATCCTATTCATCTGATGAATTAGTGTGAGCTTTGCTAGTTTCATACAGTCCCGCGCAGCCTGGGAGGAGCAGGGGTCTTGTCGGAGCGAGAGGCAGAGGGAGCGCGCAGGTCTCCCCGGGCCGGCAGAGCTGTGAGTGCCCGCAGATCCGGCAGAGGGAAGTGTTGTTCTAAAATAGCCGCCCCTGCAGGAGAGCCTTTGGTGGCCACTGCGAGCCACGTTATTGCACCAGGAAATCAGTGACCTGGAGCGTATGGAACATGGGATTTATAAATTGTCAGTAGAAGACAAAAGAAGCTTTAGCAAATGCCAGGAAGAGCAAGTGAGATAATAATCAGGACGTGCCAGGGAATGAAATTGACTTATATGAATAACGACGAAGTTTACATGGTTTTTTTAATTCTCTTTAGGAGAATAAATGGTAGTATGGAGTTTTAGGAGTTAAAGAGTTGCGATCTGCTTGTTCAGGCTTCACCTAACTATGCAGCTGAAGCCTTTCATATCAAAAGAAAGGATCCTGAGAATCACTTAGTAAGAAATGCGCTTGGTGATCACAAGGCAAGTTGTCATAGGGTGCTTTATTTACAGAACTGGCTCAGCTTCAGATACTGCTGCCAGCATGATTGCTGATCAAGATGCTGCTGCTCCTGCAACTCCAAGCACTGCTGGAGGGTTAAAAGACAAGTGTAATATCATCTCTGTAATATTAAAAAGAACTTTCAATAGAAAATATTTCAAAGTGAAATTTTGACTGTATTACCCTTTTTATATACAGCACTTTGCTATGTATCTTTCCCTTTCTTACTACATGAAATTTCCCAAAATTGTACAAGTGAAGGAGTTGAAGCAGAAGCTCTGGATACCCAATAGCCACACTGAACATGATATTTGAACTCATTCTTTTCTATATATATATTCAAAGTTGTGACATTTAAATGGCAAGTTTAAAAAGATCAGGGTATGGCAAGATGTGTGAAAGGAAGCTCAACTTTCATAGTATTGTCAAGCTGTTGTTTTTCGGTATCTTATAAATGGCTGTCACAAACAAATAGAAAGGGTGTTGGAGCTTGAAGAACATTTTCCAGATAATGTTGCTTGAAAAAGACTGGAAGAAATTAATCTTGGAATAATTGTCACTGAACTAACCTTGAAGATGAGCTTGATCTGCTAGGTATACAGTCAGGACCTGCACTGCTAAAACAGTGCTGTTTTTGAATAAGAGGTTAACAAAATATTTCCTTTGCTCAGAGATTGGTGTGGTGCAACGTGGGTTGAGTCCTCCCCTTGTGCTACCCCAGGAGCTACTCAGTATCAGGGTAAAGAACTAAGCCTAGATAATTGTGTTGCAATCTTCTGCTCGAGCTATTATGACCCCTATGAACATTAACTTCCATGTTCTGACTTAATTCAATACTTTGATTCTTAGCACAAATAGTTCTTGGTTTTATAATTTAGTAAAACATTAATTTGTCTTCCTAGCATATTGCTGACAGAAAGAAAATGTGGCAGATCCTGGAGACAGACTTTTCATTTTTGAGTTAGTAGAAAGCAAGATTATAAAATGAGATGTACTTTTATTTATTTTGCTCACGGACGGGAGGAATAGTCCCAGTAAAATGGATTAAATAATTCCTCAGGGAAACCTTAATAGAGCAGAAAATATGCCTCGATGATACAGCCAGCTATGAAGGCGGCAGGTCATGAGACAAAAGGGAGTTGGTCTCCTGGGAAGAGGCTGGCCTGCTCTTTGCTGATTACCAAATCTCACCACCGACTCTTGGAGCGCTAATTGCAGACAATGGCACGATGTTGACATCTTTGTGGTGACAATAGCTGCTTCTCTGAGGTTAGATTGCTATCAACGCACATCACCCTAAGTAGAAACTATCAGCCTAAAACAAATACATTCTCTGCTAGGCTACCACCGTGACTGCAAACCAGAATAACAAACGGTCTTTTTTTTTTTTTCTTCAACACACCTCTTCATTGGTATTTCTATATGTTTGGATGAAAAAGTGAGGTTCTCTTTTGTTTAGTTAGTTTCACTTTTGGCTCCAGTGCAATGCTTGTACTTCCTCAAAAGTATGATATATTTTTATCTCTTTTAAACTGAAACTAATACTACTAGCTAAATGTGTACTGAACACATTTTAAAACTGTGAATGCGATTTGAAAATTGTTAACTTGCAAAATATACTGTCTATGCTTTTTAAAATGAAGGAGGTTTTGTACAGCTGTGAAATAAAGGATTTTTGTGTTTCATGGAGAAAAAGCAGTACTTTCAAAATAGTCCCTTTTCCCACGAAATTGATGATTGGACAGAGAATAAACATTATCATAGCAGAGCAAGTGTAAGGAGTGTACTTATGCTGTAAATAGAGTTTAGACTAGGTCCTTGCAATGGAGTTACTAATAATGAAAATATGTCAGGACAATTACTTGAATAGATTGAGCTGTTTGCACTACTAAGAGGAGGGAGACAGAGCCCATTTGTTCCAGTTTTTGTAGAAATCTAGGTAGGAATCAAAATTTTCCTTCAGGCTTTCATGCCTTTGTCCAGCAGAACCGGCCTCTTCAAATATCTGGAGAAGGGAGCTGCACTGTCCACTGGAGAAAGAGGAGGAGAAGTAGGAAAGTCAAATGAATCTGTGATTTTTAAAAAACATTGTGTTTATTTGTGAATTTTATACTATCGGTATCAGGTTTTCAGTGGCACTAAGAGCCATAGAAGAGTCTGGCCGCACAGACTTTTGACTGTTCCTGTCAGAAAGTGTGGTGGGCGCTGGGTGTCCTCGGCCTCGGAAGAAGCCCCCCGTTGTGCAGGGCTTTGGCAGCAGCGGTGCCGCGGCTGGGGCGCAGCGGGGGGGGGCTCCCCCCGAACGCACCCGCGCAGTGCCGCTCCCCAGCATCCCCGGTACCGCTCCTTCCGCTCGGCCCCCGCGGGGATCGGCGCCGCTCCGGGACCCGCACCGCGCCCCAAACGAGGCCTCCGGTGGGATTTAATTGCCTTTCAAAAAGGGTCACCTTCTGTATTTTTATTTGCTAACGGCCGGCGACAACGGCTTTGTCACTTCCTCCACCTCCTCGGATTATTTAAACGCCGGCACCGAGCGGGGGGCTGCTGCTTGCGGGCCGGCACGGCCGCGGCGCCGCAGCGAGGGGCTCTGAGGNCGGGCCGGCCGATGCAGAGGGGGACCGGACGCGGGGCACCGGGCGGCTCTGTGGCCGCCCCGGGCCCAAGAAAACCGCTCCGTGCTTTGCGTAACCGATATCTGCGCGTGTCCTCGAGTGACCCGCTCGCTACAGGTCGCCTGGGGCCGCTCTCCTCCGCCCCGGGCTCGGTCGGCCGGGCGGCAGCTGCCACCCTTCGGCCCCGGGCGTGCAGGCAGCACCTGCCCTCGAGCAAGTGGCAGGCGGGAGCCAAGTCCCGGCCTCCCCGAAGGGAGAGAAGAGTTAACTCAGTGTTGAGGCCTTACAGTTCTGCGTGTCGAACAAGAACCGTCCTATTTGTTGATGTCTTCCTTTCTCCTGTCTGCCCAATGCGTTTCTCGTCCCAGCGAGTAAGGGATCTTGTAGAAGCCCCTTGCCTGGCAGCCTCTCTTTGAACCCTGGCTGAGTTGTGCGAGTGGCGTCAGGCTGACTTTGTGCCCGTCTGCTCAGGGGTGAAACTGGGGCAGCTTCCTGGCTTTCGGTCAGAATTTGTCCGTAGTGAATGCTGCAGTTGACCAGTTATGTAGGACTGATTGAAGTGGACTTCCCTAAAGCTTAATTTTATATTAAGAATGTAATTAATTATGCTGATAAGTTAAACTGTGTTTGAATTTGCCCCTAGTGTGGTCATTTAAAACTATACCTGTTCTAGGACCTACCTAGTCCTGGGACAATCTAGAAGCTATGTGGTCCCGTATGGTTTCAAGTATTTAAGCTATATGTTTTGCTGACTCCCACCTTTCTTTGTGTGTTTGCTGAAAGGATGAGGTAAGGCATCAATTATTTCAGGTGTCTTGGAATTTTTTCTTAAGTACCTTCCCAGCAGGGAGGGCAGATTATGCCTTATTGATCTGTCTTGTGTAACTTAAACTTTCAAGAGAGCAGTGAAGGAAAGCCCACGAGGTTTAAGTAGTGACATCTTACAGTACTTGTAGAATTTATTAAGTATTGTCCATCTATACTGTAAACTGACGTTTTCTTCAATATCTGTGTAGCTCAGCTGACTGTGTGGGGAATAGAAGAGGTAACTTTTCTTCAGTGTCTGTGGCCCTGAGCAGGCCAAAGGACATGAAGTGAAATGAGAGCGGAAAGGAGAATGATTATGGTAGAGAGCCAGTAGTTAGTATATGATACAGGGTTTTTTTAAGGGTTTTCTTGAGTGTTTAAAGCGTTCTGTTAACTTCAGATAACAAATGTTTATCAGAGAGCTTTACATTAGCATATATTATTGCATTCTACTGAATTTTATATTCACCTAATGCAATTGACTTTCAACTTCATGTGACTTTTAGAAATTGTGCAATATTACCTTGCTTGCTGTCTTACACTTTTGAGAGAAGGGAGTTGCTGGTCTGACCAGTATTTGTTTCCTCTTTCAGGAAAACACAGTTTTTATGGGGAGAAAATTGTGTTTTGTTTATTGCAAGTTACCAATACAGCTGTTGTTTGAAGTTAATGAAAGCATGTTGAACAATTTTTAGAGAAGGATCAACAGTGCTAAAGAAACATCCATCAATATTTCAGCACTGTAAAATGAACCTTGTAGAGCAATATGACACTGTCAAATAAGTATTTTTCTAAGGGGTTTCTGAAGGGGCATGGAGGGGGAAATCTTGTCTTGCTTTAGCTGCTGCTGTGCCTGCTCTGCCTGATGCGCTACAGGTAGCAAAAGAGACTGTGGCACCAATAATACTGCTGGAGCTTGCAATACCTACTGCTAAAGCCATAAAGCTTTACTCAGCTAGGATTAGAAATGGATGTTTCATGTGACTAAGGGGATAAGGTGTGGTTTATATGGGTCTCTGTGCTGCCTATCTAAACGTTTCACACTGCTCTCTGTATTCTAAGCGCCAACCTGTGGGCTGTATTTATCCTTAGGCATCCTTATAACAGCTGTTCAGCTGTTGTCTTGTAAATAGTGTTATTCTGTCAGTTGCTCTTGCAGTTATTCTTTTTAAAGATAAGTTTGTGCTGTGGTTATGAAGCTATTTGGTTCAGATATCATGGGTAGCCATGTAGAAGTGTGAGAAATGTAAAGTGGAATTAATTATTCTAATATTTACATGTGCTATCTTTTTAATGTTAAAGTGGTATAGGCTATATAATTCCAACTACAGTGTTACCAGACTTGGTGAGTGGGCTTCAGTTTATTGTACTTATGCTTATTATTATTTATTATTTTGTATTATTTTCCCCAAGAGTTGTTAGTCTGCTGCAAATGAGTTCTGGATTTAATTTTTAGCTAGTTGAAATCAAATTGTAATTCACTCTTGAACTAAAGTGTCATAATACTTCTGAATAGTTTCTCCAGCTATTTGATTTAAATGTACCAAAATGAAAAGGTTGTGCTTTGTAGTGCTGTAGTACCTTGGAAGGAAGGCAGGTGATGCAGCTTTCAGTAAAGCAGTTACAAATGCAGTTCAAGGTATAGTGCTGACTTACCCCCTTCTGATGTACATCCGAGAGGATTCTGGGATCTTCCAACAATCAGAAGTGAATTGTGGGGAACTTGTAATGGACTGCTTTAAATTTAATTCAGTGGCGTTGCTCTGTTTCAAAGTAATGTATTTGCACACATTGAAATAAATTATGTGACTGCATTTTCATCGTAAGGGCTCAGCTTTAAGTATGTTTGTTTGGATGCTGCAAACTGGAATGCAATTTCTTATACTGAAATTGAGAATTTAGTTGACTGTGAGAAACTAAAGGGATTTAAAATGCTGGTAAGGGGTCCAGTGATACCAGTAAGAATACGGTAGTAACAGAATCTGGTTGCTACTAATTGGGAGTAGAATTTAGACATTGTTACAAACACTTTGTTTCTTTGTGAGATAGTAGTTTGAATTGTGCTTTTAGTTAGCAAAGTTTCAGTTTTGTGGCACAACAGCTACAAAACTGTGATGTGTAGTTTACTCAGGCTTAATTAAAGTGACATCGATTGTTAGAGATCTTATTTCAAACCCTAGAAAATGTAACCCCTTATTTCCCAGACACTGTCTTAGTTTTCTCAGGAAAATATCAATATTCTGTGAGTAGTTCAGGTTGTGAAATATTTATTTAGCTATTTTCTGGTAGCTAAATAAATCATCTGCATCCAAATATGAGGGTCTACTGAGCTGAAACTTAATAATTGCACGTTGTGATTTAAATGCTAAAGTATTACTCCTTTGAACTAATTTTTCCATCTGAATTAAAGCAACATCCTGGTGTGCATTTGTTATGTAATTCAAAATATTTGAGGCAAAGAGGAAATTTGAAAATTTTTAACTAAAATCTGTTTGTTTCTAGTCTGTGTATAAATTATTCACAAGATAAACTTTAATTTCCAACCTATGCCAATGCACGTGTGAAACTGATTGTTGCTTTTCCAGTGCCTTTGCAGTACAGAAAAACTGTTTTCCAAGTAAACATTAACATTGTTTAAATACTAACTTTGCAGTGACACTGATTACAAAGTTGGGAAAATTATTGCTTAATTGAAGTGAGATGGGATATGTCAATACTCAAGTGCTTTACCGAACAGGAGTTAAAAGCAGAGTCTGCTTTGCTTCAAGTTATTATTTAGTTTCTTACAAATATGGGGCTAGAGGTTTTTTATTTCAAAGTTTTTAATTGATTCAGGTGATGATAAAACCCTGGCTCTTGTTTTTGTAGTTCTGAAACTTGGCTTCATACCAAAGTGTGTTTCTGATAATACTGCTATCTGAAAATCCTCACCAGCTGTTGGGTCTCTTCAGACAGCCTACTCAAAAAAGGAAATTTTGTGCAGTTGGAGACTTGCACAGCACACTTGGGTTTGATGGAAGTACAATTCGTGAACATAGGTCCTAAACTAACTTTGTCTTTGTTCAGGAAACAAAGCTGGATTACTGTGGATTTACTGTAGAATTCAAGTCTGATCACTTGTTTGTGGTTCTCAAACTTAGCATTGTTCTAGGAGATGCTTCTGATAGGCACAGCACAGCTTTTGGCTCTCCTGATGCCAGACATGTGTGCAGCTGTGAACTGTTGAGTTGTGTTTAGGCATGCAATTTGTGCATACTCTACCTCACACAGTGTGTGCAATGTGGAACTTGTCTTTCAGTCCGTTCATTTTATTAAAAGAAGAGAAGATGTAGCTGGTTGCTTTGTCCAATTAGTAAATACATAATGCAGAGTAATATGAATAGGAAGATACTTCAGAGGCTAAGAGGGTTGTCCAGCAGGGTTGCACACTGCTGGAGGATTGGTAAAGCCTGTTCAGTTTCCATTTCAAGCAGGCTTGTATTTAACTCCAGTCTCAGGTTTTTCCTTTTCTTACTTTGGGAAGATTCTTTGAAAAGATAATAAGATGGGTTTCAGGAGAGCTGGCATACAAAAAGAGTGCCTGAATCTGCATCAGATATCAATTGAAAATTTATCTGTTCTCATTATTCTATTTTAGCTGTTTAGACCAAACATCTAGAATTAAGTGTTTCAGCTTGTCAGGCTGGCTTTCACGAGTAACTCTCTTTCCTGTTAAACAAGATGAAAACCTGCTGCTTCTCAAAGGAGATATGAGCCACTACTGAAAATCTGAATCAGCTTTCTGATGTCAGAACTAATAGAGTGAAATCAGATGTGTTTCTGTATTGCTGCCCTGATAATTATATTTTCCTAGATGCAATTAAGTTCTTGTCTGTGGAAGTAATAATGTTCCCTTCTAGAAAGTTCTCCATTAATCTTATGCAGCATCAGGAAAACTTAAAACTAAAAGACTATTTTTTCACCATTCTTAAATCTTGTAGCTATATTGTACACAGTAATAATTATCTTGCAGAGACAGAATACATTTGGTATATATTTTTTGTGGCCTCAGTTGCTGTTTCCATTCTCAACATCTGCTGTCCTGAGAGAATGCAGCTTGGTCTCAGCAGTCTGTAAATGTTGAAAAAACTTCAGTATCCTTTTTTTGGCCAATGTTGAAATTTTAAGTTATTGTACTAGATAACTTTATATTTTAGAAACTTCAGAATTATTCTAGGTTAAATGAGGACTACAAATGCAAATTAATATTTCTGAGATCGGATAAAGGTGATAACTGTCTGACCACTATCAGGAAAAGGAATAGCATGTAGCCTAACTTACTAAATTTTAAACTATGTTTATGATTTTTCCCCCCAGAAATTACTTGGCTCTATAGACTCAAGAAAGCCTTCCCCAGAGAGCAAGGACTGATTCTTAAGCAGCATAAAACTTTGCTGTAACTTTTCTACACCTTATGTTCAGCTGTCTTGAGAGCAGGAGTGTTTAAGAAAGTCAAGGTCCTCTAGTCAGTCCAGGTACACATGGTTGAGATTGTCTGTAGCTGTAATCTCTGAGTATTTGGAAGGACTTTAGGTCTTTGATTATTTGAGAGGCTGATATGGCAAACTTAATGTAGTGTTGAAGATCCAGTGCTTGAGAAATATGCTGGTTATTGTAGAGTGTGGCAATGTCTTTGGGTTTGTTTTAAAAACAAAAGGATAATCACTTATACATGTTTAATTGTCACCTGTGATCTTCTTCAGAAGGAACTGGAAAGAAGCTTTCTCTAATCTTGTTTGTGTTGTTCAGCATTCAATGGAATACAGATTCAAAACCACAATCCTTATCAAAAAGGTCCTACAACTGAATCTATGTATGCACACAGGTGACCTAAGTACAGATTCTGAAAGAATCACTGCTTGAAAAGGGGAGAGGCAGTCATGTAAATGGTTCTGCTAAGAGTAAGTATGGCAAGTATCATTCTTTATGGAGTCACTTGCACCAGAACTCTTGCAGTACCTTGCTATTTGTTGTTTACAGAATACTTGAGAAAGAAAGCAGTGGCATGCCAATAAAAGAAGTTTTTGCCAGGAAAGGTCTGTTTCGGGTGATGAGTGTGTATATGGGTAAAGTTTGTTTATTTTTTTTCCTTTGGGAATTTTCATGAGGGTTTATTTGCAAGTGGAGGCTGAGGCTGTGCATGTGAAACCATAAGCAGGTACTGGGAATCTCATAGGGGAGTCTCAAAACTGCCTATGAAGCGAAAATGATGATGTGTTTATTTTATTATTGAACTTAATTTTCCATCCAAAACCTGAGAAGAAAAAGTGATACATTTAAACTAGCTCGAAGCTAAGTTGGTACTGTAGTTCAGGAATGACTTTTGATGGAAAATTGATAAAACAGATACATTACTTAGTACGTCAGCATCTCCTTATGTAAATTGAGAAGCAGCTGCAAGAGTCTAAAGACACTGCCTGAAAACTTGCTGTGTGTGTTTCTTTGAGGGGGAGGGAAAAAAGGCAAGACAGAGGGGCCACGGGAGTTCCTGTCAAGTAGTTGTATAAAGCTTTGGTTGTATAAATCTATTTTGATGAAATTAGTGTGTCAGAAACACCAGTTGAATACCCTTTAGGGAGGACAAGTAAGGTATTGCCTTGCTGCAAAGACATCCCTGACTATGTGTACCTAAAATTCTGTAAGCACTGACCAAATGACAGAGTAATGCAATGCTAAGTACCCTTTTGGCAACTGGGAGTGGTGGTGGGTGTCTGATGCTTATAGATAATATTTTTCAAAATGAGAGCCTTTTATTCACATTCTGGATATGTTTCTGTTGTTCTGGTTTAATAAGTCTTGAAGTAACTAAAAGTTACCTTGATATTAGTGATCTTTATTACTTTATTCTTCTGGCCTGTGTCTCTGTATTGGTCTGGAGTAACTCTCCTGAAGTTGTCTTTTTGCCTGGGGCTAAGCTTCATTCTTTCTTCTTCTAAGAAAGAGTTGCCAATTGAGTTAGGCCACTTTGAAAAGCTTTTATGGCTTTGATATGGTTTGAAAGCTGCTGCAGATGAGGTTTATCGAATCCATTACAGTTCATCATTATTCCATTTGATTAGTCACTCTTGGCATAAGATAGGATTTGAAAGAAAAATGTCTTCAGCAAAATTAGCATCAATAATTCACATGTTTACATTACAATTGTATATACTGCATACTCCTCTCATGGGAAGCTTTATTTCATAAACACAGAATTGTAATGAGTACACATCCTTCATTGGAAGGCTTCAGAAAGCAGCCATTCACCAGACCAGATTTCAAGTATTTAAATACTTAATATTGTGGCACTTGCTTTCTGCTAGAAAGTTTTGTAAAACCACAGCAAGAATGTAGTCTTTTTTCTGGTATCTCTGATGGGGACTAACAGCTTCCCATTGCAAGGCAGAGAGGTGACAAAGCATCTTATAGAAATAGACCTCACAAAGTTACATGGGTCAGTCTCACTGAGTTCTCAATCTGTACACAAACAAACTTTTTTTTTTTAGTACTATGTCATTGGTTGAAAAAGTTCTCTTGAGTATACCAATATGATTTTCACAGAATTGGCCTAAGTTTCATTTTCTGTTCTTCTTTTTGCAAATTTTAGGGAAAATACTTTATCAAAGAGTGTTAACTGTTTTATTGTACTCTGAATTTTGTCCTTTGTACTGAACAGATATGCCTTATTCCCCAAGAATACTCCAGTAAGCATTTAGTTATATGAATCATCTTAAAACATTAGTATCTCCCCAAGTCCCTGATGAGGTTTACATGTTTGTCAGGAAAATAAGTGCTCCCATCCTCATGCTAATTAGACCTTTCACACTATGTTAAACTCTCAGCCAACTTAGTAGTATTTTTGACTTTTGAAGTGGTTTTTTTTAAATTAAAAATATGCCATCTTTATACCTTTTGATCTTACTTCGTTGCATCATTCAGTATATTAATCTCTTAGTGTGCTTTTTACAACTTTAACAGAGGTCTCAAGTCTTTCATTTTTATAACAAAGATCAAGCAAGAAGAATTGCCTGGTTTTAATTTGAGGTTGGAAGTGAAAAAAAAGTTTTTGATTTTCTTCTGTTTACATTCAAATCAAGCATGTTTGACTTGAGTCAAGATGTGATCCAGGTATTCTTTGCAGAATGAAAGCCTTATTTTGAATGGGTTTTGTATCTCTTTGTGCTTTTATACCAACAAATTTATGTTCAAACCACAAGAATTATATCAAAAGAGCTCATTTTAAAGGTGTTTGAGATGTGCTTTTGGAAGTTGGAGTGATTGAAGAAATTGCTGTTTCTCAGTTGTGTAGAGCATGTCTGCTGCAGAACTTGTAACTTTATGTAAACAGCAAAAACTGTTGAGCTTAAATGGCTTTTAGTGCTTAGCAATGAGAGAAGCCATTACTTTATCTCTATTTTAGGAATAACAACTTTCAGGTAGTGAAAAATAAATAATTTGAAGGGAGTGGCATCTTGTAGATCCTTAGATCTTTTACTCATAGATGTTAGCTCTTTAAAAGGCTGTTGTGGAAGGAGTAATGAGCTGCTGTTCTAAAACTCACAGTTTTTGGAGTCCAAATAGTGCACAATCTTATGACGATTTATTTTCTTTCCAGGAGTGTATTGTAACCATCCAGTCCTTCCTCAGTTGCTTTCCCTTGGGTGGGCCTGGTAAGTTTTTACATTCTATTATAAATAGCTTTGTTAGTGCAAGAAGGGTTAACTTATTTTCAGTCATTCTTTCCACTTGAATGTGGAGTAAGAATCAGGTTCAGCTATTGTTTGACTTTTTATAACAGTTTGTCAGCTCTGTTTAAAATTGAAATGTACAGCATCAAAATATTATAAACAAGAGCCAGCATGTGCCCAGGTGGCCAAGAAGGCAAATGTCATCCTGGTCTGTATCAAAACAGTATAGCCAGGGGGACCAGGGCAGTCCCTGTGCTCAGAACTGGGGAGGTCCCATCTCGAGTGCTGTGTCCAGTTCTGGGCCCCTTACTACAAGAAAGACATCGAGGGGCTGGAGTGAGCCGAGAAGGACAGTGGAGCTGGGGAAGGTTTTGGAGCACAGATTCTGTGAAGGGTAACTGAGGGAGCTGGGGGGCTCAGCCTGGAGAAAAGGAGGATCAGAGGGGAAGTCACCACTCTCTACAACTGCCTGAAAGGAGAGTGTAGCCAGGTGGGGGTCAGTTTCCCAAGTAACAAGTTCATAGTTATTTGGGGAAAAAAAATACTTCCTGGTTGAAATAGGGCTTAGCTGTAGGCAGCTTCCCTGGGTGTTGGGGGATTTCTGTGTTGATGTGACAGTAAACTTTGACTTAGCATGCTGCATGATCATGTATGAGTACATACTGTTCCATTTCATTTAACTGTAGCATTACAGAGCTTAATGGAGGCACAATGAGGCAGCAGTTCTAATGAAAGCTGAAGTGTTTGCTCTTTGTTTAGGTTAAGCCATTACAAATAAATATATTCAATGTTTTCTCCATCCAGAATGAAGACAAATGTAAAGATGGCATGTCCAAGGAATTTTAAAAGGTGTAGACCTCCTGACTGAACAGTGCTATGTTTTTTATTCTCTTTAATTAGTAAAGTAAGTATGAATCAAACCTATGCTTCTGACATTTAAATCTGTCATTTATATATACCTACAACAATACGTTGTGCCACCTTAATTTTAGTTCAGCCAATATGCTTAATTCTCTTGATGGGAGAAGATGGGGAATTACGTGTAAGAATATGTAATACACAAAGGCTTTTGGGGAATTTGTCTTTTTAATTGGGTAGAATTATTTAATCTGGTATAAAGTTGTAAATTACGAGAGCCATCATGTTAATGTACCACTCTGGTTTTGGAATTCTTCATAAATAAGAAATCACTTACCTAAGTTTATGATGGTAGTGAAGTACTGCTAATAATACATCAGCCACTTCTTTAACTTATACCTGCTTGTTGCTTCTACTGGAGCAGTACCCAGATGTTTGGTTAAAACATACCTTCTCCTAATCTCTTATGCTAGTTTCACTCTAAGTTTTTGCACTCCAAGTACCTTTCCTTAAAATAAATCCATGAGATGATGGCTGGGGTCAGGTCCCAGAAGTTCTTGGATCCTTTTGCTATGCTCTGGAGTCCAGGCCACATGTTACACATATTTAAAGCTGTGAAAACAGTAATAAACTTCAAGTATTTAATGATGAGATAAATTGTTTTTAACAATTCCCTAAGAATGTCTTTTCTTTTCTTTTTTCTTCTACCAGCTGCTGTTCTCTCACAGGTGAAAGTCATGATCACTCTAACAGAACTCAGATGCTTAGCAGATGCCCAGTCATCCTACCACATACTAAAACCATGGTGGGATGTCTTCTGGTATTACCTCACCATGATAATGCTGCTACTTGCTGTGCTCGCTGGGGCTCTCCAGCTTACTCAAACCAGAGTTTTGTGTTGTCTTCCTTGCAAATTAGAATTTGACAATCATTGTGCTGTGCCTTGGGATTTAGTTAAAGCCAACCTTAACATGTCAGCTAGCTCGACAGCACCGATAATCATCCCGCTTAAAATCCAGAATTATCTCCATCGGCAGCAGTATTCCTACATTGATGCAGTATGTTATGAGCGACAGCTTCACTGGTTTGCCAAATTTTTTCCATACCTAGTGCTTTTGCATACTTTCATTTTTGCAGCTTGCAGTAATTTCTGGCTTTACTATCCTAGTACAAGTTCCAGGCTTGAGCACTTTGTAGCTGTTCTTCAGAAGTGTTTCGACTCTCCCTGGACAACGCGTGCCCTCTCAGAAACAGTTGCTGAGCAGTCTGCGAGGAAGTTGCCAACGGCCAAATCAAAAACAGTGATTTCATCACCTCAGAGTTCAGGAGACATAGGGGCCAGCAGGCAGTCCCTGCCATATTCACAACATGGCTTGGAAACAACTGGAAGAGAAAATTCGAGTGTTCTTGACAAAAAAGAAGGAGAACAAGCTAAAGCTATATTTGAAAAAGTGAAGAAATTCAGAGTACATGCTGAAGAAAAGGATGTTGTATACACAGTGTATATGAAACAGATTATAGTGAAAGTCTTTGTAGTTGTCATAATAGTAATTTATGTCCCCTACTATTTATCATTTATTACACTTGAAATTGATTGTGTAGTTAATGTTCAAGCCTTTACAGGCTACAAAAGGTACCAGTGTGTTTATTCGCTAGCAGAAATTTTTAAAGTTTTGGCTTCATTTTATGTTGTTTTAGTGATCTTCTATGGATTAACTTGCACTTACAGTTTGTGGTGGATGTTAAGAAGTTCACTTAAGCAATACTCTTTTGAGAAGTTGAGAGAGAAAAGTAATTACACTGATATACCTGATGTAAAGAATGACTTTGCATTTATTCTTCACTTGGCAGATCAGTATGATCCTCTTTATTCCCAACGATTCTCAATATTCCTGTCTGATCTGAGTGAAAATGAACTCAAGCAGATAAATCTTAACAATGAATGGTCAGTGGAAAAACTGAAAAATAAACTAGTAAGAAATTCCCAAGACAAGACTGAACTTCACCTTTTCATGTTAAATGGTCTTCCAGACAGTGTCTTTGAACTTACAGAAATAGAAGTCCTAAGCCTGGAACTTATTCCTGAAGCCAAACTTCCTTCAGCTGTGACCCAGCTTGTCAATCTCAAAGAACTCAATGTTTATCATTCTTCACTAACAATGGATTATCCAGCAGTCAATTTCTTAGAAGAAAATCTGAAAACCTTGCGTTTGAAATCTAGTGAGATGGGAAGAATTCCATTTTGGGTCTTTCATCTAAAAAACCTACAAGAATTGTGCTTAACAGGATATTTCATGCTAGATCATCATAACTCCATATACAATGATGGCTTTCAGGGGCTAAAAAATCTGAGATCAATTCACTTAAAAAACAACCTTTCCCGTATACCTCAAGTGATTACAGATCTTCTGCCTTCTTTACAGCACTTGTCTATCAACAATGAGGGAAACAAACTGATAGTGCTGAATAACCTGAAGAAGCTGGTAAACCTGAGAACCTTGGAATTAATCTGCTGTGATTTAGAGCGCATTCCCCATTCCATTTTTACCCTAAACAATTTGCATGAAATTGACTTAAAAGAAAATAATCTCAGAACAGTGGAAGAAATAATTAGTTTCCAACATCTTAAGAATCTTTCTTGCTTAAAATTGTGGCACAACAGTATTTCATATGTCCCAGTGCAGATTGGTGCGTTATCAAACCTGGAACAGTTGTATCTAAATTACAATAATATTAAGCATGTTCCATTGCAGCTATTTCTTTGTAGAAAGTTACACTATTTGGATCTTAGCTATAATAAGCTAACCTCCATCCCTGAAGAAATTGGTTATCTGACCAACCTGCAGTACTTGGCTTTGACAAAAAACCATGTAAGTAGAACTTTGAATTACTACTCAAAAACAAAAATAGACTTAACCTACTGTTTCTTCTGGAACAGCCTCTAGCTTGAAGTGCTTTTGTGGTGTTCATGATTACAGTAAACCCAGAAAAAAGGGGTGGGGCTTGTTTAATTACTAAAGCTTTGGTATCAGCAAAGCTCACATAATACTGAGTAAATACTATCCTGGTTTGTAGCAGCTTAAGGGCTTTGATCCAGAGATAGTATAGGTTAGCATGGCTGCAGAAACATACCTTCCCTTTCCCTGCAGCTGTCTATCCTATGTAATATTTTAATGGAAGTGAACAGTGTTTAATGTTTACCTTAAAATGTCAAACTGAAAGCTAAAGTGAATCAAAAGCTGATTGATGAGCAGCTCAGATGTATGATTGGGAAGAGGGAAATAATTATGGTTGGTAACCTCACAATCAGTGCTAAACTGTCTGGCTTGTTAGTGTGGGGTTCAGGCTTGTGGCTTCTCTTGAGGTTTATACTTGTTTTCATTGGTGAGGCTGGTTTGGGATGTTACATGTCAGCAGAGTGGGCCAGGACGACTGTACTGCACAGATAACTGCTTGTACAGGTTTAACAACACAGGAGCTGCTGATGTCTCTCCACAGCCTGTGCTTGTTCTTCATCAAGTGACTCTTAGGAACAGTAGGCTCTTCCTCTCCCCTGCCACCTGCACATGATTGCATGCACTTCTGCATGCATGCATGGATGTGCTCCCCCTTCCAGGTTTGGCTTGTGCCAGGAGCTAAGCAGCTTTGTATCAAAACAGGTGTGATAAAACCATTGTAGTGCTCTCAAGCACTTGTTTGCATAATGATAGGGGAATTAAAGTCTTCCTTTTCCTTTCATGAACTAAACTTTTTTTACCCTAAAATAAAAAGGGGAAATATCAAAACATGCAGCTGCACATAGGCTAACAACTTCTAATGTACTTTATTTTTGTTCTTCTCTTTCCTTCTTCTAGATTGAAATGCTGCCTGATGGATTATTTCAGTGTAAAAAGCTGCAATTTCTTCTTCTGGGAAATAACAGTCTGATGAATTTGTCCCCTTTTGTGGGTCAGCTACTGAATCTTGTTCAGTTAGAGCTCATTGGAAACTATCTTGAATCACTTCCTGCTGAACTGGAAGAATGTCAGTTCTTAAAGCGAAATAATCTAATTGTAGAAGAAAGGTTGTTAAAAACTCTACCACCTCGTGTAAGAGAGCATTTGCAGGCATGCTCAGATAAGTCCTAAGTCTAAAATGAAACTCTGCATCATTGCATTCTACAAGTCTTGCTCAATAGCTCTCTAAAGATCTGTATAGGTAGAGAGGAGTGAAGGAGGGAGAGCAATTTACAAATCAGTCTTAAAATTTAATGCATTGAACTGAGTTGATTTTATTGGAAAAGAAAAATTTATTCAGATTCAAACAAAATATGCAGCCTTTTACTGGTAAAATGTTTGAATTTTGGAACATGAAATGTTGGTTAGGTTCTACTGATTCAAATACTTCAGCTAAATGTTTATGGTAGTATTGAAATGGAAGAGAAGATTGCCCAGCTATAGTGAGAGTGTATATACTTTTTTCCTATGAGAATTTTTTCTGTTGATAATGATGATTTAAAACAGTTTCATCTCCTGCCATATGAGGTCTAAGAACTGTCTAGAATTAGTTTCTAAATATGAACTCTTCTCTAACTTAGGATGTATTAAATTAAGAGTTTAAATTATTTGAGCAGTTTAATTGCATGGGGTATACTGAAAGTAATTTTTCAACATAACTTAATTTTTAAAAGCTTTTGACAAGTACTAAGCATTAATTCTATAATTGTGGAAGATGCCATTTGAATCTTGCTATTAAATGCCTAGAACTGTTTCAGCATTTTGTCTTAAAAGTAGTAAATACAAAATTAATTGTTGCCTAGAAATTGGGAGGAATCAGAAGAATCTGAAGTAACTGTTGTGCGCATGTCCTAGAGAACCAATCTTACATTACTGATCTTCAGAAACAATGATGGCAAACAGAACACAATATAGTTGCAAAATAGTCTTCTGTATGTTGTGAGCATCCCAGGTGTTAGTATAGTGTATGTTGCTGATTAATATTTTTATAACTTCTCTTTACTGACTGCCTCAGTGCAGCTTCTCTACCCCCAGTCATTGGGGAGAGGATGAAGGAGGTTTGAAGTTTGTATTAGATAGGGACAGAAAGACACAGATAAAACAAACTAAATAATCACACAGCTTATAAGCACTTGGGAGGAAAAGACAGGAAGCATTATAAGCTTTGCCTCTTCTAGGGATGGAATAATTTTATAAATCATAGTGGTGGGATAAACTCTTATGCCATCCGTAATACTTGCAAAACTGGATGGAAATAAAATGTTTCCTGACTTCATTCTTCTGCTGTGCGCTGTTTTATTATATTTGAAGTCTTAAGTCTCATGATGTTTATCATGTTCACTGAAAACATAATTTATGCCTCTGGGGAAAGAAGAGGTTAGCACACTTTCCAAAAACACATTTTAAAACTTGAACATAATAAAAACAGTTTTCAAAAACCAATCTCAATTATGAGTTAAACAGATTAAGTAAACTGTGCCCTTAATGACTTTGTGTTCAAGAAGTGTGCTAGCAAACTGCATTTTCATTTGTAATAAGAAATCATCACAGATAAAACTAGTCTTAGTACTAGACTACTTTTAGTCATTTCTTGCTCCCATTCCACTGCCAGTTTTGTGAAGTGTAAAGTTTATATTGAATGAAAATGCCCAGACAAGTCTGATCAACATGAAAGTAGATGTCTTTGCAGGAGCAGTGCAAGAGGTGCATGTTTATCCACTGTACTGATGGCATTCCAAAGACCTTTGTAGTTGGAGCACTTTTCTTCTCAGGGAACCAAAATGTGGTAAAACTATTGCTTTTTACGTAGTTCTAGAAATGTTTAGTTTAAACTGGTTAGTTGTGTTTATGTGCAGACCAGTGCTGCTGGAACAGTGTTTCATAATGTCTGTATGTAACTCCACCAAACTCTGTCAACTAATTTTGAGTTGTATAACAGTCCCATAGGAATTGACATGGTTCATCAACAGAGCTAGTTGTGTTACATGTGATTAAACCACAGTGCATTGATTCACACCCCTGTGGCAAGATTTGTGTTAATAATTGCAATAGGCCTGTCTGGACTTCATAACTTAACACTAAACAACACTTTATGCCAGAATTCGACACTTAAGACTTGCAGTCTAATAATTTGTATCAGTTTAAACCAGCATTTTCTTTAAAGCTTTTTTCCTGAATTAGAAAGCTGTGTTGAAAAAGTGAAATCAGCAGGTAACTGACTTGGCCAATAGCTTCAGCTTTTTAGGAATGCATCAGTCCTTTTCCATAATCAACCAAACCGATGAAGGCAAAAAATTATCTTAAATGTGCATTTTATGCTAGTTTTGTCAGGAGTGAAATAACAGAAATAATTTGGAGAAAAGTACTTCATTTCTAAAATGGTAGCCTCAAAGGATTTGAGGAATCACCCAAATGCATAATTAATAGTTATATTGTTTTATAAGCTAAATGGGTTGCAGTTTTTGCAGACTTTAATTTGTTCACTCTGCACCCCCTCAGGAGGGTTGGATTATTTTAGTTTCATGTTTGGGTGTTTAAAAAACAGCCAGACAAAAGCTGGGAAGTGTAAAGGCTATCATGTCTAGCCTTGTTTTTAAACCACAGTGTGCCTTTACTATCCCTTTTGTACCACGAAACCTATCCAAGTGCTTAGAATTGAGGGTGGAGACAAATTTAACTCTGAATTCCTTGAATTCACTTCAGCCATTAACTTAATGTTCACTATTTCTTCAAAACAAGGGAATTTTCAGGGAATCAATTTATGAATCCACTGTCAAACTTTGTACAATTACATTGTTGGCATCTAGTCTTTGTATAAATAATAATTTCCAATCAAAAAAGGCTTTTCAACTTGTTTGTGTTGTACTGTGTTTAAGAACTTTGTATTGTGACCTTCAATATCATGAACATTTTGTTTAAAGATTAAATTTTTGTTTGCATTACAATTCTATGAACTGTTCTTTATTTTTCGTAAGAGATGTTGCATTTAATGCAAAGCTCAGAAATTTGCTTCCAGCTCTCTGTATCTGTGTGGTAGAAGGTCTGTCTTCCACAGCAAAGTTGTGAACATAATGAACAGCAGTGGGAAATGAATGCTGTGCTCCATGTTGAAACAATTTTCATATTCTGGACTAGGAGAGAAGTTCTTGTGTTGATTTAGAATGAAGCTTCCTTCTTAATTGTTGCTACGGAACCTTTTCCAAGTCTCCCACTTTAATTTTTGTGAGCTGGGTAAGTATCAAATGCAGACTGGAATTGTACTGGGAGACACAGATTGGCAATGATTCTCTTCCCAGTTTGGCACATACAGCTGTTGTGTGGCTAAACTGCCATAAATGATGCTGCTCATGGTAAATCATGAATGTATTTCAAGCATTGCACATGGTGTTAGCTCAAACATCTCATTTCTCTTGAATTGCAAGATTATACCTGATGACTTTTTCTGCAGGCCTGGGTTTGACTCAATGTTCTTAAAATAAGGAAAAAGCTCAGATATGCAAATAGTGTTACATATTTAAGTGCTAGCTTTTTATTTTTCAAAATAAGAACCTTCCTAGTAAGTTTCACAGAACTGTGGCCTTTTCTTCTTGGAGACGAAATGAAATAACTAATAAAAATGATGCAGCTTACCTGTTTCAAGGAAGTAGTGTTAGTAAAATAAAGCAGATGATGATTTTTAAAACTCTTTTTTCATGCTCCTACAGATTTGTGTATCTTGTTTTCGTGGCAATTTATTGTCCCTCTAATAGTTTAATTTTTTTTAGTCAGTAGGTTATCATCGTGTGAACATACTTCCTTGGTTATGTGACCTTTTCATCCTCAAGAATGTAATGTGAAGTTCATTCTATAACCATTTCTAATAAGTTACTCTTTCTCTCTTCCCTTTCTACCCCAATAAATGCCAGGATTGAGAACAGTGTGGGAGCAAATACTTGGCTGCAAGTCCTGAAAGCAGGAGGCAGTTCACATCATCCTGTGGATTGTTTCTAGGAGGGATTTTGCAGAACTCTTGACTGTTTCTGGAGATCAGGAATTAATCAAGTTCTCACACTTTATTTGGCCTTGTTGGGTGGGCAAGTCCCTCAAATGTGCAAGCATGGTAGTGCATTTCCCAGAGGGAATGCAGAGACTGCAGTGTAGCTTCAGCATGATGGTGGGTAATGTAGGCTGTGGCAAGGGAGGGGGAATGGTAGTTGGTAGGAAGAAGTAAGCAGTGATACTGTGATCCTGTATGCTTGCGGGATACAGCAATGTTTCAGGAATTCCTGTGTCTGGAGATATCTCCATCCTGGCATTGCATGAAAAGTTTATCCCAGTGCTCCATTGCTAGGACATGTAGGTGATGGAGGGGGCAGTAGCAATCCACTCTGGGTCTGAACTGGCATCTGAAAGGCTTTAGGCATTATCTCAGTCTAGTGTGTTTAGTAAAGGAACCATTACATCTTTGTCTTGTTGCTTCTTTGTTACTCCATTTATGTGAATATCCATCCCTTTTTTGTTTGACTTCTAATAACCTATAATCTGTTGTTATTTTGTACAAATCTGCGCTCTGTTTCACAGCAGCCAGCTAGAAGACTTTTGGGTGGTATGGATATGCGAGTCACATGCATTTAACACTTGGAGAGGATGTGTACCTGCAGGGAGAGGAATAATTGCTCAAAGTAATGGGAGAGATCTAGGAGATTGTTATGCCTACTTAGCCCAGCAAGGCTCTTGGGAAGTGTAACTTGCTCGTAGGCAATTGTGGCAGTGTGATGCTTAACACAGGGAGCTATCAGTCAGTAGTGCTTGTGGGCCTGCTGTTAAACAGGTACATTTATTATTTGCTATTGAGCTTTTCCTCTTATAAAAATTTCTGTATTTACTGCTACTGTTTATAAGTGTTACTTTTAATACACTGAATAAAAGTTATTTCTTTTTCCCTCCCTCATACTTGTGTATCTATCTATTGCAGAACCACTACTCTTGTCAAAAGATGTTGCAAAGCAAGTATTTGAAAAGTTTGGAGGAATAGAAACTGTAACAGGAGGTATGTAGAAAAGCCTGTCAGTGCAATCTCCCTGGCAGTGAACCTGAAAGTCTCTCAAGTCAGGGTTCAGGCTTCTAGTATATGGATGACAAGGGGAAAAAGGAATGCAGCTCATTACTCTTCATTGCAAACATAGCTAACCTGCAAGTAAATAGTGAATTGATTGATCATTTGAAATTGGCCTTGCTCAGTAGCAAATATGTATAAAATTGTGATGACACAGTTGGATGGTTTTTTTTAGTGAAGGTGTTCATTATAGCTAAAGGTGTGTTTCATCATCATTGGGGAGGTCCCTCTGACTTTGACCCTCTGGTCTAACCATTGTTTTGGCTTTTGCTGGACCTTAGCTGAGCTGATTCTATGCAAAAGCCTGGCAAAACACTTCACTGTACTAGTTTTCTGCTGGTTTAACAAACTGAATTAGTCTGTAGAGTCTGGCAAGTACCAAAAGTCAGTAGAACAGGACAAAGTTCAGTACCTCCCCTTATGATAAGTGCTTAGGAAGCAACTTTGTATTTGATAGCAGAGTAATTATCCTTGGCTGCCTCTTTGGTTTTGTTTGGTTTTTTTAGTTACAGTACATTTTTACAACCCAATGGGCATGACTTCTATACATGGATTATAATACATATATATAGCTACATATATGCACATACATAGATATTGAATCCTGATCTGGTATTAAACACGCTTAGGACACATGAGTGTACTATTCATGTTTATCTAAAATAAAATATTAATAAGTGAAAAGTGTAAGGGTAGATTTAAAAAAAGTCTTCAAGAGTTTATAAATATCATGTCTTGAACTGTTGTTATCAGATAACAGAGATGCTCAGTTGCTGCAATGGTTGCCTGAAAATAATCACACTTCCATGATGTACAACCCATGATTACTGGTGAATATGTGGGCTCATTAATCTCTAACGCTCTGTTTTCCTTGGGTTGCTTGTGTTTTATCTAGATTAGTGCTCTATTATAGAGCAGTTTCTGTGCTCCATAGAAAGTTTTCTGCTACGTAGGGATGATTGTGGTTCTCCAGCAGCAGTTGCTGAACTGTATTTCAGTGTGTGTTAAGGTGACCCGGAGCTGGCATTGCTTTTGATGAGGTGGACAAAGAGGCTGTGTCAAAGCAACAGAGCCACTTGTCATGTGAGTGGAAAACTGAAGGGGGAGAAAAGCTAGAGCAGGAGCTAGTCCAGCTGTTGTAGAACAAGTAATTTTCACTGGTGAATCAGTCCCTTAATCTGGCTGATGAGAGCTACTTGCTAGCTTTTCCTTCAAAGCAGTCTGTCTCATTAAAGAAAACTGCTGAAGTAACTTGAGGGCTGTGCAAGGTATTGATTCTGTAAGGTGCTGAGTTTTTCAGTAACTGCTTAATGAATGTACGTGACTCCCACCCAAAGCCAGTGGAAGTTCAGGGTATTCATACCATTCCAAATAACTCTTTCAAGTTATTCAACTCGTTCTTCAATATGTCTTGGTAAAATGATCTTGTGAAACAAAAATTTGTTTTCTTTCAGTTCTGTGGTTATAAATTATAACATATGCATGAAAAGGAAATAGGTAAGTTTTCTTACCTATTTCTTACCTCTCTTTTTTTATTAAAAAAAGCTAGAAACAAGCAACAATGTCAAAGGCAAGTACATATGAATCTTATTTGATTTAAATCTGTTTTTATGCCAAGTGTGTGTGGCTTTGCTGGCTTGAGAAATAAATCCACTAAACAGACTGAACGGATAACATTCTTTCCTGCATTGCTTCAGAGAAAACTGATAAACTTGGGTACAAAGTTTTAAATTTACTGAGTCTTGCTTTCAGCTATAGCTGCCTGTTTTTCTGGATTTAATAATGCTAGCGCTTATAAAGACAGGTTGATTTGCATTGCCATAGATTTACACAGATCCACCAAGATATAAACAGAGCCTCATATTCCATAGCAAAGGAGACTGAAATTCTACATAACGTTTCAGGTTGCACCAGGCTACCATACATAGTTACATTATTTATTATGGTAAAATGGAGGCTTTTAATAAGCTCACAAATAAAGATTAATAGTCGATAGAGTACTGCTTCTGATACCTTGATGAAAAGTGGTGCATGTTTTATGCTGCCCTGCACTTAGTTCTTAATATATCAAAGATGTTTGTACTGGAAATGCACAACTGTCAGAGAGAAGCTGAAGCAGTGAGCAGAAGGGGAAGTGGAATATGCACGTGAGCTGAGCATTCTTGAGTCAGCACTGAAGTAGCAAATAGTGCAACTTGTCTTTTAAGACTTCAGACCTAATCAGTTCAGATCTCAGTCATTTGCTTCCTTGGAATATCGCTCCAGGACACTGCAGACTCAAAACAGAAGTGGATCAGAGTACAAGCTGAGGTTTGGAAATTTTTCTTCCCTGAAAAAAGCTGCTGTTTTGTTCTGTTTTGGGTTGGTTTGGATTTTTTAAAAGGAAAATAACAAAGCTGTGCTGCAGAAGTCTGCTATGGTTAATAAGGCTTTGAGCTCCATTAAGTTGCAAAATCCCTCTTGCAATTTTCAAAAGTTTCTGTCTTTAACTGTATGCCATTTGATTTTAACTGCCTTTTCTCATTAACAGCCCACCTCTAAGTGAGTTTTAATCGTAATAATAATTCCACAGCACAAAAGAGTCCTCTAAAGCTTCCAGATGACAGAAAATTATCTCCTCTGTGTCTAGGTAAACATTCCTTTGGCTTCTGTATTGAGGTCAGGGAGATGCTAAATCACTGTGGTTGCTATCTCTCCCTTAGGGTCCCGCTGATGACAAAATTACAGCCTGGTATGTAAGAGAATTCAGGCTTGTGCTGACATGAGAGAAAGAGCTGGGAAGGGCACAGTAGGACTGATTATTTCAGTGGCTGTGCCACTTTTGATCATCCCTAGATAGAAATGTGACCTACATAGTGGCCACAGCCAACTATAAACCATGGAGTAAGAAACATACAGATTGGAAGGCACACAGTAATTCTAGAGGCTGTCCCTGCTATGTATTGAAAGAATTGAGCTGGCAAAGGGTACTGGAAATATACTATTTGGAAAGGAAAGCTGTAGTTGTAGGTCTGAATCCCCTCTTACCTTAGCACTTGTTTAGCTAACAGCTGTACTTTTGCCATCTTCATAGAGGTAAGTCAATGGCTCCTTTGGCTGCTATTTAAGTCCATAGTTCAGTGAGGAGGGAGTAGCATTTACCTGAACTTTTTCTCAGACAAAGTAATATGCTAGAAAATCAGAGAGCTTTTTTAGTGTAAGCTGATCCTGTGCAACTGGGGATCTGACAGATTTGTCAAATCATGTCTTTTACTTTCCCTCCCAAAATGATAATGTGTCCTGAGAACATCTCCAGTTAAGAGAGAGAATATATGCTGAGGAACGCTAACAAAAGGACTGCAGTAATTTACAAACAGTTACACAAATGTAAAAGGTATGTGTGTATGATAATTAAAGATTCAAAAATTAAGCTACTGGTTAAATGTTCAGAAACGATCAGGTATTGCCCAGGAAGCTAAAGTGAGCATTTTTAAAGCTCTGCAGTGTTTCGTTGTTTTGGTTTTTTTTCATCTCCTATTGAGATGCCAATTTATTTCAGCTTTGAAATGCTCCAAGAACTTGCGTAAGGCACTTCCACTGCATTCTGGTACTTTGCACCGCCTCAGGCAATTGTTCCCTCCGTGTCCCCCTGACGGCGCTATTGCCTGCCTGGCTGGCAGCCATGACAGGGCTGCAGGTACCGGCATCTGCTTTGCAAAGACCGTCTGAAAAAAAGCATTTAAATGAATTAATACAAATTGTAAGTTAAGCTCCTTGAGGTTTGACTATAAACACACCCTTGAGTTGCAGTCTCTGCAGTATGGAGCAATACACTGGAAATGACTAGGAATTGAAGGCTTATGAGGGTAGCAGTACCAGTTTGTCCTCACTGTGTGCAAAGGAAATGCACTACCCAAATAGAAAAATACCAAAGAATTCCTTATTTTAATGTATGGCTTTGAATGCGGAATGTACATTTTCTGTTTACTTTTTGCTGTCAGGATGTCTGCCCAGTTTTGATGCTAATCAGTCCAAGCTGAGAAATAGGCTGGATTATTAAGATGGATTGCAAAAGTTGTATTAAATGGAAAACATCTTGGGAAATGAGAAGTCCTTTTCCACTGAGAAACAGCTTAATCCTGGAGGAAATAGAAATTCTGTTCACCTTCTTCCCACCTCAGTCCATGTCAGAATAGTTACCTGGAAGCATGCTCTGCTCACCTAATTTCCCTTTTGCTGGTATCTCTGCATGCATGGGGCACTAAAGTCACCACATCACTAAGGCTGTGTCACTAGGTTGAAATGTTCTCTCCTTCCCAGTCAGTATATCATTTTTGTTGTTTAACCTTTTCTTGAATCTCTTTTCTTCAAGATCTTGAGTGGCTCTGCTGGAAAGTGTTTTTTCTTCATTTCTTTTGAGTAAGTGGGAAAATAAAACACTTGTTATTTTGAATCTGTAGGTAAGTTCTGAGTAACGTCCTAAGGCATCATGTATTGTCTTCTGGTTTTATTCCACGAATGTGCAATATAACATATACTACATGATGTTCAAGATGTTCAAATGTAATTGAAGAAATGGTTTCATTATGTAGAATGAATGAGATGTAAAAATCAAATGCATAGCTTGCTGGTGATGAATTTTTAAGTGTTTAATAACATTTTTCTTTACAGTCTGGCAAAATGTTGTGTCTATTGGGTTATGTCAGCAAACAAATAGACAGTGGATTAATTAGGGTGTTCCTCTGCTGTTTTGCTTATTTGCAATGAATTCCAATTGTCACTTTTTGCTTAATTTCTGTGTTTTGAGAAATCTATTTAATACATTGCTGCCAGCTAAGGTGCTTTCCTAACTGACTCCTCACCCTCTGATTTTCTCCTGGATTATACCATGGTGTCTATTTCCATGGACTGCTTTGTTCAGTCCTTTCACTCTGGGTGCATCTTCTCTCTTGAGTGTGCAGTCACTGTGCAGTTGTCTTCTTAAATCTCTCTGCATGCATATTTGAGGCTACATAGCAGCCTTTTGGAGGTCTTAGTTTCAGCTGGGTGTTTCTGTTCCATGGAAGGGATGTGTAACTGCTCACTTCTGTGACGGGGGTGACTGTTCTCATGTGCCAGCTTCAGTGAAATTGTTGGCCAGCTGCTCCCAGAAACGTTTCACTGTGATCATGCCACCAGGTATCCCCAGACCAGTCACTAGAGGTCAACATCATCTTCTCCAGCTGGAGAAGCAACTACCACATCATTTATGGGATGGCTGCTTGCTTGTAGAAGAACATACTCCAAAATGCTCTGAATGTTCATGATGTTCCTGATCCTGCCACTCTCCAAGGTTAAGAGGACAGAAGATGAAAGACAGGAGTTAGTAATTTCTCAGTGTGAGCTTTTTAAAGGTACCAGGAGTAAAAAAAAAAATAAAAATCTGCCTTTCTGTGCCTGAGGCAGCTTTTGGTGAGTGCCTTGGGGAACAGTGGCAAAGGCAAGAGGATAGAACAATAAAAGTTGTCTGGAGCCATAGCTGTGTGTCAGAGTTGTACGTCTTGCAGCTAATGTGTGTAGCCAGGGGCTCCTGTCAGTGCAGCACACACTTCATCAGCGTCAGGACTCTTGGGGATCCCGAGGATTTTCAAGACACACAGGTATTGTCTTTACATTCCTACCTGAAGATGATTTTAACTGCTTCTAGCTTGGAGATGCATGCATGTCTAAAGTCTGACAAACTATTTCATAACTGGATGGAAGTTGAGAAAACTGAAACCCTAGAGGAAAAATCTAATACTGCATCATTTCATAAACAGCTGAAGGAATGAAGCCTGGTCTACGGATCAGTGTCCCTGAAGATTTCCTCATACTTGAGTTATTTAAAAGTGACCTCCCTTTTACAGATTTTCTGGTGTTTTAATTTAATCTTTGAGGCTTTTTCTTGGCTGGAACACTTTGGAAACACTATCTTCCTCCCCTAGGTAGCCAGTTATCTCTCTTCATGCAACTTGAAGGAACTCCTGTATATCTGAGACTTTTGGTATATTTGTTTGAAGTCAACCAGCACATTCAGTATTTACTCAAGGAATGACAGAGATTGCATCATTAATGTTTATGCTTTACCTAATTACCTCTGAGTATATGATGTAACTAGTCTTCCTCCTAAAAAATCTGCAGAAACTGTATTTGTTACTAAAATGCAGTAACCTCTGGGTCAATTCATCCATTCCACATTTTATGAACTTTGAAAGAGGTGAAGAAAGCAACACTTTTAGTGAGTATATGGATCAGAGTTTCAAGTGTGCATCTATACATACCAAATCTCCTTTCAGCTTTATCTGCAAAGTCTAACATAAACATTGAAGATGGGAGAGAGAGAAAAGGGAGGTGGACCTATCCAAAGGCACAAAGCAAGAGTGCCTGGGTGTAATTATCAAGGCTTTAACTAATCAGGGTTTTTGTTGTTGCTGTTGCTTCTGCTGGAAAGTTGCTCATCATTTCCTGTCTTTCTGGTTTTCCATAATGACTTAATGTTCTTGTCAAATTCATAGAATTTGAGCCAGTAGTATGGTTTTATTTGTTAGACTGGAAGAAATAGGAACTTAAACAGTAATTTACAACTTCTTTTTTTTTTAATCCTGTAGGAGTTCTCTCCTCAGTTGTTAAGCAACATGCCAGAAGAGGGAATGCAGACTGCTCTCCATTCTGGCTAGGCTGCCTGCATTGCTGTCTTCAGCTAATGCAGCTTGACTGTTTCTGGGCTATAAGCAAAGGCCTGTAAACTGTGCCAGGCAGCTCTCCCAGCTTCTCAGGACTAGCTCAGGACCTCTGCACAGTGGTGCCTTGTGTGGGGGAGTTTACTGTGATGCACGGACTGAAGGCCATGCCACTGAGATGCTGCGGAGGTAATGGCCAAATACAGGTGCAGGGCAAAAAATTTCCCTTCCTGTTCTGTGTTCAAAGCTGGTGTATCACTTTTGGTAGGCTGGCACTGCTGCATGTTTTCCCAGTGCAAGCCTGGAGGAGGTCTATCTATCTGGCATACATTGCTGTTGTCAGGGCTGAGCTGAAATTCCATGAATAGCATGAGCTGGCACAAGCTGATGGTTCTGCTGAGAGAGGTGGCTGTGCTGCCCTCTCCTCCCTCCTTCACTCCCTGCAGATATTTCTGCAGCTGTGCAGAAATGCCTACATGGGTATGCTAAAGCAGCACTGGCTGTGGGCCCCCATTCATCCTACATGTTATAGTCCATCCATGGCACAGCTCTGGGCTGGTCTGCAGCCTTCCCTGCCACACTCTGGGTCACAGAGGCCAGTGACTGTGTCCCGCTGGCAGTTTGGCAATATGGGAGTTTAGCTGTATGGATACAGGCCGTTCTTATTGCGGTAAGTGGATGTGAAAAGTAACTCCAGTATCATATTCTTGTTATTAAAACTTTGGTAAGCTGCCTGTGGCTACTTGCTTATCCTTGGATGCACATAAGTGTTGTCTTTTTTTTTTGTTTTTTTTTTTTTGTTTTTTTTTTTAGTGTTCTTGCATCTCTCTCTTTGCTGGACCAAAAAGTAAATAAGTAACAGAAGTATGGGAGCACTTGAAAACCTGTTTCATGAAGTGCTATACCTTGTTTTTGTGTTTCATCTAAGCATCTTTGTACATTCAAGTACCACCTGAAACAGGAAGAATACAAACACTGAACAGTAACCCCAATGTCACCTGAGTTTGACACCTGGTGTCTAAGTAGAAGCTGCAGACTTTACTCACTAATAACCAGTGTCAGGACCTGAGATTTGCTTGATAAAGCTGAGAAGCAAACACTTACAGGGTTGAAACCATACCAGATTTTGTACTTGTACACTTATTTTTAAGTAAGGCTTCCTCCACCATGTTGGAGCAGAGGCTCTCTGAAGGAAAAGAGCTAAAAGCTCTCTTGAAGGATTGCTTTTGTTATAAACAGAGGCCAAATTTTTGCACATGCTACGTGGTACTTTCAAAAGAAAGTTCTCTGCACAATCTTTGCTTCAAAGTAGGTCCTAGTCAGCAGAACTGATTTCTTAATGAAAATGAATGGTCAGATTTCCTGTTGCTTTTGTGCCCCAAATACACTACTCTCCTTTCTCCTCAGAACTGCAGACTTCATCTCTTTCTATATACTTACTGCTTTTTACCTAGTCATTCCTTTATTATTGCTGGATGGAAACACAGACAGAGCTCTTAACCTCTCCATTAGGACTCCATTCAAGCTAAAAGTGGATCTGGTTTTGTAAGATAAAATCATGGAGAAGTTACATTTTATGCTGAGATAATTTTGTACTGCTTTGTTTCAGAGTCTGCTCTTAACATCTAGACTTCCTGTTAGCCTAGTAAAGGTCTTACAGCATGTCTATTTTCTTCATTCTTCTTTTCACAAACTAAAATAGCCTAGTGGTGCAGACACTGTCAGCATTACCTTTGTTCCTTCTTTATACTTTTATTTTACACAATAATCTCCAGGAAACAATCCTATTCCTGGAAATGCATCACATTCCATGCAGTTGTGTGGCCTCACTGATGGTGTTTTTCAGCTGCTTTAAGTGATTCAGTGGAAGTTCAATTTGTGTTTGAGATTCCTGGAAGGTTTGTCATATACAGTGCTCTAAAACCACAATACAGTAGATGAAGGCAGGCGAAGAAAAATGCACAGTTCTATTTCTTGAATTATTATTAACCAGTCTAAAGGGGAAGTTGTTTGGAGCATTGTTTGAGTCTTAAATGTCCAAGTGTAGGTATATAATCAGCCTCCTGCTGAACAAAGAGTCAATGTACCACATCCATTTCAACCAACAGCTAGACCAAAATACCTTGCATGGATGTTTCATCCCCTTTATATTTGTGCTATAGTAAACAACCCTGTCCCTTATCTCAGCTGCATGAGGGTTTGTTTTATGTATGTATATGGAAATACACGCAGTCTGAATTCTGAATAGTGTCACAGTTGTTCGTGTTGATAAAAAGTTTTGGCAATGCAGCCTTGACTGCTTGGAAGAGTCTGCAAATCACATCCACCAGAAACACCTCTACCTGTGAGAAGGGAAGACTGGAGCCCTGAGACTATCATATTTTACCTGTGTGAATGGCTCTCAGCCAGAGCATGGAGGATACAAAAGCACTTCTAGAAATAATGATAGAGACTTCTAAATGTCAAGTCACTGACTTGGCGGAATTTGGTGTAGTCCCAGGGGAGACCAAACTGCTGACAGCTGAGGAAAGGTGAGAGTAAAAATGAAAATGTTAGGTGCATGCTGTGTGTATTAGGCGTAAATAGGCATGACATTGGACAGATGATTGCTATTATTTATGCCCCCTCATCACAAAAGCCCATTCCAAACAGTCTTCCCAAACACTGTGCTGTGTTCCCCCACTGAAGTAGAGGGAAGTAGCTGGACTTGAAATTGTAAACTATCCCAAAGTTTTGGGGTTTTTTGTGGGATATTTTTCCAATAGTTGGATTCAAATTGATTCCTAGTGAAGTGCAAGGAGCAAATACATGACTGAAAAACAACAGTAGAAAAAACCCCTTTTACCTGTGAGCGCTGAACTGGAGGCAAGTCTGAACATAACAGACATAATTGCCGTGGGGTCAGACGCATTCCACGTTAAGTGGCTGACGAATATGCACAAAGCATGGTGCAGGATCCTCACCGACTTCCGCTGGGCTGGCGGAAGCGGAGTTGGCCTGGATCTGTGTGATGGGTAAGCAGTGAAACACGCACCCGTTCACCCTCTGCGTGGGCCTTGTCTCATGACGCAGGAACTGCTGGGAGCTGCCTGCTGCCATCGATTGCCCTCCTGACTGAGAGAACAACACCAGTCCGGAACGAGAGCGATGTGCTGTTCCCTCCATTGTACCTGCCCTGATGGCAGCAGCAGGCCCCACGGATTGTGCTTTCACACCCAGCAGGAACACTTTCACCTGCACGGGCTTTCACTGCTGACTGGCTCAGTGATGCTTAGCACTATAAATCCAAAAATACTGTTGGTTTGATCTGACCAACCTCTACTGTGATAGGAATCTCACAACTCTTAAAGCTACTGAGCTTATACAGAAGCCACCAACATATTTTGTTCCTTATCAGCTATGTCTGTATCAGATAATCCCCTGTGCAGGTAAGTGATGGACTAGCTCATCCCCAATCCCCTGAGACTTTCTCTCCCCTGCTAAGCAAGAGAAATTTCAGGGAATAATTTAGAGTGAGGTGTTTTTTCAGTGTTGATCTGTTCCAGCAATTAACACAGAACATTGTTTAAGTTTAGGCAGCCAAGACCGCTGCTGTATTTTAGTGCTTTCTAATTTTGAGAATCTATTCTAATCCTGACCCTTTCCCAGCTAACAAGCATACCATATGTCTGATTACTCAGGTTCCCATGCAAAATAGGAAATTAAAAATTCCAGATGATTAACAAACATTTCTTCTTGTTTATTTTGAGATGACTGTTTTAAAATACCATTAAAAAAATTTAGGGACTTCTTTCTCAAACATTTACTTTATCGTTTAGATGTGTAAAAGATATTTTTGTTAAGAATGTGCTGTTTGTGCTTCTTAGAATATGATTTATTGACACAGCTTTGCTACCAGTAAAAGAACTGTTTAAAGATAGGGTGGGTAATTCCATGGTGGAATTTCAAAGGTGAGGAACTAGACATAGACATTCTAAGCTGATTTAATGATCCTCTTCAGAACATCCAAGCCCAAAGCATGATGGAAGCTGGACCACCACCAACAGCCTGTTATGTCTGCAGGATGTCAGCCAGGGGAGCAGGTCATGTAACCAGTGACTCCATCCAGTACAGCACGGAGCCAGGGTATTGGTCAGGAGAGGTCACTGCTCTGGCGAGTAGAGACTCCCTTAAAAGCAGAGCTTTTTGTACAAATGTAGTGATTCTGTGCATGAGTTTGGTTATGAGCAGACTAACTTGGTGAGAGGCAGAAAGCTGTTGAGAAAACCAAACATTTGAATTAAGTCATCTCTCTCTGAGTGCTTGAATGAGGGGAAGAGATGGTTCCCATGCAGAAGAAAGCCTGTATGTATGTCTGATCCAGCTACAGCATTTCAGTAGAGAACATCAGAGGGGAAAGGCTGGGAGGCAGCACTAGGGCAGCCTCAGCTGCCACCTGAGGACAGTAAGCCTGCTGCTTGATTCCTGTCCTAATATCCTCCACCAGAAGTGTTTGTCCTTGCTACGGCTTGTTTATTCAATCACACCCATAAACATGCATTGATAGTAATAAACACCTCTGTTATTTTGAACGTAGCAGTTAATAATTATAAAGTGCTTGCTCTGAGCGCGAGCTGCTGGGCTCCATCCCTCCTGCCTCATGTGAGCTGCCCCCACTCATTGCATCACATCTAAAATTAGATAAGATGCTGTATCCTGTGAAGCGCACGGTTCAGTGGCTCAGAGCTGCAACAGCCAGGCTAGGCACAGCTGTGTAGCTCCTCAGTTGGGAAGATGTTTTCAGGCAGATCACTGAAGAAAACTTAATGATGATCAGAAGCGTTACAGAGGTAAAGCAGTCTTCACATCCAGGAGCTCCAGTTCAGCCAAAGGTCAGAAAAATGGGAGCTAGTTCTGTTTCTTTTGGTATGTCTTTAGCTCTGTATTTTCTCAGCAATATGTGGGGACAGCTGTCAATAGCTTCTCTAGAGACATCTACTTGGGCCAAATTCTTCCCTGAGGTAGCTGCACTGCTTTCATTGTAATCATACCAGTTATGAATGTGGCTTTTCTTCACTTAGGAACAACAAAAGAGCTCATGAGATTTAACATCCTTTCAGTGTTTTCCTTCTGATTAAAGCAAGTTTTAGTACTTAGAAAATGCTGTAGGTTTAAGAAATAACTGTATTCTTCATCCTGCTCTGAAGCTTTGCTTCTCCTTTCCAGATTCAGCCCATAGTGTCCATGCAATTTATTTTAGAAGTCTGTATTCCCAGTGCACTGCTATTATTTAAACATCTGGTGCACTTAAAAATCGTATTTCAACAACACTAAGCTGAGGGGAGAAGGGTTAAAATGTGAAACTAGAGAAAAGCAAACTAGGGAAAAGATAAATTCTGACAGAAACTTCAAGCAGCTAAGAAGTACTAGAGCTGTCAAATCACGCATTTTGGATTTGAGCTGAATCAAATCACAGCAGCTCTTTTTCAGTGCTTCGTCTGAAAGCAATTTAGCTTTTCTGTGTTAGCAGATTATGCTGTTTTCAACAGTTGTTGGAGAGATGACTGATGAAAAGCATTTTCATTGTGGGTGTGCTTCCAAGTACAGACAGAGCTGTGGCACTCAAATCCCGGGTTTCTTACCCTGATCTCTCCTGAAGCTGAGGGTAAATGGCCTGTCAAGCTGTGTGCAGCACCACCCCCTCAGACCCAGCTTCAGTGTGGGTCTTGAGACACCAGACTGCAGGGCATGGGATGGCTTTGTGTTTTTTCAGGGTGCATCCTCAAATTATGAAGGGATTGGGGGGGGGGGGAATAAACAAAACAGAATTCTGAGCAGGAATCAGTAGAAGATGGTACTGAGCAAGGACTTCAGGATTAGGCATCCTGAACCTGGATCACACTTGAGAATCAGCCCATGGCTTCATGAACAGAGGCTAACTGCAATGTAAGCACTGGCAGTGCATTCTGTCCCTGTGTTCAACTGTGTTTGGAGGCTGGTCTGTGATAGTTTTAACTCAAGTGCAAATCAAACCCTGCCCCTGGTTCTGTGGCAGTGTAAGTACTGCAAGGTAGCACTCAGTAGCTGCAATGACTTGGAGAATCTGTAAGTTATGAATGACAGAATAAGCCAATTGAGACTAAATGGCAAATGTACTAAGTTTGGAATAATGACATTTCTTATGTGACCTGTCCCTCATTCCTCTGGAGTCAATGACAAAGAGGCAACAGTGAAATCAAAGCATGTCAAAAACTTGCAGTCCTTCAGGCAGTCAAGTCCAGTTACTGCTGCCTAACATTTTAGTAAAATAAATACTCCAAAGTTACTTCAGATTACACCAGCCTAGATGGTCTTAAAATAATGCAGGAATTCGCAAATAAATTACACTTTTCTGCAGGCAGCAGAATTTTTCCACTAGAGCAAAGTGGAAATTTGGAGTCCCAGTTGTGTGTTTACTATCAAACGTGTATTTTTGGGCCTTCTTCCACCAGAACTGCACTAAGCCTCCATCCCCAAACCCAGCAGCTATATTTATTCATGGACCATGTTTTCTACTGCAGTATCAGTGACCTTGCCTATAATTATTTGTCACAGGGGAAGCTTAGGCCAGTCCTCCAAGTACTGGAGTAACTCTGAACAAAAATAACCCAAAAGTCCACAACAGGAAACGTTAACAATGGCAGGATTACTGGCCACCATGTCACCATAAAGTAAACGAGCAACTGAGAGCGAGTTCAGGGAAAAGCAGCACCACAATTAAGTAACGGGAGGGACTGACTTATGAGGAAAGATTAAATGAGCCTAAGCGATGATGAAAGGGTGAATGGAACAACTGCCTGCAAATGTCTGAAAGAAGAAACCATCCAGGACAGGGAGGGATTCTCTAAGCTGCTGCCAGGAGTTAAGAGTAATGGAAAGAAACCAATAAAATGAACACAGCAGTCACCATAACTATTTCTTCAGCTCAAAAAAAGAAACCCAGTGCTTTTGTCCATGTGGAAACCTTGCTCATTTGTCCTGTTTTATTTTTTAGCCATATCCCACAAAGCATGGGGGGAACAATTAAAATTATGCAATGGTGTAATATTGCTGAAATATTTTAAGCCGGCAGCTCTGAAAGACTGTGAGGGAGCTGTGCTGACAACCTCTTCCAGCTCCTGTCAGACTCAGGCCCTCATTTCTTGAGGTGCCTCAGAAAGCCTTGAGGCTTCAGCTGAGAAAAGCAGCTCTGCACAGCAAAGCACTTAAGCAAACAGTTCAGGCAAATGATGAACCGAACTCCCACAGACATAAATCACATCCATGACTCCCAATTGAGGAACCTGAGTCTGCCCTCAGCAATCCCTGAAGCAGACAGTCACAAAGTACACAAAGTCAGATTTACCCACAGCTATCCCTGGCAGACTTTTGGTTCACATCCCAATGTAGTTAATATTTTTGCAGCAAAACAGCTGTGAGGCATCATGTTGTGTTTGTTTTCATTAACTCCTCCCCAGTGGGCTTATGTATTTGTATTTCCTTCTTTACATACTTGTACTGTCCCTAGCGGGATACACACACTACCCCTAAGGTTAGGGACAAGTTATTGGAGGGCAAGTACCTCCTTCTGATGCAGAATTTGTCCTGTCTCTTCGTTCTGCCAGAGATGTAAATCTTCCTGGAAATGCTAGACAAAAGTCCCTTTAAACATGTGGTTTCTTTCAGCAGCAGTTTCCAGACTGCGCTCTTTGAATAGCTGGGACGGAAGTTTGTGTTTCCAATTGTCACTCTCTGAGACACTTTTCCATTGTTAATACAGTCCCAGGCGCTTTACAGCCTGGTCTCTTTATAGTCGTTCCACGGCCCTGCGTGTTGAGGTCCAGATCTTTCCATCCCAATTTCTGCTGTCATTCTCCCGACGCGGCGCGAAGCCGCCCGCCCGCGAGGGGACGGCGACCCGCGGCTCCCCCCG